>WOVY01002311.1:317500-689600 GCA_013436015.1 Rhipicephalus annulatus | reverse complement strand
CCTTTGCATTAAAGTCGCCATCACTATAGTATGCTGTGTTTTTTACCTTACTCATGGCCGATTCCACGTCTTCATAGAAGCTTCAACTGAAGCGTCATCATGGCTGGATGTAGGCGCATAAGCCTGCACTACCTTCATTTTGTATCTTTTATTCAGTTTAATTACGATACCTACCACCCTTTCATTAATGCTATAGTATTACTCTATGTTGCCAGCTATGTTTCTGTGAATTAGGAACCCCACTTCCAGTTCTCTTCTGTCTGCCAAGCCCCTGTAGCAAAGGACGGGCCCATTCTCTAGCACCGTATAGGCCTCATCTGTCCTCCTAACCTCACTGAGCCCTATTATATCCCATTTAAAACACCCTCTAGCTCCTCGAATAGTACAGCTAGACTTCCCTCACTAGATAAGGTTCTAGCGTTAAACGTTGCCAAGTTCAGGTTCCAATGGCGGCCTGTCCGGATCCAGAGATTCTTAGCACCCTCCGCTGCGTGCAGATCTGACCGCCGCCGTGGTCAGTTGCTTCGCAGCTGCTGGGGACTGAGGGCCGTGAGTTATTTGACGTAATCATGTGGGAGGTAGTGGCCAGATACCTGCACCAGGGTGGCCAATCCTTCTCTGGTGAGGGAGTGCGTTTCTCGGCAGTGTTTGCCGGTGAGGCCGCACCCCAGGCCTCTTAAACGCAGTTCCATCAACACGCGGATTTTTCTTAATCCGGTTGGAAACTGCGCGGTACCGGGATTTGAACCACGGGACCTCTTGCATGTGAGGCGGATGCTCTAACCACTACGCCATCACCGCAGCTTCCATCACATAACGCGGGCTAATCCAAAAACACACATAACGCAACTCGTTAATTACCATTTTATTCGGCTGTCCGCGATAACCCTGCGTACGCACAATGCCAATGAACGTTAACCGTGTCCGCAGATCTATAAATAAGGCCCCCTGCAATCGGTCAGTGCCGGCACGGAGCCAAGGAAGTCTCCACGTGAGCGCCGACCCACAGAGGAAAGAAAGGCATCTCTGAAGATGCGGACAATTTCGCGAATGCAAAACTGCCGTACGCAACGCATTCCATCTGAAGGCAAGGCAGAGAGCGGAGGCGCCGTCTCAACCTTCGCGCCGGGCCACAGAACACCTACAATGGCCGGGCGGCCGGGGTGGCCGCGGCGCCGACGTGGCGGCGAGACCCCGGCGCCCACCTGTCCCGCTAGTGCAGTCAGAAGGCGCTAGGGGCAGTGGGAACGAACGAAGCGGGCCGAGCCGGATGGCATGGTAACGGCTTGGGTTTCTGGCGGGTAATCATAGCGGTGGCCGTGTAGTATACTGAAGCTGTCGAGAGCGTCTCTATTTCGCGCACGTGCGTCGTAGCCTACGGAAGCGCATTTTGAGTGCTTGTAACACATTACTGAGATTATAAACAATGTGTCCGCGTCTCCTACGCGTCATGGCACACAAATGAATGTGCAGGTGCGTCGTAATTGCGCTGAGTCATTGCCTTTTTGTGTAACCTACCGACCCTTAAGAAAGCGACACTTGTTCAGCTCGATTGTTTATTGAGTAACCTGAGTACACGTAACGCTACCTCTATGCTAATATTCATCATCGGCCTGACAACGTCCACTGCAGGACAAAGGCCTCTCCCATGATCCACCACTCAACTCGGTCCTGTGCTTGCTGCTGCCATTATGTACCTGCGAACTTCATAATCTCATCTGCCCACTTAACTTACTGTCTCCCCCTAACCCGTTTGCTTTCTCTGGAAATCCGGTCAGTCATGCTTAATGACCAGCTGTTTATCCTGCCTACGCGCTACATGCCCGGCCCATGTTCATTTCTTCTTCTTGATTTCAACTATGATATCCTTAACCCTGGTTTGTTCCCTGATCCACTCTGCTCTCTTCTTGACTCAAGGTTACAACTACTATTTTCCTTTCCATCGCTGTCTGCGTCGTCCTCAATTGAAGCTGAACCCTCTTTGTAAGCCTCCAGGTTTCTGCTCAGTAGGTAAGTACCGGCAAGATGCAGCTGTTATATACATTCACCTTGAGGGGATAGTGACAATCCACCAGCCATGAGCTGAGAGTGCTTGCCGAATCTTTTCCACCCCACTCTTATTCTTCCAGTTACTTCAGTCTCGTGGCTCGGCTCCGCAGGTACTACCTGTCCTAAGTAGACGTATATACCTTTTTCAACTTCAAGTGCACTGCCACCTATCTCGAAGCGCTGTTTTCTTTCGAGGTTGTTGTTCATTACTTTCGTTTTCCGCCGGTCATTTTGTAGATTCCAAGAGAAGGAAAGCGGGAAAGGGGGAGACAAAGTTTGGTGGGCAGATGAGATTAGGAAGTTGCGGGTATGAAGTGGCAACAGCAAGCAAAGGACCGAGTTGACTGGCGGAACAGGGGAGAGGCCTTTGTCCTGCTGTGATGATAATGAGTATGTGAATGTAAAAGTACGTAGGTGAGTGCGCCTGAGTATGGGTAGGCGTAAGTATGAAGGGAATTCTGATGTGACTGCGGAGGTGAGTGAGGGCCTATGATCTTGAGCAGGCATAAGTATGAAGGTGAGTGAGTAATTATGAGTCTTAATTGAGGTGCACGAAAAATTGAAGTACAAAAAGGAGACACCTGGACACGGCGCGCTGTCTCGAGGTGTCTTCCTTTGTACTTCAGTTTTTCGCGCACCCCTGTTAAAATGAGTTGCCAACTCGCCCAGCAGTCCGTGTTTCTCTAAGAGTGTGAGTAGTCGTGAGTATGAACGTGAGCCATGAACAGTGAGTGTGAGTAGGCGTGAGTATGAACGTGAATGACTGTGAGTAGGCGTGAGTATGAACATGAGATAGTACTCATAAGTGTGAATAGTCGTGAGTATGAACGTGAGTGAGGGCCTATGAGTGCTAGCTGGCATCAGTATGAACATGAGTGAGTACTCACAAGTGTGAGTAGTCATGAGTATGAAATGAGTGAGTACTCATCAGTGCGAGCAGTCGCGAGTATGAACGTGAGTGAGGGCCTAGAGCGTGAGTTGGCGTAAGTTTGAACGTGCGTGAGTATTCATGAGTGTGAGTAGGAGTGAGTATGAACGTGAGTGAGTAGTCTGAGTGTGACAAGGAGGGAGTATGAACGTTAGTAAGTGCTCATGAGTGCAAGTAGGCGTGAGTATGAACGTGAGTGAAGGCCTATGAGTGGGAGTACACGTGAGTATGAATGTGGGTGACGGTGAAGGCTCAGAAAATTATGTTGAGTGAGTATGAGAGAGTAGTCTCTCAAAGTGCCAACCTATGTATGTTGGAGATAACATGTGGTGCATAATTTGTATGCAGCAGATTTCGGTGCGACATAATGGCTTCTGAGTATGCAGTATTGGGTCATGTGTTAAAAGTGTCTGCCAGTGGATGGTCTCGATGCCTTGTCAGTAGCCTCGCATGTACTCGTAGTGGTTCGTGTTGCAGATAAACACGAGCTGCGCAAGCACGTGCTTCTGCAATAGTCACCCATGTAGAAGTGCATCGAGGTACTCCTAGGCAAATTCGTAGGGCACGCATCTGGGCTCCCTCAACTGTGCGTACAGCCGATGTGCGAGCGCGGGAGAGAACAGGAGCACTGTAGCGAAGGTATCCAATAAAAAGTACCTGGTATAGCTGCCGAAGAGATGATTTCGATGGTCCCCATTTTTTCCAATGACCTGGACAAATGACCTGGACAAACCTGTCTAGTTTTTTTTTCTTAGCGATGAGATGTGCTTCGACCAAGACAAATCACGCTCGATGATAACTCCGAGGAACTTGTGATGAGTTACCGAAGGTAATGTATTCCCATCGATCACTATGGGGTAGCAAGCCATGGATTTTCTCGTGAATGGCAGGGTTGCACTTTTCGTCGGTGACAGTTGCAGTCCGCATGTATTGAGGTATGCAAACGTTGTCGATACCGCACGTTGTAGTTTCTTTTGTGCTTGCAAACGTGTTAGACTCGTGGTACAAATGCAAATGTCATCTGCGTACACTGACACCGAGATTTCGCCCCCTAATTTAACAAGCTCTTTAACGAGGCCAACGAGTACGATCTTAAATAATGTTGGTCTCAGGACTCCACCTCGAGACACGCCACGATAGACGGGATGCTTATTTGTGTTACCGTCAGTAGTAGCCATGGATATAGTTCGTTCTTGAAGATAGCTGGCTATCCATTGATGCATGTGGCCACCAATGCCACAGTCTTCAAGAGCATTTAGAATGGCGTCAAGCAGAGCCTTGTCAAATGCACCTTTGATATCAAGAAATACTGCAGCCGTTAATCAGCGGCGCTGTTTCTGATGTTCAACAGTTGTTATCAAATCAATCACACTGTCGATTGATGACCTTCCCTACCAGAAGCCAGTATTGGCGTCTGGATATACTGTGGCGAAGCCTTCGTACAGTGGGGCGTCCTCTCCAGCGCCTTCTAGTGGGTCGCCCTCTTTAGGAAAAAGAAGACCAGCTCGTGCAGAGAGTCAGTACCCACATTGACTGTCGCTGTCAAGCATCATCGACAAGTGTCCGCCAATAAACGTCTCAACAATTTGGTGGAGAGTGCTGTGGCCTTCAAACACCTTCCGTTCGCATTAGATGCCTTTGGAGCTTAGATCCCGTACCGTGCCTTCTACCATGCACCAAGACGCCGCTCAGCAAACGCTTCCTCCAGCGCCGACGCCATGTTCCGGCGTCCCCCGCATCCGCGACCCTCCTGTCTTCACCGGCGCGGATGGCACCGACGTCGAGGACTGGCTCGCTATGTACGAACGCGTCATCGTCCCCAATCATTGGGACGAGGCGGGTAAACTCGGCAACCTGGTTTTCTACCTCGCGGGTGTGGCCGGCATGTGGTACAACAACCACGCATCCGATTTCCCCACTTGGTCCGCTTTTAAAACCGCCGTCGTCGACGTGTTCGGCCGTCCTGCCGTTCGTAAGCTGCAAGCCGAACAGCGGTTACGTGAACGAGCACAGCAGACCGGTGAGTCCTTCACAAGTTACATAGAGGACATCCTTGACTTGTGCAAGTAAGTGGACGCGAGCATGTCAGAGGCTGACAGAATTACCCATGTTCTAAAAGGCATCGCCGACGATGCCTTCATTATGCTCCTGGCCAAGAACCCTCGCACTGTGGCAGAGATCATTACACTATGCCAAAGTTACGAGGAGCTGCGGCGGCAGCGCTCGATGACCCGTCGACCACCCTCACGTGACGCTGATCTCTCGGTCTTGTCAACACTTCCTGACCACACCACCTTGCTCGCTGAAATCAAGTCATTCGTGCGTGAGGGAGTTGCCCGCCAGGTCTCTTTACTGGCTTTTGCTTCCCCGCAACGTGCTCAACAGTCATCAAGCACACTTCTGCCTCCCCTCCGCCGAGCCATTCAGCAGGAAATCGCGGAGGTCGTTCCTGAATACCACCAGCCGCCTCCAGTATCTACACCACTCAGTTACGGCCAAGTTGTCGCCAGGCCACCCCCACCGATTCCTGTGATTGGCCCCCTCGGTTACACCGAAACCATCGCCAGGCCCCAGGCCTTCGGAGAAACTGTGCCGCCTACATATGCTGACGTCATCCACGTGCCCCGTGGGTCGCCTACTATGCAGTTATATCAACAGCCGGCTCGCCCATCACGTTCTGCGACATGGATGGGACCCGCGAACCGATGGCGCACTGCTGACAATCGCCCCATCTGCTTTGCTTGTGGTTGCGTCGGTCACGTAGCACGCTATTGCAATCGTGTGCAGCAACCGCAGGTCGCCTCCAATTTTCCGAGCCAATCGAGCCGCTTTTATGACCAACCAGCACCTACGTCACCGTCGTCCCGCCCCGCTCCATCTACCCGCCGTTCACATCCTCCGCGACGTCGCGCACTGTCACCGTTGCGGCCACGTCCACTAGAGGGTGACCAGAAAAACTAGTCGTCACAGTCCACGAGGCAAGGGCTGCGACGCTGTCGAACTGCGGAAGCCCTCAGGAAAGACCACCGAACGTGATAGACGTGCTTGTGGATGGTGTTCGTGCATCTGCCCTTCTAGATACTGGAGCCGCCGTATCCGTTATGGACGCAAAACGTAGCCGATTACTGCGCAAAGTGACCACGCCACTTTCCGGGCTCTCCCTCCGTACAGCCAGCGCCCAAAGAATTCACCCTACAGCGATGTGTACAGCCCGCCTCATGATTCAGGACGTGATGTATGCCGTTGAATTCGCCATAATTCCTTCATGCTCTCACGACGTCATCCTAGGATAGGATTTTCTCTCCCGCCACGACGCCGTCATTCATTGCTCACCAGCAGAAATAGAGTTGACGCAATTCTCTTCTTTGACGCCAGCCGACAGTCCACCTGCTGCAAGCAAGTTACTCGTCAGGGGCGACACGCAAGTGCCTGCAAACTCGTCCGCGGCGGTGTCGATCTACTGCGCAAGTCTTTCCGACACCGCTGCACTCCTCTCGCCATCTCATTGTGTTTTCACCAGAAAAAGTTTGCTGGTTCCTTTCGCGACCGTGCAAGTCACTCACGGCAGCACCACTATTTTTATTTATTTATTTATTTATTTATTTATTTATTTATTTATTTATTCACAATACTGCCAGTCTCCAAAGAGACCATAGCAGGTGGGCACTACAGTATACAGTTACAAAGAGCACTTAACACTTTTAGGATCGTAAATTGGTAAATATTGTGTAAAAATACAAATCAGCAACCTTGAAGCATACAATCAGCACTTATGCACACCATACACACCAAATACAAGTGAATGCTGGTTTGCATGTCACAGAAAAGCAGACATATCAAGGACGCTAAAAGACGTTATTTTCAATTCTTGATAAGAAATCGCACAATGACTGGGCATTAGTGGTGAAAGGGGTTAACGAATTCCATTCGTGGATGGCAACTGGAAAAAAGAGTATTTAAACGCATCATTGTTACATTTATATTCTAATAGGGTATTTGTATGTTAGTGCCGGGTAGCTCGTGTTTGCCAATATTCAACGTAGTTTGAGACATCTATTTTGAAATAATTATGTAGGAGTTCATAAAGAAATTTCAAACGTGCCTGCTTTGCCCGTGTTTCGTGCGTGGGAAGCCCAGAAACAGCTAGAAGGGTAGTGGGTGAATCAGCCAGTTTAAATTTCTTATGTCTGAATCTTATGGCCTTCCATTGTACCTTTTCTATTTTTTTATGTTAGTCACGGTATGAGGAAACTATACAGTATTTCCATATTCAAGGATTGGCCTAATGAATGTTTTGTAGGCTAGTAGTTTCGTCGAGGTGGGTGCCAGATGGAGCGATCTGCGAATAAAAAAATAGTTTTTGCATAGCAGAAGAAGTAACATTATCAATGTGAGCGTCCCACCTTAGATCTGATGTTATTGTTAAGCCTAGATATTTATGTCTCTGTACATTCGTGAGAGCAGCACCATTTATGTTATAGCGAAAGTTAGAGGGTTCTTTTTTGCGTATTATCGTCATGCATGCGGATTTTTTTACGTTGATTGTCATTTGCCAATGAGAACACCATTCTGCAACGGTATTAAGAGACTTGTTGAGAGAGAGGTGATCTTGTTGATTGTTAATTTCTCGATAAATGATACAGTCGTCTGCGAATAACTTTATTTTACTATCTATATTCGTAGTTGTATCATTTAGATAAACGAGAAATAACAAGGGTCAAAGCACGGAGCCCTGGGGCACTCCTGACGTCACTGGTATTTTTGTTCTGAACTCATCCCCGTACAGTGTTATGTTGGTGCGAGGGGAGTGTCTCGGCAGTGTGGAACCCATCGAAGACGCACAAGTCATGGATCAACCTGATGACACGCACTGCCAAATTTCCAATACGCTTAGTGCTGTTTCTACATCTGTTTCATCATCCGCTAATGTATTCGGTCCTTCCATTGCTGACAACCTTACGCCGGTCCAGCGCTCCCAGCTTCTGGCCCTGTTAGAAGAATTCCGCTCTTCTTTCGATGTCGCTCAACCTTCTCTTGGCCGCACATCCGCTGTTACGCATCGCATCGACACAGGCGCACAACCACCACTACGGGAACGTCCATATCGCGTATCTCCCACAGAACGCCGTGTAATCAACGAGCAAGTGGACGACATGCTTCGCCGCGATGTTATTCGACCCTTTAACAGCCCCTGGGCGTCTCCTGTCGTTCTCGTCGCGAAGAAGGACGTTTCTGTGCGGTTCTGTGTGGACTACCGGCGCCTCAACAAGATCACTCGTAAGGACGTGTACCCGCTACCGCGCGTAGATGACACGATTGACAGCCTGCAAGGAGCCGAATTCTTTTTATCTCTCGATTTGCGCTCATGGTACTGGAAAGTACCTATGGCTGAGCACGCTCGACCGAAGACCGCTTTTTTCACTCCCGACGGCTTGTACGAATTCAACGTCATGCCGTTTGGGTGGTGCAATGCGCCCGCTACCTTTGAGCGCATGATGGATACCGTTCTGCGTGACCTGAAATGGCACACGTGCCTGTACTACCTCGATGACGTCGTCGTTTTCGCTCCGGACTTCTCCACGCATCTTCAAGGCCTGCGGCTTGTTTTAACGCGTCTGAGTGGTGACGCCAGTCTGCAACTGAACCTAAAGAAGTGCCGATTTGCAGCTCGGCAGTTGACAATACTCGGCTACGTCGTCTCCAAGGACGGAATTCTCCCCGATCCAGCCAAGCTTCGGGCCGTGACCGAGTTCCCCAAGCCGACATCCGTCAAGGAACTGCGCAGTTTCGTAGGACTGTGTTCCTACGTTCGCCGCTTCATCCGAAACTTCGCGTCTATCGTATCGCCACTGACGAAGCTCCTCGGAAGTAACGGGCCTCTCCATTTGTGGTCATCACAGTGTGACGACGCACTCACAACGCTCCATCGTTTGTTGACGTCACCTCCCATACTCCGCCACTACGACCCTACGGCCCCTACAGAGGTACACACGGACGCCAGTGGTGTCGGTCTAGGCGCTGTCCTTGCTCAGCGCAAACTAGAGTTCCCGGAATATGTCGTGGCGTATGCAAGCCGTACGCTTACAAAAGCTGAGACTAATTACACCATCACTGAGAAAGAATGTCTGGCAATCGTCTGGGCCCTTACCAAGTTCCGACCTTAATTGTATGGTCGCCCATTTGGTGTAGTCACCGACCATCACGCACTATGCTGGTTGTCGTCATTGAAAGATCCCTCAGGCCGTCTCGCCTGGTGGGCACTTCGCCTGCAAGACTGCGACATCCGCGTGCTGTACCGCAACGGAAGGCAACATGCTGACGCCGACGCCCTGTCGCGCTCTCCCTTGCCTGACGACAATGCCCACGACTCAGCGTCCCAACTTTCCGTTTCTTCCATTAGCATTCATGCCATTGCTACTGAACAGCGCAAGGATCAATGGATTGCCTCACCGATATACTTGCTGACTGATCCATTCACTCCATCCACTCGCGCGTTGCGTCGTCAAGCCCACCATTTCGCCGTTCGCGACGACCTCCTCCACCGACGCAATTACAACGGTGACGGCCGCCAGTGACTACTAGTCATACCCCGCACTCTGCGCTCTGACATATGCGAATTCTTTTATTCCGATCCGCAATGTGCGCACTCCGGGGTATCGAAGACTTACCACCGCATTCGCAAACG
Organism: Rhipicephalus annulatus; assembly: GCA_013436015.1. NCBI lineage: Eukaryota > Metazoa > Arthropoda > Arachnida > Ixodida > Ixodidae > Rhipicephalus > Rhipicephalus annulatus. The sequence goes on along the minus strand of WOVY01002311.1, from coordinate 679,938 downwards.
GTACTTTTGGCGCGGCATGTACCGCTACGTGCAGAAATTCGTTCGCTCCTGCATAGACTGTCAGCGCCGCAAAACTTCAACGCACCTGTCGCCGGTAGGTCTGCAACCTCTACCTTGCCCTGCCAGGCCGTTTAAGCGCATTGGCATCCATTTGTATGGGCCACTTCCATTAACGTCGGCTGGTAACCGCTGGGCCATTGTTGCTGTGGACCACCTCACGCGATGCGCCAAGACTGCCGCTTTCCCCGCGGCTACAGCGAGCGATGTGGCCTCCTTCCTCCTCCAACGATTCATGCTGCGACACGGTCCACCTCAGGCACTGCTCAGTGACCGAGGCCGCGTCTTCCTGTCTGAAGTCGTCGAAGCCATTCTCAAAGAGTGCAACGTTGTTCACCGCAAAACTACTGCTTACCACCCGCAGACGAATGGCCTCACTGAACGCTTCAACCGTACGCTCGGTGACATGCTCTCCAAGTACGTCGCCACCGATCACACAAATTGGGATGCCATTCTACCCTTCGTCACATACGCATATAACACCGCCCCTCAGAGCACTACCGGCTTTTCACCTTTCTCTTTATTATATGGAAGGCACCCGTCGCACACCATCGACACTATACTTCCGTACAAGCCGGATCCGTCCGAGTGGGCGCCTATTTCTGCTACAGCCAAGCTAGCTGAAGTGTGTCGAGAGCTTGCAAGGACCTTTACAGCTCATGATCAAGAGCGGCAAAAAGGCATTCGTACTGACACCAGCACTACTGCGCCCACATTCCTCCCTGGAGCGCTCGTCTGGCTCTCGATCCCTACCGCTTCAACTGGCCTATCTTCAAAACTATTGCCCAAATACGAGGGCCCCTACTGTGTCGTCGAACGCACTTCCCCTGTAAATTACTTGATCGAACCCATCGAACCATCTTTGGACATGCGCCGTCGAGGGCGCGACATTGTCAACGTGGAGCGCCTCAAAGCCTACCACGGCCCGCTCATAGTAACCAGCTGTTAGGTCGCCAGGCGGCTTCCTCTTCGTACTTGGGGTAGTGGCATGATTGGCATGATTATAGCATGATTATATTGCATATAATCATTGCATTACATTGCATATGGCATGATTATATTGCAAACACAAGCGAAAGACCCTAACATGGAAATCATGGCATGCGTGTCATTTAACAACATGACTACATGCCACGCTCATGATGCACTAGCGGCCGCTTCGGTAGCGTCACACTTACCAAATTCGGTATTACAGTACGTGAATGGATGACCAAGGTATGTGACTGGTGTGAACATAATAATCATGAGATTCATGTCATGTAACAACTTGACTGCATGCTACGGTGGTGATGCGCTCGCGGCCGTTTCACTAACTTCACATGCACAAAACTAGGTATTACGCGACGCGAATGGACAAAATAGGTAAAGGACACATCGAAACATGGTAATCACGATATGCTTGTCATGTAACAACATGGCTACATGCCACATTGATGATGCACTTGTGGTTGTTTCACTAGGTTCACATGTACCAAACTTGGTATTATGCGACGTGAATGGACGACATAGGTAAAGGACACATCGAAACATGATAATCACGACATGCTTGTCATGTATCAACATGGCTACATGCCACATTGATGATGCACTCGTGGTTGTTTCGCTAGGTTCACATAAGCCAAAGTTTGTATAACGTGACGCCAATGAATGACAAAGGTATGTGACTGCTGCAAACATGATAATCATGAGATGCGTGTCATGCAACAACATGAATACATGCCGCACTGAAAGCACCAGTACACTTCGACGTGACCTGGCGCGTGTGCGCTTCCGCGTTCGTTCCGTCACGTCACGCCAGCGATGCCACGCCAGGCGCCGATCTTACTTCCAGACAAGTGCCGCGCTGCGTTGCTTTGACGCATGCGCGTTCGAGCGCGCCCGGAGTCCCTCAATCACGAAGAAAGGCAGACGCAGGGCTGTCTGGGTAGAGCTTGGTAACGTCATGGGCGCGAAATGTAGCATGTTGCATTTCGCCCCGGTTACCGCTGGCTTGCGCCGACGGACGCTGGTCGCACGTGGCGTCCGTTTTGTTTGCTAAGCGTCGCTGCGCCCAGCGTGCTCGCTCGTCAACGTTAGGTCGGAGTGCATTGGGTACTTTATGATGCGCTCTCGGCCGTTTCGCTAGCTCCACATATGCCAAATTTGGTGTTATATGACGTCAATGGATGACAAAATATGACGGGTGCAAGCATGATAATCATACACGCGTTCCATGTAAGAACATGACAACCTACCACGTTCATGATGCGCTTGCGGCTCTTTCACTAGCTCCACATATATCAAATTTGATGTCACGTGACATGAACCGACGAAGAAGTTAAATTACACGTTCAAACGCGATAATCTTGATATGCGTGTCATGTAAAACATGAATACATGCTACGATGATAGGGCACTCACGGACATTATGCTAGCTCCACAAATACGAAAATTAGTATCAAGTGACGTGAATAGAGGACAAAGCTAAATGAGACGTGTAAATTGGATAATCGTGACAGGGAAGTCATGTACGGCATAATTTACCTGCGCCTCGCAACGTTGTGCAGATTTAAAGTGATATAACAACCTTTCTCATTCCTGCTTCGCAAATGATCAGTTCCCACTGTACGTGGTATCTGCCAGTTTTTCTAAACACACATTTCAATTACCGACACACGGGACAGGTTAAAGCTCTCCCATAGTCGAACACTTTGTTCTTTATATCGTCGAACATTTATTCTAAACACAATGTGGCAAGCGTCAGTGGCAACTCGAGCTTTGTGGTTAAGTAAACTTTTTCTGAACACAAATGTTTATAATACAAGAAGGAGAAAAAAAGAAATGTTAACAAAATAGAAAAAAAAGGAAACACGAAATAAGCACTAATTTATTATAAATTATGCACTTTCGCGCAGACTATACAGCAGTTTTTATCTTGCTAGAACAATACGGAATGAATATGTTGGAATTTTACACATCTTAAAAATTACTTTATGAATTTCGAAATAGGATACGTTTAGTGGCTTGAATAACATTACAAAGCGCATCAAAATATTCCTGCGGTAGTGTTCTAAAATTGAGGCATCAAAATTTGGTACAGTTTATTTGGCTAACCTTAAACCTACCCTCAAAAACAGAATAACTAATAGTTTTTTTACCAGTGATTACAAGTGAAATCACGAAAAAAATGGCAGCATATCCACGGAGTGAATGATGGAGAGTGGGGCGAAGCATTCGTCCGTCCATGCGTCCATCTGTGTGACCGTCCATGCGTCTGTTTGTGCTGCCGTCCCTGCGTTATTTCATGCATACGCCCCTGCGTCCGTTCATGCGTCCATCCATGCATCTGTTTGTGTGTCCGTTCGTTCCTCTATTCAACACTCCATGTCCCACCATCTCGCATCTTTTAGATGCGGAAGCATCATATACTCGCGCCTTGTAGTGCGCCGTCCGCGCCGTCCGCGCCGTCCGCACCGCCTTAGTTGAGCTAATTCATTACGTCTGATACAATAATCACTCGTTCTCTGCTACTGCAATATTCACGCGTTCATCAAGTATAAGGTTATCTGTTGCACTTCAAAAGCATACATGTGTCCGAGTTAAAACGGTCAAAGTTTCACATTAAATGCACCAGGAAGGTAAAGTATTGGTACGGAAACCAGTAACACAAACATGAGCTTGTACGGTAAAGTTAGCTATTTAAAACCTACGCGAGCGTCGGTGCACACTGAACCATGCCTGTGTATTCAGGCATGGTCGGTGCACACTGAACCGTGCCTGTGTATTCAGGCATGTCGGTGCACACTGAACCATGCCTGTGTATTCAGGCATGTGGGACGGCTTTAAGCTCTCCCCTAGTAGAGTACCCTGTGCTCTAAATCGTTACCCCCTTTTTCTAACCCCCCCCTGTGTCTAACTCTGTTACCAGCCACTAAACTGTTTTAGCGGGACGGCTCAGTGCTCTCCCATAGTTGAGTACGAAGTACTCAAAATCGTTCAACATATTAGATGCGGAAGCATCTTATACTCGCGCCTTGTAGTGCGCCGTCCGCGCCGTCCGCACCGCTTCTCGAACATTCGACAGCTGACGCGCGCGCATGCGCCGTTGCGCCGTCGCCCACCATCTGTGCCGCGCGCGCTTCTCCTTCGAGAACATTCGACAGCTGACAGCGCATGCGCCGTCGCGCCGTCGCCATCTGTGCCGCGCGCGCGCTTCTCCTTCGAGAACATTCGACAGCTGACAGCGCATGCACCGTCGCGCTGTATATATACTCAAGGTCGGCGCTCGCTCGCTCAGTTGCCGCTCGTCCGTTGGTTCGTCGCAATAAATAAAACACCGCCCTTTCGCATACGTGCCGTACGTGTTCACTCATTTAACACCCCATTTCACAACCACGTTAACCAATTTAGCCATCGACCCAAGTAAGTCCCAATTTAACACCCGTTAACCAATTACATGCTTCCGCATCCTCCTCAGTGTTCCCCCGAGGGAAGCTGCGGGCAATTTTTTTATCATATATTCCCCATATAGAAGCACCGCCAACCAGCGGACATTCCAAGGACTAAACGAGAGGTGGCACACGCACACTTTCTTACGGCCTGCGCTTTGGGTCCACTTCCCTCCTTTAACCACCTCGAGTTCATGGTATATTCTAGTTCACTGTATTCATGGCACTGCGACCAAACGCTCGCTAAACCTTTCGAAAACCAAGGAGGCTACGCCCAGCGAGTATAACGTAGCAACCTTTCCCTGTCAGATAGGGCTCAATTTACATGCCAGTGGCTGCTAATGAGAAATGAGACAGGAGAATTCGGCTTTTACTTTCTTACGGCTTGCGCTTCGTATCTACTTCTCATTTTTAACCACCTTGAGTTCATTCATAGTATATACAAGTTCATTGTATTCATGGCACTGCGGCTCAACGCTCGCTAAACCTTTCTAAAGCTAAGGAGTTTACACCCAGCGAGTATAATGTAGCATCCCTTTCTTGTCCGATAGTGCTCAATGTACATGCCAATGGCTGCTAATGGGGATCGCAGCGTGCGCGTTGACTAATAGCCGAATGCTCATGTCTCTCATTCCGCATTAGCAGCCATTGGCATGTACATTGAGCACAATTTTTTATTGTTAAACAACGCACAGAAGAAATCTCTCACTGGCACCACCTTGGAGGTCAAGTGTTATACCTATTTCGGGTATGTGCCACTGGTGGTTACATACGAGGGACGCCCAAGCCACGCCATAAGGAGCTTCGCCCCTAAAAAACCCAGGCTTGCGCGGAAAGCGCCACACAGTGGGTAGGTGCCAAACTTCCAAGGAGCATCATCATCATCGTCGTGGTCACAACGAAAGCTGGAAGAGTGGCACTTCCAGAGCCCGTCGTAGTCTCTCCTGCGGCTACTAATACGCTTGCAAGGTACACACAATGGCATAAAATGGTGCGGCACCTGATGACACGAAAGAATCATGGCTGAGCACTTCGTAATGAGTTGGAAGCGTTCAATCACTCACTCGTTACGATATTCGCAGAGCGTGACATCTAGTTGTTTTTTAACTCTTCTTCCACGCAATATTACGTACGTCTTCTGACGTGGTTTCTTCCTGAAAAAGCGCTTTTATAGGGCCCTCTCTCAATGATGTTTCGTGCACCGACACGACTCTGTGGATAGAATACTGGCTGTCCACGGAGAAGACCAAGGTTCGAGCCCCGTTTCATCGTGGCTGTTTTTATTTAGTTTTCATATTTCGCGCCCTAGCAGACACCGACACCAGCGGAGGCGGCGGACAACTACGACACCCTTTTTGTGATCTACTAGCAGATTTCGCTGCAACACCACCGGGTCTGCGCGAAACGCACAGAATAGTTTCGGCGAAAGTTGGAAGAGTGGCCTTTGTGGACCCTCTTTAAACAGTCTTGCAGCAACTACTCTCAGCGCAGCTGCACAAACTATAATTTCTGTGTCTCAACTGCCATTATTCATCATTCTTCGGAGAATAGTGGTACGCGCTACGCATTTGTAAGGCAATACATGCACTTTGTTCTGTATTTACGAAGTTATATGCGGAGCGCCCTTGCATTTAGACTTGGAAGGACGTTAAAGAACCCCAGTGGGTCAATTTTTTTTCGGTAGCCCTCCACTACAGCGTTCCTCGTAATGAAGTCATGGTTTTGCTGCGTGAAACCCTATTATTCTTTACTGCTGCAATAAAGGTCTGGCAAAAAATTAAGCCACGACTATAGCCATCCAAAAACAGGAAACTATATTTGCGCTGTTAATAAAATAAAGAAAAATACAGAAAAAAGTAAGCGGCTCCAATACAGCTTCGCTCCGGTGGAAGCCAGCGGAGCGCACGCCGCAGCGTCGTCGCTTGCCAAGAACGATTTCGAAGACGCCACCTTCCGGACGGAAACCGATGGAGCTCGATTTCTTCGGGAACCGCGTCAGTCGACACTCGCAACTCCTTGGAGTGAATCTAAGTGATGCGCGGTCGCGGAATCGTTCTCCGCCAAGCGCAGGCACACGCCGGACGCTTGCTTGCCTTTCTCGGGACGAGAGAGCTTCTGATCCGGGAACGCTGGCGATGAGTTTGGATTCCCGGAGCTGGAGAATACGTTGGTCATACGACTGTCAGATGTGTCCATGGCGGTACAACGTCCCTCGCTCTGCGGGTCGCGTCCCGGGTTGACGTTCGACGTCGCTGTGCGAGATGCACAGCTTCGGTACCCAGGTGGAGGTCCGGGCAAAACGCTGAACGTAGCGTCGGCGTCGTCGTCGCTGTCATGTCCAGCACATGTATCACAAGCACGGTCGGTCCCGGATCGTGCACCGAGATCTTTCATCTGGATTCCGAGCATGCTGGCGGAAGGAGAAGTAAGTCCTGGCGACGCTAGCGAGGCCGACGGCTTCCTTGTTATCCAGTTGTACGATTTCGAAGAACGGCTAGGCACACTTCAGCTTTCGAGAGTAAGGCAGGCCTTTTGTTTGCCAAGCGTGTAACCAGGACGAACAATGGCGCCGAGTAGAATGGGTCGAGGCATTCACGAGCTCTCGCGCATACTGGTGTGCGTCTTCGTCGTTTCGTTTAGTTTGCCGACAATCTTGTTCTTGTTCACTTTCTACTGTGGCTCACACCCACTGTGTGGGATTCGCAGAAAGTTGAGGGGTGTTTCAATATGTTATGGTACATTAAAATAAGAAAGGTTACATAGGTAAAACGTAATAAATTTTATACGAAATTTTCATGCTCGCTTGTACGTATGAAATGCCTTTTTTTAGTAATACATTGATAAATGAAGCGAAGAAAAACCCAATTTTTAAAAAAATTATACATGTTGAGGATGATATCGACAGTCTTCTTCTTCTTCTTCTTGCCCCGCTGCGGTGGTCTAGTGGCTAAGGTTCTCGTCTGCTGACCCGCAGGGCGCGGGTTCGAATCCCGGCGGCGGCTGCATTTCCGATGGAGGCAGAAATGTTGTAGCGCCGTGTGCTCAGATTTGGGTGCACGTTAGAGAACCCCAGGTGGTCTAAACTTCCGGAGCCCTCCACTACGGCGTCTCTCATAATCATATAGTGGTTTTCGGACGTTAAACCCCACATATCAATCTATCAATCTTCTCCTTCTTCTTCTTCTTCCTCTTCTTCTTCTTCTTCTTCTTCTTATTCTTTTTCCTTTTCTTCTCCTTCTTCTTCTTTTTCTTTTTCTTCTTCTCCTTCTTCTTCTTTTTCTTCTTCTTCTTCTTCTCCTTCTTCTTCTTTTTCTTTTTTCGTCTTTGTATAATTATTATTATTATTATTATTATTATTATTATTATTATTTTTGCTGCTGTTGATGATGATGCTATTGTTTTAGTTCCTCTGAAAAGGGCTAATCACTTTTGCTTAGGAAGTAAAAAAAACTAAGGGTACAACAGAACCTGATCGTAAACAATTAGAAAGCATGTTGGTGAGTAGTCAGAATTGAATAATAAGGATAAAAAAAACTAAACACCCTTTAGGAAATATTTAAGGTGATAGACCAGGAAACTACTCGGAGACTACTTTAACTCAGCTATACCTTCTCAGCCCTTTTGCTACTAGGGAGCTTAAAATAGCGCACCGCGAGCCCTTGCGGTGTGGTCACTGCCACTGCGCATGCGTCGTAACGCGAGTCGACGTTCGCAGACCACACGCAGAAAATCCGAAATTGCGTGCGGTGATGGCGGCCCGCATGTGGCCCGCCATCCCCGGAAATAAGAGCGCCCGGAGCGTCGCCAGCGTGTTTCCTCCAGCACATGGCGTTCAGCGCATTCTTTGACCAGCTTTGCAGTTTATAAGCTGGAAAAGTGAGAAAGCTTTATTCTCTGTCGCCTTGAGGGAAAAATCCTGATAATAAAAAATAAGTGCAATAGTAATCCCTATTTTGATGCAATGCTGCGATCATAATTAATTTTATATTTATCCAATCATATGGCGGCAACCTTCCGGTGTCATATCCGCTCGCAGTAGTTTTGTCGAGCTCCACTACGAGTTATGCAGTCGGAACCGATGTTTTCAAGCGTTAGAGGTCCCTTCAGGGACGGAACAAAAAAATGGCAGCATATCCACGGAGTGAATGATGGAGAGTGGGGCGAACCATTCGTCCGTCCATGCGTCCGTCTGTGTGACCGTCCATGCGTCTGTTTGTGCGCCCGTCCCTGCGTTCTTTCATGCATCCGCCCCTGCGTCCGTTCATGCGTCCATCCATGCATCTGTTTGTGTGTCCGTTCGTTCATCTATTCAATACTCCAAGTCCCACCATCTCGCATCTTTTTATCATATATTCCCCATATAGAAGCACCGCCATCCAGCGGACATTCCAAGGACTAAACGAGAGGTGGCACACGCACACTTTCTTACGGCCTGCGCTTTGGGTCCACTTCCCACCTTTAACCACCTCGAGTTCATGGTATATTCTAGTTCACTGTATTCATGGCACTGCGACCAAACGCTCGCTAAACCTTTCGAAAACCAAGGAGGTTACGCCCAGCGTGTATAACGTAGCAACCTTTCCCTGTCAGATAGGGCTCAATTTACATGCCAATGGCTGCTAATGAGAAATGAGAGACAGGAGAATTCGGCTTTTACTTTCTTACGGCTTGCGCTTCGTATCTACTTCTCATTTTTAACCACCTCGAGTTCATTCATGGTATATACAAGTTCATTGTATTTATGGCAGTGCGGCTCAACGCTCGCTAAACCTTTCTAAAGCTAAGGAGGTTACACCCAGCGAGCATAATGTAGCATCCCTTTCTTGTCCGATAGTGCTCAATGTACATGCCAATGGCTGCTAATGGGGATCGCAGCGTGCACGTTGACTAAAAGCCGAATGCTCATGTCTCTCATTCCCCATTATCAGCCATTGGCATGTACATTGAGCACTATTTTTTATTGTTAAACAACGCACTGAAGAAATCTCTCACTGGCACCACTTTGAAGGGCAAGTGTTATACCTATTTCAGGTATGTGCCACTGGTGGTTACATACAAGGGACGCCCAAGCCACGCCATAAGGAGCTTCGCCCCTAAAAGGGAGACCTTAATGTTTCTTCCTTGGTGGTATGCGTCGTTTCAGTAAGCATGTTCCAACCTGCCCAACAGAAAGTTTTAATAAAATAAACTTAACCTGCCCTAAGGAGGAGTTCATCTAGAAATATTTTCCTTTGATTTGCGTACAATATACATCTTAATATAAAGATTCGTTCTCGTTGCAATAAAGGCCCGAAGGTGACTGCAGCAAATCACACCTGTATTGGTAAAAATTCGGTGGAGGGATCCGGCATCGTAACCTGGTAATCGCTATTTCTTTCCTTCTAGTGGAACACCATTGATGGCTCAAAGCATTCACAAACACTCGCGCCTGTTTGTATTACAACGTTTGTTGTTTGTATCATAATACTTTATGTTCGGATAGTTATACGCTCCATTGCACGGACCCAGTCCGTATTCGAAGCTTCTGCTGCTATGATGTAAAGCCCACGGGACGGCTTCCAGCTCTCCCATAGCAGAGTACCGAGTACTCTAAGTCGTTAAACACTTTTTCTAAACACAGTCGTGCTTCGCTTTGTCAAATGTCAGGCCTACGGTACGGCTTTATGCTCTTTCATAGTAGAGTACGAAGTACTCAATACTTATGTAGTGAATAAGAAAGACGTTGTTACCATCAAGTCAGCTATCATCAGCACAAGAAGAAGGCACGAGATCGGCGATCAAGCACCGTCATCTGGGTTCGCCTGCGTTCCTTTTAGAGCTACCACCCGCTTGCTCAGTCATTCAATAAACCCCCTTTACATTTGGTGGAGGTGCTGGGTAACTGCATCACCTACACCCTGGAACTCCGATCCCGCACCCTGCCGTCGACCATGCAAGTTGACGCTGCCCAACAGACAGCACCTCTCGCGGCTCCTACTTGCCCCGGCCCGGTTCACCAGCGAGACCCCCCGATCTTTTCGGGCGCCGAAGACCAGGACGTCGAGGACTGGCTGTCGTCCTACGAAAAAGTCAGTGGACCAAACAGGTGGGATGACGCTGCTAAGTTGAGCACCGTCAACTTTTACTTGGCTAATGTGGCGAAACTGTGGTATACAAACCACGAATCCGAGTTCGAGAACTGGGCCACTTTCAAGCAGGCAATATCCTCGGTTTTCGGTCGCCCTGCCGTGCGGAAGTTGCGCGCCGAACAACGCCTGCGCTCACGGGCACAAGAACCTGGCGAAACGTTTACCGCCTATATCGAAGATATACTCGATCTCTGCAAGCGCGTTGATGCCGCAATGAGCGAAAGTGCCAAGATCCAGCACATTATGAAAGCTGTTGATGACGACGTCTTTCAAATGCTCCTGCCGAAGTCTCCTGGCACGGTGTCTGAAGTGGTAACTCTGTGCCAGAACTACGACGAATTGCGACGGCAACGAGCTCTCACCCGTCGTCCATTTCAGCCTAACCAACCACTCGCTGCACTGGACGTCGTACCTGACCACTCCCGCCTTCTAGCACAAATGAAAGACTTTGTGCGTGAGGAGGTCGCACGTCAGCTTTCCCTCCTGCCGTTTTGTCAGCGCCAAGAGCTCCCGCAGCAGCAGCAAGAGCAACCACCGACACCGTTAGCTCCCATGCTCCGACATGCACTTCAGGACCAGATTGCCGAGGCTATGCCAGTGCCCTTTCAGCAGCAAGTTGTCGCCGCGCCTCTTACTTATGCTGACGCAGTAAAGAGGCAGCAGCCACACCAGCTCTCACCGTTCAATGGACTGCCGCATGTTACCGCTCCTACTCAGTCTTCCGTCGCATGGGCTCCTCCCCTCGCTACCACAGCCTCGACTCAGCCGTATGCCGCGTGGGCGGCGCCCCTTGCTGCAAATGCCTGGCGAACGCGCGATAACCGGCCGATCTGTTTTGCGTGCGGCGGACCTGGCCATATCTCCCGATACTGCCGTCGTCGCGTACCCGCCTACACAGACGTCCGACCACGAAGCAATTACATGGACCGACCACCTTTTGGTTATGAAAGTTCGGATCGTCAGTCAAACACGTCTTCCCGTGACTATCCGGCAACTTCGTCTCGTCGCTCACCTTCACCCAATTGACGCTCCTTGTCACCCATGCGTCCACGACCAGCCCCTCAAAATGAGGGAAACTAGCCGTCGCAGTTCAAGGGGCAAGAACTGCGCTATCGAAATGTTCAAGACCTCGCACCTTGCCGTCAAATATCGTCGAAGTTTTTGTAGACGACGCCCATGCATACGCCCTTGTGGATACCGGTGCCGCTGTGTCTGTTATAGACGCCAAACTTTGCCGCAAGCTCCGAAAGGTGACCACGCCGCTTGATATGTTCTTACGTGCAGCAAATGGAGAACCTGTTCGACCTATAGCCGCCTGCACTGCCCGACTCAATATTGCGGAGGACCACTACATTGTTGAGTTTATCGTCCTTTCCTCGTGCTCTCATGACATCATACTTGGCTGGGATTTCCTATCCCGTAATCGTGCCGTTATAGATTGTGCCCGTTCCGAACTTCAACTGCTTCCGTTCTTCGACCAGCCCTACGACCACACTAATCAAGCCGCGCACAAGCTAGTTGTCAAAGAAGACACTGACATTCCACCGACAACAGCTGTCTTGCTCCCTGTGGTCTCCGACGGCATGCGTGATGAAGTAGCATTTTTCGAGCCATCACGCCTCTTTCTAAGTCGGAAACCACTTCTGCTCCCTTATTCAGCCCTCTCGATTTCTAATGGAGCCAGTGCTCTCTGCCTTACCAATCCCTTTCCGCATACCATCAAACTGTTTAAAGGCGAGTCTCTTGGATGCGTACAGCCCATTGATAACGGACAAATTTTTACCGTGCCGCAAGAATCATCCCAAAGTGACCTCGCCGCCGTCAGTGCTCTTAACCACTCTCATCTACAGGCTTCAAAAGTGTTCGATTCGGCGATCGCAGACGGACTGTCACCATCTGAACGATCTGAACTCCTCCAACTGCTGTACGAGTACCGCGAATCTTTCGATGTTGTTCAACCTTCACTTGGCCGCACTTCTACCACTCTACATTACATCGATACCGGCTCCCATGCGCCACTACGACAGCGACCATATCGTGTTTCTGCGGCAGAACGCCAAGTTATTACCGAACAGGTGAAAGATATGTTGCAACGTGGCGTCATTCAACCTTCACAAAGTCCATGGGCCTCACCTGTAGTGCTCGTTAAAAAAAGGATGGTTCCGTTCGCTTCTGCGTGGATTATCGGCGCCTAAATAAGATCACTCGAAGAGACGTGTATCCTTTACCCAGGATTGACGATGCCCTTGATACTTTACAAGGTGCCGAGTTTTTTTCATCATTAGATTTGCGCTCAGGGTACTGGCAGGTCCCCCTTGCAGATGCCGATCGACCAAAAACAGCCTTTGTGACACCGGATGGTCTGTATGAGTTTAATGTCATGCCCTTCGGCCTCTGCAATGCGCCTGCCACCTTCGAGCGCATGATGGACTCGGTTCTTCGGGGTTTGAAATGGCAAATCTGTCTCTGCTATCTCGACGATATAGTCGTCTTTGCGCCAGACTTCGGAACACATCTCGAGCGCCTCAAACACGTCCTCACGTGCCTGAAGAATGCTCAGCTCCAACTCAACCTCAAGAAGTGTCACTTCGCTGCTCGGCAACTTACGATTCTCGGGCACGTCGTATCAAAGGACGGTATACTTCCAGACCCGGCTAAGTTACGAGCTGTCGCCGACTTCCCGAAACCAACGACTATGAAGCAGTTACGGAGCTTCGTGGGGTTATGCTCTGACTTTCGCCGATTCGTGCGCAACTTCGCCTCTATCATTGCGCCTCTGACCAAACTTATGGGCAGCACCACTGATATTTCGTCATGGTCTTCTGAGTGTGACCAAACCTTCTTTACCCTTCATCGTCTCCTCACTTCGCCACCAATACTGCGTCACTACGATACTACGGCAGCAACTGAGGTCCACACCGACGCCAGTGGTGTCGGCCTCGGTGCGGTTCTCGCGCAACGCAAGCCTGGATTCGCCGAGTATGTCGTTGCCTACGCCAGCAGAACTCTTACCAAGGCTGAATCAAACTACAGCGTCACCGAGAAGGAATGCTTGGCGATCGTTTGGGCGCTTGTCAAGTTCCGCCCATACCTTTATGGCCGTGCTTTTGATGTAGTAACGGACCACCACGCATTATGCTGGTTATCGTCGCTTAAAGACCCATCAGGCCGTCTTGCCCGTTGGGCTCTTCGGCTTCAAGAATATGACATTCGCGTGGTATATCGTTCCGGCCACAAGCATGCCGATGCTGATGCACTGTCACGATCTCCCGTATCCCCGGGCATCGCATCTGTTTCCTCGGACGACACGTTGTCAGCGCTTGACGAGGACACCATCTCTTCTGCACAACGCAATGACCCATGGATCGCTTCGCTTCTTGACGCGTTATCCGAGGCACCGACACTTCCAACCACTCGTACCCTGCGCCGCCAGGCTCCGCACTTCAGTATTCGGGATGGCCTTTTGTACCGGCGCAACTATTCAGCAGATGGTAGGAAATGGCTACTAGTCATTCCCCGAACGCTGCGCTCTATCATCTGCGCGTCGTTTCATTCCGACCCGCAATGTGCTCACGCCGGTGTTTTCAAGACCTACGAGCGCCTACGGAAAAGGTATTACTGGCGCGGAATGTTTACCTTCGTCCGCCAGTTCATTCGCGGCTGCCACGAATGTCAGCGGCGGAAAAGCCCGCCACATCCTGCAACAGGTTCATTGCAGCCACTTCCATGCCCAGACCGCCCATTCGACCGTGTAGGAATTGACCTCTACGGACCACTACCATTAACAACGGCAGGCAACCGATGGGCTATCGTGGCAGTGGATCATCTAACACGGTACGCTGAAACTGCTGCTCTCCCCACAGCTGCAGCACAAGACGTCGCAAATTTCATACTCAATCGTTTTGTGCTTCGTCATGGTCCTCCTCGAGAACTCCTCAGTGACCGAGGGCGTGTTTTCCTCTCCGATGTAATACAAGCACTTCTTCAACAGTGCCATATGGTTCACCGGAAGAGTACAGCCTACCACCCACAGACGAACGGCTTGACTGAGCGGTTTAATCGTACTCTGGGGGACATGCTCGCTACGCATGTCGCTTCTGATCAAACAAACTGGGACCTCGTTCTCCCATTTGTGACATACGCGTATAACACCGCTACGCAAGTCACTACCGGGTTTTCCCCATTTTTTCTCCTGTATGGTCGCGAACCATCACACACCATCGACACTTTACTGCCATACTCGCCAGATCCCTCCGAATACAAGCCTGTCTCGGAAGCCGCTCGTTACGCAGAAGAGTGCCGCAAGCTAGCCAAGCGGCTTACTACATCCGACCAACAGCGCCAGAAGGAGATCCGTGATGACGACCATCGTTCTGCACCAACGTTCGTTCCTGGAGCACTTGTATGGCTTCATGTACCGCCCTGCGCCCCTTGTGTATCACCCAAGCTACTCTCCAATTATCATGGTCCCTACCGCGTGGTCGAGCGTACTTCACCCGTGAACTACGCCATTGAACCCCTCACGCCACCGAGCGACCGTCGTCAGCGTGGACGTGATATCGTTCACGTAAACCGTCTGAAGCCGTACTTTGACCCGCTTGTCCCCACGTGTTAGATCGCCAGGATGGCTGCAACTTTTTCGCCGGGTGTAATTGTAGTGAATAATAAAGACGTTGTTACCATCAAGTCAGCTATCATCAGCACAAGAAGAAGGCACGAGATCGGCGATCACCCCGCAGGGGCGCCTGCGCAAGTAGGCGTTTGGTGTGTAGCGACACCACGGACCCGAGCTAACGGGGGAGATTCTACTTCCTCCCACGCCTAGCCGTGCGTGGCTTTGCCGTGTCCGGGGAAAAGGGGATCCTGGGGGTTGAGCCGACGCTGGGTGATTGGACCGTTAAGGCCCCCCGGCAGAGGCAACACACCCCTTTGGCCCCGGCTTCACGTAGACGGCACCCCTGGGCTGACCCACCCAGGGGAAATCGGCAGTCGCCTTTTCCTATCTCTCTCTCCCTACATCTTCGTCTTTATCTCTTACTGTTTATCTGTCCTGTCTTCTACTCTCTTCTGTTTACTTCCAAACTTCCTGGCGGCAAGGGTTAACCCTGTGCAAATAGCCTACCTTGGCCTAGGCGCATTGGGTTATAGTGGCGTTGTACGGCTGGCGTCTGCAGGTTTCAGCATTTGTAACCTTGCAGCGTCCCCTCGTTCGGCTCCGTGGTGGGTGGCCGCCAACGCTGCCGAACAACATACAATTAGCATGCACAAAGCATTTCCTTTACTTAATGATCGTGCCTCCTCAAAGCGGGTACGCACCGAAGACATCAATTTTTTGATTCGGCCAAAACAAATCTTTCCTCATTTTCATGTTATACATTGCGAAAAAACTAACAAACAAGCCAGAACTGTATCCCCCTTCATAGTGGCTAGGTGCCTAACTGAAACTCTCGGTGCCGGGTACAAGGTTACCAAAATGGCCAGCGGAGATCTACTCCTTGAAATACGTGACCAAAACCAATTCGATAAACTGAACACCCTCACAACGTTTGGAGACACACCCATCAGTATTACGCCACACAGGTCCATGAATTCATCTCGCGGGGTCGTATCGGACGTAGATTTGCTTGAGCTGACGGAAGCTGAACTTCTGGAAGGATGGAAGAGCCAGAACGTGACAAACGTACAGCGTATTAAGATCAGAAGAGATCAAAAGGAAATCCCAACCAAACACTTAGTACTGACCTTTGCTTCGAGCGATTTGCCGTAAACTATTCAGACTGGGTACACAAAGACATCCGTGAGACCATATATTCCCAACCCCCGCCGTTGCTTCCAATGTCAGAGATATGGCCATGGCTCTAAAACCTGTCGCGGTCGCCAGACTTGTGCACAATGTGGAGTCCTAGGCCACGTGTCTGAGAACTGCAAACAACCGCCACACTGTGTAAACTGCGAAGGAAACCATGCCGCATATTCACGCTCCTGCACATACTGGAAAAAAGAAAAAAGAAATAATTACGTTGAAGGTGAAGGAGAACATTACATTTAAGGAAGCACGGCGAAGAGTCGCTCCATTCTATGGAGCTACATACGCTGATGCGGCGCGTCAGGGGGCAACGCCGCGCCAGCCCTCGCCACCCCTTCGGCCCGCGCAGAGCGAGCCGTCGGCTGTGGCATCTGCCCCCAAGGCGGCTGTAGCCCAGGCTACACCGCCAACTCCCAAACAGAGAGCGGAGACTCCAGAGTCTTCGGGTCTCAAGGCCTCCCCTCACCAGGCGAGGCCCGAAATTCGAACTAGCAGCCCGCACGTGCGGGCATCCAGTGCCTCCGAGGAGGCAATGGATACGTCGGCACCCTTGGTGCCGAAAGAGCGGCGTGGCTTCTTGGAGCGCGCCAAGAAAACAAAAAAGCCGATAACAGGGCCTGGTGACGGCCCTGTTAAGTGAACTCAAACTCCCCTTCTAAACAGCCACTCGCTTTTCGTACACACAGCATTATTTTACATTCACCATGAACACTCAAATTATACACTGGAACGTCAGGGGCCTTCTCAGAAACCTTGACGACATCCAAGAACTCCTACACGAACACTCACCAAAAGTGCTGTGTGTACAAGAAACACACCTTAATTCAAAACACACAAATTTTCTTCGTAAATACGCTATTTTTCGGAAGGACCGTTATGATGCCATGACATCATCCGGAGGTGTTGCCATCATAGTGAATCAAGGAATTGCATGCACACAATTACAACTCCAAACATCCCTTGAGGCAGTGGCTGTTCGAGCGGTTCTTTTTGATAAACTGATCACAATCTGCACCATTTACATTCCTCCTAGCTATCAGCTGCAAAAACGTAATTTACACTCTTTAATTGATGAACTTCCGGAACCTTATGTTCTCCTTGGAGACTTTAATGCGCATAGCAGGCTATGGGGTGACTCTCGGTATGACGCGCGAGGTCGAATGATCGAACAGCTCCTTCTCTCCTCGAGCGCGTGTCTCCTAAACCGAAAAGAACCAACCTATTATAATCTCGCCAATAACACCTACTCCTCCATAGACCTGAGCATAGTATCTCCATCCCTTGTGTCTATACTCCAGTGGAAAGTCGTCAGTAATCCATACGGAAGTGACCACTTCCCCGTAGTTTTGAGCACAACGACAGTAACTGAGTGTCCATCACGTGTTCCCAAGTGGCTAATAAACAGAGCCGACTGGGAACAGTTTTATACTATTGCTAGCCTAGGTTGGAATGACATCTGTACTTTGAACATTGATGTTGCGGTGAACTACTTCACAGCGTTTTTGATTGATGCTGCAACAAAATGCATCCCAGAAACAAATGGACACCCTGGAAAACGACGTGTACCATGGTGGAACTCTGAATGCCGAAACGCGCGCAAACAGCAAAACAGAGCTTGGAGGCTGCTTCGGAACTCGCCGACAGCCGAAAATCTTGAAACCTTCAAGAAAATAAAGTCTCAAGGCAGGAGAACGCGTCGGCAGGCCAGAAGAGAAAGCTGGCAGAAGTTTTTATCAGGGGTTAATTCATACACACAGGAGGCTAAAGTCTGGGACATGGTCCGTAGGATAGCAGGAAAACAAGTACACACACTTCCACTCGTAAACACTCATGGTGATACCTTGGAAGATCAGGCAAACTTCCTCGGTGCACACTTCGAACAGGTATCCAGCTCGTCCCACTATACGGACACTTTCCAAAAATACAGAACAAGAATAGAAAAGCAGAAACTTGAACACAAATCCACTAGATACGAGGGATATAACCAAGCTTTCAGTCTTGCTGAGCTCCGAACATCTCTGAACTCCTGCAGTACTTCTGCCCCAGGTTCTGACCGTGTGATGTATGAAATGTTAAAGAACCTACCAAAAGAAACCCAAAAAACCTTACTTTGTTTGTACAATGCTATTTGGTCTTCTGGCACTATTCCTACCTCCTGGAAAGAGGCGATTGTTATTCCCATTTTGAAAGACGGCAGGGACCCCTCTTTAGCTTCGAGTTATAGGCCTATTGCACTTACAAGCTGCTTGTGCAAAGTCTTCGAAAAAATGATAAACTGCCGACTTGTACACTTTCTTGAAACAAACAATTTGCTCGACCCATTTCAGTGCGGGTTTCGAGAGAGTAGATCCACGACAGACCACCTTGTTCGTATCGAGGCACAGATCAGAGACGCCTTCATCCATAAACAATATTTTCTCTCTGTGTTCCTCGATATCGAAAAGGCCTATGATACAACATGGCGTTTTGGAATTCTAAGAGACCTATCCCACCTTGGCGTGCGCGGAAGAATGTTTCACATAATCAAAAGTTACCTGTCAAAACGGACATTCCGTGTCCGAGTGGGCACGGTTCATTCCCAAACATTTGTCCAGGAAACAGGCGTTCCACAAGGTGGTGTACTTAGCTGCACACTTTTTCTAATAAAAATGAATTCCTTGCGCTTGACCATCCCTCGCAATATGTTTTATTGTACATATGTCGATGACGTCCAGCTTGGCTTTAGGTCTTGCAATCTGGCAATGTGTGAGCGGCAGGTTCAGTTAGGTTTAAACAAGCTCTCAAAATGGGCAGAGGAAAACGGATTCCGACTGAACCCACAAAAAAGCACGTGTGTCCTGTTCTCCAGAAAGAGAGGCATGCACTCAGAACCCGACATTGAACTGAACGGTCAGCGTCTGTCTGTTAATACGGAGCATAAATTCTTAGGATTAATCTTGAACAACAAGTTGACCTTCGTACCACACATCAAGTATCTAAAAACAAAATGTTTAAAAGCCATGAATGTTTTAAAAGTGTTGTCACGTACTAGGTGGGGTAGTGACAGGCAATGTCTCATGAACCTATATAGAAGCCTCATTCGCACCCGCTTAGATTATGGGGCCGTTGTTTATCAGTCTGCGACTCAAAGTGCTTTGAAGATGCTGGACCCCGTGCACCATTTGGGCATCCGCCTTTCTACGGGTGCTTTCCGCACCAGCCCCGTAGAAAGCCTTTATGTTGAGTCAAATGAGTGGTCGCTTCATCTGCAGAGAACTTACATGTCCTTTGTTTATTACCTTAAGGTGAAAGCAGACAAGAAGCACCCCTCATACTCTACTATTAATGATTTGTCGAGCTCAATTTTGTTTCAAAACAGGCCTTCGATGAGGCAGCCCTTCTCTATTCGCCTGAAGAGTCTAGCTGAGGAAGCTGGAATCTCACTAGAACACAGTTTAATGGCTCCTGTAGCATATCCGCCACCGTGGCAATGGCAGACGATAGACTGCGATGTGTCTTTCCTAGAAGTTACAAAACATGCACCTGTTGCCCATATCCGAACATACTTTTTGGAACTTCAACACAAATACACATGTCCTGAGTTCTTCACAGATGCCGCCAAGACTAACTCCTCTGTGTCCTACGCTGCTGTAGGCCCATCCTTTTCGGATGCTGGTCCACTACATCCACGCACAAGTATTTTCACAGCGGAAGCGTACGCGATACTTGTGGCAGCTAAACACATCAAACAATTACAAATACAAAAAGCAGTAATTTATACAGACTCCCTAAGTGTGGTAACGGCTCTGCACAGTCTTAAAAAACAAAAAACCCAGTCCTTGTCTCACTTTACTCCATTTTATGCACACTTTACACACTCAAACAACATGTTGTAGTGTGCTGGGTGCCAGGGCACCGTGAGATTCAAGGCAACGTGAGGGCGGATCAGCTCGCTGCATCCGTGCACAAAAGCACTGCCCCTACACCTATATCGATCCCGGCCCTCGATCTTAAACCATCCCTCAAACGAAACCTCAGAGTTTACTGGCAGAGCAAGGGGGATACACAAACACAAAACAAACTACACGTTATTAAGCCACACCTTGGTCATTGGCTGCCCGTATCGAAATCGCGTTATACAGAGGTAATACTAACGAGACTCAGGATAGGACACACATACACGACACACACACACCTTTTGTCTGGTGGGGATCCACCATTGTGTGACAGATGTGTTGAACCATTGACAGTCCTTCACATTTTAATTGAGTGCAAACAATTGGACACTGTAAGAAAACAACACTTTCCATTACCCTACCGACAACATATACCTTTACACCCTGCAATGTTCGTCGGTAGGGAACCGCTTTTTAGTCACAAATCATTGCTAGCGTTTTTTAAAGAAATTCATAGTTTTCATATCATATACCCGGGCATCCCGTAGCATGACCTCTCCAGAGAGGTTTTTGCTACGGTGGTTACACAAGAAAGCACTTGCCTCACGGCCCTTGGACGCAAGGGTATTAACGAGTGAGGCACTTGTGCTAATGCCATACATATCCACCATCGTCTTTTATTATCGCCAACTTTTGTCATCTATTCACACCACACACCTTTCACGGCATGGTCATGATTTTATTACTTGTATGTTTTTACCCGCCTTACCGCGAGGAATTTTATGGCCCTCATACAGCCGCTTATCGCAATCATTGTCCATTTTTTTAATAAGATGAACTGGCGCTCTTTGGCCGTGAAATGGCCCTTGCGCCATAAAACATCAAACATCATCATCATCATGAGATCGGCGATCAAGCACCGTCATCTGGGTTCGCCTGCGTTCCTTTTAGAGCTACCACCCGCTTGCTCAGTCATTCAATAAACCCCCTTTACACTTAAAATTGTTAGCAGCTTTTTTTTTAAACACACAAGCTGAATTCCATTCGAAGACGGGACGGCTTCATGCTCTGTCATAGTAGAATACGAAGTGAATATTCGAGGCAACTCAATTCGTTGTGCAACAATTGCCCGTTTCCTGGGCATTACCATCGACAACAAGCTATTATTGCGACGTGCGGTTGATGGTATAGTCACTGCATCAGTGCAAAGGATGAACGCTCTTCGTCGCATGGCAGGGGTCCGTTGGGGCAACAATCCTATTTCCATGCTTAAATTGAATGATACGCTTATAACAAGTCACATTCTTTATCAGCTGCCCCCGATATCACCATCCCCGAGCCAATTGAACGCCTAGAGGCAGTGCACAGAAAGGGTCTTCGCTTGGCGATGGAAGTCCCTCAGGCGGCTTCAAACACGAAGGTCACCAATGAAGCCGAGTCTATTCCCCGTCATTTGGCGTCTCAGGCCTTATTGACGCAGCTGTCAAGACTGGGCGAGCCCTCCGCAGGCCCGGCGCTTCTCCGGCGGCTAAGAGCAAAAACTGGCTCACATTTCAACGCGGCACTAAACTCATTTCAATATTTAGGCTTGAAACTGCCTAAACGGCGGCCCATAGACCCGCCATGGTCTTATGTGGATGTTGCGTGTAACTTCAGCGTACCCAAGCTACCAGCGAAGCGCATCATACCAGCCGCGGAAGCAAAATTTCTTGCGCTGGACCACTTGAGCACCATGTACCGCAGCCACCTACAAGTGTACACCGACGAATCAGTGTGCACACAAACGGATAGCTGCGCAGCGGCTTTCTGCATACCTTGTCTTGGCGTGTCATGGTCGGGCCGCCTGGATTGCGTGGTTTCGTCCACAACGGTAGAAAGCGCTGCAATCACGGCGCCTTTGCGAAAATTGCGATCCTTTTCTGCACGAGATGTTGTAGTGCTGATGAACTCCAAATCGGCGCTACAAAGACTGCCTCGTGGCCTACCTCAAGAAAATTTCACCAGACAATCTCTGGCCCTAACTAAACACCTAAATGGCAAGAGTTTTATTATAAAGTTCCAGGGGATCCCATCCCACGTTGGCATTGAAGGCAATGAAAAGGCTGATGCCCTTGCATGCGAAGCACGTGCATCTGTTTCAAAAGTAATAACTCCCAAGACTTACCAGAACAACAAAGATGTGATACGCAATCATTTCAAGGCGATCTACAAGTTTCCACACCAAGCATGTGTAATTCATGAACTTTCTCGTCAACAAGCGACGCTGTTGTACCGTATAAGAACCGGCTCCGCATACACCCAGGCCTGGTCATTCAAGACTGGGAGATACGCTTCCCCGTTATGTGCCTTCTGTGGTGACATTGGGGATATTGAACATTTGATTTGGCTTTGCCCACAGTTTAATATGCAAAGAGCAGCGATGATCCGCACCTTGCGAAAAGGATGTCATAGGCACCGGACAGTTGATGACGTCATTTTTCATGAAGGACCCGCTGCAACTAGGAGGAACGTGCAACGATTTTTTTTTGGTCTTACTGCGAGACACTGGGATGTCTGACGCGTGGTGACAATTTCCAAATTCAGGAGATGCTCAGGCGGAAAAATTGCCGGCCATGCAGGCCAGGCTAACCCCGCCTGCTGCAACACCACCACCACCATAACTACTTTTAGGTGCAAAGCTTTTTAAGGCGTGGGCTTAGCGTCCCATCGTAATCGTATGTTGCCACCTCTCGGCAGTTCTTGAACCGGTCATAGAGGGCGGTAATTGTATATATAACGAAATGCATACAAGCTAAGAAATGCAAATGGTACGATTCCGGAGGACATTACTTGTAGTATGATAATAAAAATCAAAGCATATCTATGGAGTGATTGATGATGAGTGGGCGAAGCATCCGTCAGTCCACCCGCGCTTCCGTCAGTCCGTTCCTTCTCGCTTCCGTTAATCCTCTCGTACATCCATCCATTCAACCGTCCCTGCGTTCGTCCATGCGTCTATCTCTCCGTGCGTCCATCCGCTTCGCCCACTCATCATCATTCACCTCGTGGACATACTGTGTTTTTTAGATGCGGAGCATCTAATACTTGAGGCTTGTAGTGCGGCGCCGTCCGCAAGCTTCCTCCTCCTTCTTCCACCATCTGTGCATCCCTTCCTCCTCTACACACCGCGCGCGCTTCACTCCTCCACCATCTGTGCACCCTTCCTCCTCTACACACCGCGTGCGCTTCTCCTCTTCACGAACATTCGCTAGCTGTATAATGTAGCGCGCATGCGCCGTCACGCTTCGAGAACATCGGCAGCTGACGCGCGCGCATGCGCCGTCGCGCTTCGAGAACATCGGCAGCTGACGCGCGTGCATGCGCCGTTGCCCTTCTCCCCCTTCTCACACATTCGACAGCTGACGCGCGCATGCACCGTCACCATCTGTGACCATCTGTGCCGCGCGCGCTTCTCCCCTTCGAGAACATTCTACAATTCTTCTGATTCTCCAGTGGACGCGCATGCGCCGTCGCGCTTCGAGAACATTCAACAGCTGACATTGCATGCGCCGTCGCGCTGTATATACACTCAAGGTCGGCGCTCGCTCGCTCAGTTGCCGCTCGTCGGTGGGTTTGTACGGCGCGTTGACGTCCAAGGTCGCGGTGAAATAAATTCCAACGAATCCACAAACACAATGATCGACGTCCCTTCGACCAGCGCCGCCCTTTCGCATACGTGTGTACGTGTTCACTCATTTAACACCCCCTCCTACAACCACGTTAACCAATTCAGCCATCGACCCAAGTAAGTCGCAATTTAACACCCCATTTCACAACCACGTTAACCAATTTAGCCATCGACCCAAGTAAGTCGCACTTTAACACCCCGTTAACCAATTATATGCTCCGCATCCTCCTCAGTGTTCCCCCGAGGGAAGCTGCGGGCAATTTTTTTTCTAAGCACACAGTTCAACAATGCAATTCGTTTCATTACAGCCTCAAAACCTGTAAACAAGCTACACTAAATTCATCGGGACGGCTCACTGCCCTCCCATAGTTAAGTGCTAATTACTCTAAATTGTTAAAATCTTTTTCTTGACGCACAGTGATAAATTAGGTTTTAATGCTCATTTGTAAGATGTATACACTGTCTTTACGTGTTTTCGATGTTTCGTTTGTGTATGTACAAGTTAAGTGCACAATGAAACTTCGCTTTTTCAAACTTATCAATTGTACTGTTTTGGTGAAAGTGTCCCACTGGACGGCTTTCAGCTCTTTCATAGTATAGTACAAAGTACTCCAAATTGTTAACCCATTTTCGAAACACTTGTCCCGTGGGTCTCAAGCATGTAATTGCCCTCGTTATTGCACCGGGATTGCTCACAGCTCTCCCATAGTTGAGTACACAGTACTCCAGATCATTAAACACTTTTTCTAAATACACATTCGGTCACGCCGCGTCGACAAAAGTCACGCTGTGAACGATTTCACGCACAACCAACGGCTGCTTGTCGGGAAAAGACCAGGCATCACGGATTCATGGACTCCCACAGTAAAGTACCAAGTACCCTAAATCTTTAACAACTTTTGAATGCGAAGCATTTCTTAGCGAGCTTCGGTGACTTTGAGCGTATCTATCTATCTATCTATCTATCTATCTATCTATCTATCTATCTATCTATCTATCTATCTATCTATCTATCTATCTATCTATCTATCTATCTATCTATCTATCTATCTATCTATCTATCTATCTATCTATCTATCTATCTATCTATCTATCTATCTATCTATTTAGCCGCCTACGACTTCTAGCTCTCCTGGCCCTTTCGATAAAGGTACCGATACCAAAGTTGGTATGGCATAACATGACTGTATGAAAAACACATTTGAATAGTCATGACATAAAAATCATGACATTTGAGTCATGAACTTCATGATTTACATTTCATGATCCTGCAGCTCTTACGGTGGTTTCGTTCACATGGCATGTTGCAAAACTGGTATGGTATGGCATGATTGTATTGCGAACACAAGCGAAAGACCCTAACATGAAAATCATGGCATGCGTGTCATTTAACAACATGACTACATGCCATGCTCATGATGCGCTAGCGGCCGTTTCGCTAGCGTCACACATACCAAATTTGGTATTACAGTACGTGAATGGATGACGAAGGTATGTGACTGGTGTGAACATAATAATCATGAGATGCATGTCATGTAACAACTTGACTGCATGCTACGCTCGTGATGCGCTCGCGGCCGTTTCACTAGCTTCACATGTACCAAACTCGGTATTACACGACGCGAATGGACGACATAGGTAAAGGACACATCGAAACATGATAATCACGACATGCTTGTCATGTAACAACATGGCTACATGCCACATTGATGATGCACTCGCGGTCGTTTCGCTAGCTTCACATATACCAAAGTTTTTATAACGGGACGCCAATGAATTACGAAGGTATGTGACTGCTGCAAACATGATAATCAGGAGATGCGTGTCATGTAACAACATGACTACATGCCACACTCAAAGCACCAGTGCACTTCGACGTGACCTGGCGCGTGTGCGCTTCCGCGTTCGTTCCGTCACGGCACACCAGCGATGCCACGCCAGGCGCCGATCTTACTTCCAGACAAGTGCTGTGCTGCGTTGCTTTGACGAGAGCGTGTTTGATCACGCCCGGAGTCCCTCCATCACGAAGAAAGGCAGACGCATGGCTGTCTGGGTAGAGCCGAGTGACGTCATGGGCGCGAAATGCAGCATGTTGCATTTCGCGCCGTTTCCCTCTGGGTTGCGCCGACGGACGCTGGTCGCGCTTGGCGTCCGTTTTGCTTGCTCAGCGTCGCTGCGCCCAGCGTGCGCAGCGACGCTGGCCGCAGGTCGTTAGGTCGGAGTGCTTTGGGTACTTAGTGATGCGCTCTCGGCTGTTTCGCTAGCTCCAAATATACCAAATTCGGTGTTACGTGACGTCAATGGATGACAAAATATGGCACGGGTGCAAGCATGATAATCATACAGGCGTTCCATGTGAGAACATGACAACCTACCACGCTCATGATGCTCTCGCGACTATTTTACTAGCTCCACATAAACCAAATTTGATGTCACGTGACTTGAACCGATGATGGAGGTAAATGACACGTTCAAACGCGATAATTTCAAGTAAAACGCGATGCGTGTCAAGTAAAACATGACTACGTGCTAGGATCATAGCGTGCTAGCGGCCGTTTCACTAGCTACACATACACCAAATTTGCTATTACGTGACGTGAATGAACGAACAATGTAAACGACGGGTGCAAACATGATAATCATGATATACGTGTCATGTAAAACATGACTATATGCTACGATCATAGGGCACACACGGTTATTATGCTTGCTCCACATATACCAAATTTAGTATCAAGTGACGTGAATAGATGACAAAGCTAAATGAGACATGTAAATTAGGTGATCATGACAGGGAAGTCATGTATGGCATAATTTACCTGCGCCTCGTAACGTTGTTCCGATTTAAAGTGATATAACAACCTTTCTCATTCCTGCTTCGGATATCATCAGTTTTCACTGTACGTGGGATCTGCCAGTTTTTCTAAACACACATTTCAATTACCGACACACGGGATATGTTAAAGCTCTCCCATAGTAGATCAATTCGTTCTTTATATAATCGAACATTTATTCTAAACACAATGTGGCAAGGGTCAGTGGCAATTCGAGCTTAGTGGTTAATCTTTTTCTGAACACAAATGTTTAATAATACAAGAAGGGAAAAAATGAAAGGTTAAAAAAATAGAAAAAAAGGAAAGACGAATTGCCCACTCAATTAATATAAATTATGCACTTTCTCGCAGATGATACAGCAGTGTTTATCTGGCTAGAACAATATGGAATGAATTTGTTAGAATTTTACACATGTTCAAATTACTCTATGAATTTCGAAATAGGATACGTTTAGTGGCTTGAATAACATTACAAAGCGCATCAAAAAAATTCCTGCGGCGATGTTCTAAAACTGAGGCATCAAAATTTGGTACAATTTATTTTGCTAACCTTAAACCTACCCTGAAAAACAGAATAAATAAAGGTTTTTTTAGCAGTGAATACAAGTGAAATCACGAAAAAAAAATGCCAGGCTTGCGTGGAAAGCGCCACACAGTGGGTAGGAGTCAAACTTCCAAGGAGCATCATCATCATCGTCGTGGTCAGAACGAAAGCTGGAAGAGTGGCACTTCCAGAGTCCGTCGTGGACTCTCCTGCGGCTACTAATACGATTACAAGGTACCCACTATGTCATAAATTGGTGCGGCACCTGATGACAAGGAAAAATCATGGCTGAGCCCTTCGTAATGAGTTGGAAGCGTTCAGTGACTCACTCGTTACGATATTCGCAGTGCGTGACATCTAGTTGTTTTTTAACTCTTCTGCCACGCTATATTACGCATGTCTGCTGACGCGGTTTCTTCCTGACATAGCGCTTCTATAGGGTCCTCTCTCGATGATGTTTCGTGCACCGACACGACTCTGTGGATAGAATACTGGCTGTCCACGGAGAGGACCAAGGTTCGAGCCCCGTTTCATCGTGGCTATTTTGCTTTAGTTTTCTTATTTCACGCCCTAGCAGACACCGACACCGGCGGGGACGGCGGACAACTATGGCACCTTTTTTGTGATCTCTCAGCAGATTTCGCTGCAACACCGCCGGGCCTGCGCGAAACGTACAGAATAGTATCGGCGATAGTTGGAAGAGCGGACTTTGTGGACCCTTTTTAAACAGTCTCGCAGCAACTACTCCCAGCGCAGCTGCACAAACTATAATTTCTGTGTATTCACTGCAAATATTCGTCATTTTTCGGAGAATAGTGGTACGCGCTACGCATTTGTAAGGCATTATAAGCATTTTGTTCCGTGTTTACGGAGTTATATGCGGAGCACCCTTGTATTTAGATTTGGAAGGACGTTAAAGAACCCCATTGGGTCAAATTTTTTTCGGTAGCCCTCCACTACAGCGTGCCTCATAACAAAGTCGTGGTTTGGCTGCGTGAAACCCTGATAAATATTATTCTCTGCTTTGAATAAAGGTCTGGAAATGAAATTAAGGCACGAGTATGGCCATACGAAAACATAACACTGTATTTGCGCTGTGATTAAAAGAAAGAAGATTAAAGAAAAAAGTAGGCGGCTCCAAAACAGCTTCGCTCCGGTGGAAGCCAGCGGAGCGCACGGAGCAGTGTCGTCGCTTGCCAAGAACAATTTCGACGACGCCACTTTCGGGACGGAAACCGATGGAGCTCGATTTCTTCGGGAACCGCGTCACTCGCCACTCGCAACTCCTTGGAGTGAATCGAAGTGATCGGCGGTCGCGGATTCGTTCTCCCCCAAACACAGGCACACGTCGGACGCCTGCTTGCCTTTCTCGGGACGAGAGAGCCTCTGATCCGGGAACGCTGGCGATGAGTTTGTATTCCCGGAGCTGGAGGATACGTTGGTCATACGGCTGTCAGGTGTGTCCACGGCGGTACGCCGTCCCTCCCTCTGCGGGTCGCGTCCCGGGTTGACGTTCGACGTAGCTGTGCGAGATGCACAGCTACGGTACCGAGGTGGAGGTCCGGGCAAAACGCCGAACGTAGCGTCGGCGTCGTCGTCGCTGTCATGTCAAGCACATGTATCACAAGCACAGTCGGTCCCGGATCGTGCACTGAGATCTTTCATCTGGATTCCGAGCATGCTGGCGGAAGGAGAAGTAAGTCCTGGCGACGCTAGCGAGGCCGACGGCTTCCTTGTTATCCAGTTGTGCGGTCTCGAAGAACGGCTACGCACACTTCCGCTCTCGTGAGTAAGGCAGGCCTTTTGTTTGCCAAGCGTGTAACCAGGACGAACAATGGCGCCGAGTAGAATGGGTCGAGGCATTCACGAGCTCTCGTGCATACTAGTGTGCGTCTTCGTCGTTTCGTTTAGTTTGCCGACAATCTTGTTCTTGTTCACTTTTTACTGTGGCTCACACCCACTGTGTGGGATTCGCAGAAAGTTGAGGGGTGTTTAAATATGTTATGGTAAATTAAAACGACGAAGGTTGCCTAAGTAAAACGTAATAAATTTCATACGAAATTTTTTTGCTCGCTTATACTTATAAAAATGCCTTTTTTATTAGTAATATATTGATAAAGCGAAGGAAAACCCAATTTTGAATGAAAATTATACATGTTGATGATGATGTCGACAATTCTTCTTCTTCTTCTTCTTCTTCTTCTTCTTCTTCTTCTTCTTCTTCTTCTTCTCTTCTCTTCTTCTTCTTCTTCTTCTCTTCTTCTTCTTCTTCTTCTTCTTCTTCTTCTTCTTCTTCTTCTTCTTCTTCTTTTTCTTTTCTTCTTCTTCTCTTCTTCTTCTTCTTCTTCTTCTTCTTCTTCTTCTTCTTCTTCTTCTTCTTCTTCTTCTTCTTCTTCTTCTTCTTCTTCTTCTTCTTTTCTCTCTTTTTCTTCTTTTCTTTTTTTCTTTATTATTATTATTATTATTATATTATTATTGCTGCTCTTGCTGATGCTGCTATTTTTTTAGTTCCTCTAAAAAGGCCTAATTACTTTTGCTTAGGAAGTAAAAAAAACTAAGGGTACAACAGAACCTGACCGTAAACAATTAAAAAGCATGTTGTTAAAGTAGTCAGCATTGAATAAAAAGGATAAAAAAACTAAACACCCTTTAGGAAATATTTAATGTAATAGACGAAGAAACTACTCGGAGATTGCTTTAACTCAGCTATACCTTCTCAGCCCTTTTGCTATTAGGGAGCTTAGAATACCGCACCGCGAGCCCTTGCGGTGTGGTCGCTGCCACTGCGCAGGCGTCGTAACGCGAGTCGGCGTGCGCGTTCGCGGACCGCACGCAGAAAATCCGAAATTGCGTGTGGTGATGGCGGCCCGCATATGGCACGCAAGCGCTGGTTTCGAGGCTAACAATGTCACTGCGATCGTGCGTTGTGGTTTGCCGCAGGGCAAACGCTATTCTAAAACTCATATGGCGCCCGCTACGCCCACAACGCCCGCAGCGCTTGCAAACGGTATTCTAAATCTCGCTATTATTGTCGGAGCGGCACGCAGCGTGTTATAACGCGTATCGATGTACCGCAACAAAGATGGGATGAGATTAATACATCCATGTCTACACGCGGCGCACTTACGTGTTACTACACGGTATAGTCGAAGGGATGTGACGTACGATTAAACTGTACGGGTGATTTCGGGATATAAAGATTTATTTACGCGCATCCCATGCCCATCAGGTGTCGACATGGTTCGGCGATCTCGCTTATGAGTCGGCTCACTCGGACCTATTCATACACAGATCCAGCCGTGAGTCTGAGTCTGAGTGAGTAATATATTCGTGAGTTTGAATCCGAGTGAGTCTAAAAAGCAATATGTACTTTTTGAGTGAGTCTGAGCGAATCACACTTTCTTTTGCCGACCTAATGCCCTATCTACACATCTTCAACTTTACCATCAGCCTTACCGGAATTCGCTTTGACACATGCATCTGCTCACAGCTATTCCAAAGCAGTTTGTACACCTTTTCAATTACTATTGATCAGACACATGTATTATACGCCGAGAGGTGTTTTGATGTCCCCTCCACCAACTCCTCCAGAAAAGTTCTTGGTAAATACAGTTTATGCTGTATTGTCTTCCAAGAAAAAAAATTACCTTACTCGCTTGCAAGCACTCGAAACTCGTTTTGAGAAGATGACATGTCAAAAACTGCCAAGAGAAGCACCGATTACGTGAGAGATTGGTGTTAAAGAATGTTCACACCAAGGTCGAAGACGCTAATTCTACGCTAACGGACTTATGAGTCTACGCACTCGGCCTCACCCAGACTCAGATCGAACCGTAAGTCTGACTTTGAGTGAGTCCGAGTTAGCAATGTTTCGGTGAGTATGAGTCCGGGTGAGTCCGAACCTCCGAATATATTTCATGAGTGACTCTGAGTAAGTTCCACAAGTTTTTCCAACCTTTGGGTATCGATGTTGCGTGATGTATTCATCGGTGTAGGCTGTCTAAGATAATTTCGTGTCGCGCAAAACTTTTCTATTCAAGTGATGAATAGATCCAAGAAGATCCAAGAAGATTGAAGACATCCAACAGAAAGAGCAGTGTAGAACTCTTGTGGTTGCACTACGACTGCAACAGTATCGTAATGCCGGTGACAACAATTGCAACACCCATCGTTCAACACGATTTTACGACATGCCAAAAGCTTCATTCTGCTGCTGTAATGCACAACGCATTCAAAATGCAATGAGCCGATTTCCTCACAAGAATCGTGGTGTTTGTTCAGAATACATAAACGTGCCATCAAATAACGTCGTTTTGGTATGTGACATAAGTCGTACTTCAAACTGGTCACTTTGGAGTATTTCCAATAATCTTTCATCTCCGAATGGCTGTAAAAATGAGCTTGACAAAAAATGGCAGCATGTTGCGCCTTCGGTAAGATTTGATGACGAAAGCAAGCTCCATATTTGCTGATACGTTAAGTATACGGTCACGTAGTCCTCCTCAGCAGCAGCTTTCACTGTGCCTCAAATGGAAATAACTCAGCGCTTCAAAATAGCACACCGGAGATCATCTACTGCCACCGAGCTGACCAGCATCCGACAAGCTGCGTGCTACATTTTACGGCAGAGTCCAGCGAAATGGACATTATTTTGTGACTCCAAGCCGGCACTTCCGCTAATTAGAAACTACATGAAACAGGACACGGCATACAGCCCTCTGGTATGGGACATAATGAACATGTTGAATGAGGCATTTAAATCCGGACATACCGTTGTGTTGTGGTCATTGTGCCATAGCTGGGAATCAACAAGCTGATGCAGAAGCGAAAATGGCGCACACGAGTGGCGAGGTGATATGGATGCACTTTCCCGATATGACATCAACGCCTTGATTTCTAAAGGTATGAAGACATCTATGCAAAAACTATGAAATGATCCGGATTATCGCCACAACCGCATTTACAAGCTACACTCTTGTCGTGTTTTTCACCTTCGGTTCCGACTTAGGAGAGGCCAAGAAAAGCTACTGCATAGACTGTGGTTGGGTGTTGCATAAACGCGACGATACTTGTGCATGATAAGACAAGAGCGAAATACTAACTGCAACTTCTGCAACACGCCAGAAACTATTAATGACATCCTGTGTGTGTGCCCTTTATACGCAGTTGAAAGACAATCTCTTAAGTGCCTCAGAGATTACCTAGACTGCCGACCCTTTTCGGAAGAGAAACGTTTGGGTGCTTAAGAACGTGTGGATCACGCTGAATGCAGTTTAAAGGGCCTGCTCGCATTTCTAAGCAAGACAGGTTTAGATTCCCGTCTTTAGAGAATCTGATGATGTAGACACTTTTGTGCGTGTACTACACCGAACGAGACATTGTATGCAGTTACTCATTGTGCTATACCACAATCACCTCTTATCATACTCTCATCTTTCTTTCCCATTTCCCCTTACTTCCGTGTGGAGTAGCAGGCCAGAAACCCGCTTTCAAGGCTGACCTCTCCTTCTTCTCATTAAACACCTTCTCCTTCTTCTAGAATGGTGTCACGCAGGACATTGTCGAATGCACCTTTGAGATCAAGAAATACTGCAGCCGTTAATTGGCGGCGCCGTTTCTGATGTTCAACGGTTGTTACCAAATCAAACACACTGTCAATTGATGGAGGAAGACGAAGTGGTTCGTTTACGGAACACACCGTGCTCGTCTTTGTGCTTTTCTGGATTTTTCACCCCATATATCGTGGTGATGGATGTTCAACCTCACGGGGCACCGCCCGAGTCCGGTTCGACCGCGGGGACTGCTTTGAGGAAGCGAGGAAACGCGTCCAGTGAGAGTGAGGACACTGAGCTGTACTCCGCATCAAGCGACGAGTCCTCGGACGACGGCCTCCAACCCGTCCTGTACCGCAAGGCTAAACGACGGATCGTCAATGCATCTTCGGCATCAAGCACGACCACCGCGAAAACTACCCCTCAGCGATGGCCTCACTCTATCCTGTTTGAGCCGCTGAAGGCTACCGACAGTCTACGCGGGCTGAACAGGCAAGCGCTCTCTGTGTATCTCGAGAATATTACGCCAAATCAGATCAAAGAAGTACGTCTAAACGCAAGAAAGAACATCTTGGCAATCGATGTGCTGAACCCACGTGCGCTAAACGCGCTTCAGAAAGTAACGCAACTGGGTAACATCAATGTCAAGTCTATAATACCAGCTGATAGCACCACTTCAACAGGAGTCATTTATGACATCGCCACTGAAATTCCAAACTCGGATCTTTGAGTGCTAATAAAACCGCCAAATGAGGATTACGTCATTGTGAATGTAAGCCGCCTTGGTACCACACATTGTGTAAGAATTACGTTCAAAGGGGACTGCCTCCCCTCCCATGTGAAGGTTGGCCACTTTCGTCCCCAGATCCGACCATTTATTCCAAAACCTATGCGATGTCATAAGTGCCAGAAGATCGGCCATGTGCAGGGAGCGTGCAGGAACTGCGAAGTGTGCCCGCGATACTCAGAACCACACACCAAGGACAAATGCAGCGCAACCATACTAAAGTGCCCTAATTGTCAAGGTGGCCACAGTGCATCTTCCAAAGAATGTCCACGCATAAAGAAGGAGTTTACTATTCTTAATCAAATGGTGCGAGACAGCTCTACCCATAAAGAGGCCGCGGAAAACGTCCGGCGAAGGCGACGACGTCACCGTCGAAGATATTCGCGAAGAACACAGTCAACTACAAGAAGTGAGTCAACACATCTGGAAACGGCGCCCACTGCAGGGTACACCGCGGCGAACGCAGACGATGGAAGAGAGAAAACAAGTAGATCTCTCTCTACTGAAGAGTGGCCGCCACTTACGCGCACGCAACTTGTGGAAGAACCGCATCAGAAGCCGCATTCATCAGAGCAAGCTGCGACAACAGAGGAGCAGCGGAACTTGAATAAGCAAGTGATTGCTCTTCTACGACCCATAATTAATGCCATTCGCACGGTGTTAAACAACATGCGCACAACGTCAGCCAGAAGTGCACTTCAAGTACTGGACGCTCTGAGTCCAGTACTGGTGGCTCTTGAGTAGATAATGGCCCACCAGCCACTGTCTTTCAGGGAAGAGGTAAAAAAGCAACAATTTTTCAGTGGAATGCACGGGGACTGAAATCACGCATTGCAGATTTCCGTTGGTTCGTTTCCACCAATATGTATCCCATCATCGTCATCTGTGAGCCGAATTTATCGAGCGCTATCAGACTCTCCGGATACGAATCTTTTATGTCGGCTTGTTATAGTGGAAACAGCAAGGTCCTGCTGTTTATTCGACGTGACCTGACCTACATTCTTCGGCCTGTACCACCTGACAACAATAACCAATATATATGCTTAACAGTGAAGAAAAAGGGTCTTATTGTCACAGTTGTCGGTGCATACCTGTCGCCATCAAGTAGGTTTGACCACAGAAGACTAGGACACATCCTATCATCCACTCCTGGCCCATGGGTGATCATCGGGGACTTCAACGCCCACCATACGCTATGGGGGAGCCCGAAGATCAGCGCAAAGTGTAGAAGTCTGATAACGTTTGCTTCAGACAACGAGCTGTGCTTGTTAAATGATGGCAGCCCAACATTTTTACGTGGCCCTGGATACAGAAGTTGCCTTGACTTGGCTTTTGTTTCTCGAGGTCTCGTCAGATGTGCCGGATGGTTTGCGGACATAGAAACACATGGGAGCGACCACATCCCCACATATGTCAAGATCAGAGGATTATCACCTTGCAAGGTACGCGAAACTATCCAAACAGTGGACTGGACCAAGTTTGAATCTCTCATGGAAGAACGCTGTCAAGAGAACATCTCATTTGACTTAGAAGAGGTGATAAAGTCCACAGTGCAAGACACAGTGTGCACCCTCACATGCTCTTCGAGAGTAATCGCATTTGATGTGGAATTAAAACGACTTCGGGCTCTCTGACGGCGTGTGGAACGAAGGTACCGACGCACGAAAGCAATCGACGATTTACGAATAGCTAGACGTCTTCAGAAGAAGATACAACGCCGCATAAACAAGCTAGAGTCACAACGTTGGGCATCCTTCTGCGCTTCGTTAGATCCTCGCAAGCCTTTATCACACTTGTGGAGGACGATAAGAGGGCTCCAGAAAGCTCCCATTCAGCGGTCTCCTTTCAAGGCTCTAGCTCTCTCTCAACAGAGATAGGAGGTCGACGTGGCAGAAGAGTTCTGTGCCAACTTATCTGGTCAACTCGCAGATCCCAACATCTCCACGCTCTCACGTGGTGGCACGACATCACACGATCACCACATGGACCAATTTTTTTCTATTCATGAGCTTAAAGCAGCACTGGCTTTGTGTAGACGGACATCAGCACCCGGGCCTGATGGAATATCATACAGAGCACTGTGTCACCTTGGTGAGTGTGCGAGGAGTGCCCTCCTCGAGATATACAACGATTCGTGGCGAGAGGGCATCCTCCCAGTTAACTGGAAGACCAGCCGTTTGGTTCCAATACTGAAGCCTGGCAAGTCACCATTGGTGCTCACATCATACCGCCCGATTGCACTGGCTAGCTGCTTGGGCAAAGTGATAGAGAGGATGGTACTTGGACGGCTAGAATGGTTCCTGGAGCATCACAACATCTACCCGGACGCTATGACGGGATTTCGCCGTGGTCGGTCATCAATTGATAGCGTCATAGACCTGGTCAGCTACGTGCAACACGAAAAAGGCCGTAAGCGTCTCTGCGCTTCTTTATTTCTTGATGTTAAAGGGGCGTTCGATGACGTCACACATGAAGCTGTCCTCACCGCTCTCAAGGAGGTAGGAGTGGGTGGTCGGTTGTTTCAGTGGCTACGCAGCTATCTCTCTGAGCGATCCTTTTTCGTGAGAACCGAGGATGGTGACACTTCGCTACATTACAGCCACCGTGGTGTTCCCCAGGGGGGCATACTTAGCCCTGTACTATTCAACCTGACGCTAATGACGCTAATAGTATCTAACTATAGACCGGTATCGCTAACCCCCGTTTATTGCAAGACACTGGAACACATAATCTATTCTTGCCTTATAAAACACCTTCAAGATAATAATTTTTTCACTCCGTCTCAACATGGCTTTCGCGCAGGCCTTTCGTGTGTTACACAGCTAACCGAATTCGTACATGACATCGCTTCATCATTCGATAAGGGCATTCAATTTGAGGCTGTTTTTTGGACTTCAAAAAAGCTTTTGATGTCGTCCCCCACAGTCTTTTGCTTCATAAGTTGTCTTTTCTTGGTATTCCTAAAACCCTCATAGACAGGATTAAGGATTATCTCAGCAGCCGCAAGCAATGTGTTGTGATAAATGGTGTGTCTTCATCAACAGCTGATGTACTGTCCGGGGTGCCACAGGGGTCGGTCCTGGGGCCGTTTCTGTTTTTGATTTTTATCAATGATTTTCCACTGGGCTTGAAATCAACAGTGAGGCTTTATGCCGATGATTGTGTTTTGTATTGCCCAGTCAAGTGTTTTGATGACACCACAGTACTTCAGTCCGACCTCGATAAGATTGTGTCTTGGTGTGCTCAGTGGCAAATGAGTTTGAATCTAACTAAATGTTTTCATGTGCAATTTAATAACAAAAAAGGTTGTATCCAGGTCTTATTACTTAAATTCTTGTGCTGTACAAGATGTAGATCAAGTTAAGTATCTCGGCGTAACATTCACGGCAACACTAGATTGGACCAGTCACGTAGATCTAATCACAGCCAAGGCTTCGCACTTAATTCATTTTTTTCAAAGAAATTTCAGCGACGCGCCGCAAACACTCAAGGAAACTCTGTCTATAACAAATGTGCGTCCAATTTAGAGTATGCTTGTGTTTCTTGGGATCTTTCACGAATGTACTAAAAGAAAAGTTGGAGAGGGTGCAAAAAAGGGCTGCTAGGTTTGTTACAGAAAACTACGATTTTAGAATAAGGTCTTCGGGAATTCTTCAGGCCTTGGGATGGGAACCCCTTTGTGGACGACGGAAAGTTCAAAGACCTAAATTTCTCTGTAATATATATCACGGTAAGACTGGGCTAAATAAAGAGCGGTATTTAAAGACGCCTAGTTATATGTCCGAACGGAAAGATCACTTATATAAAATTAGAGAATATACCTGTCGATTGAATGTCTTTAAATACTCTTTCTTTCCAAATTCTATTAGTGAGTGGAATGCGCTAAAAATACCAATATTCTCTGATTTCAATTTCTTAACAGCCATTGAAACAGCATTTTGAGCTGCTGAAATAACCCACATATTTATCGTTGGCTTTGTACTTCTCTTGGTTGTTGATTTTTATAAGTATAATTACTGCTTTCGTTGTATAATCCTGTGTTTTGTACTTTTGTTCTAACGCTGTACTACAAGTGTTGATTTCTCCTGTATACTATAAGGCACGATTTATTTGCCTTTAATTTTGCTGTTTTGTATTATATTTTCTACTGTAACCCCCTACAACAATGCCCGATGGGCGATGTAGGTACTTGTAATAAATAAATAAATAACTAAATAAATAAATAATAGCTCTAAATGAGCATCAGCCAAGTACTGTCAGATTGTCAATGTACGCGGACGACATATGCGTTTGGACGTCTGCAGTAACACGTCTACAGCTGCGAGCGCGAATTCAGAGAGCTGCCACTCAAGTTGCTATTTACCTCCGTCAACGAAGTCTGGAAATTTCCTCTGAGAAATGTGCACTTGTGGCATTTACGCGCAAACCAATGCAGAACTACAGCGTTGTGATAAACGGCGAAAGGATACGTCACCTCCAATCATACAAGTTCCTAGGTGTTATAAATGACAGATATCTTTCATGGAGCTCACATGTATCATACATGAAAAGGCGATTGACAGGCATCTGTAATTTGTTCAAGTTCTTCGCTGGAAAGAACTGGGGAATGTCCACAACTGCTATGTTGCGACTATACAGGATTCTTTTCCTTGGATTCCTTCGGTACAGCCTACCTGTGTTAACCAACGCAAGTAAAACAAACATACGAATGCTTCAAAGTGTCCAGGCTCAAGCACTCCGGATATGTTTAGACTTGCCCCAAAGTGCGTCAACAGCGGCAACTATCACTATCACAAGGGACAACCTCATCAAGACCCACATTAATGTGGAAGTGCTGAGGACACATATACGACACCTTGCTCGAACCTCTCGACATCACCTAGCCTCTCTACCAGTGGTCCGACCATGCACATCTTACTGCAAAACAGTGACCGCACATGGTGAGTCGATCCCAACTTCGTTCTCTCCTGCCGCTAGACCTGTGACTCTGCCACGGTGCCTTGCTCAACCAATGATTAATATTAACATACCTGGCGTCCACAAAAAGGCCAGTTTGTCGTCACCGGCTCTTAAACAGCTCACACTACTTCTCTTGTATGAAAAATATCAAGACTCCACATATATATACACTGACGGATCGGTTCAGCCGGACAGCTCTACAGGAGCAGTAGTGATACCAAGGTTGGCCACGACAATTAAATTCAACACATCTCACACAACAACATCAACGGCAGCAGAATTGGCAGCACTTCGTGCCGCGTTGCAATTTGTAGTTGATCAACCTACACGTAAGTGGCCTATTTTCTGTGACTCGAAGGCGGCACTGCAGTGTCTACTATCAGCCTTACGCCGTGGACCACACTAGCAGCTGGTACTAGAGATAGCAGAGGTTATACACCACCTGACTGAGAAAGGGCACCAAATTACATTTCTGTGGTTGCCCAGTCGCTGCGGAATCAACGGCAATGAACGGGCCGATCAAGCTGCCCGCTCAGCCCACACAGAAGATCATAAACTGCGACTACCACTTTCTAGGACAGATGCTGCACGAAAGCTCCGCAGGCTTGCTCGCCAGCAAACCACATCACAATGGAATCAGCCACACTTCAAGCATGCCTGACTGTACTCGCTTGACCCTACACTAAGTCTTGAAGTCCCGTCAAGGCTTTGCTGAGCAGACCAGACCCTGTTATGTAGGCTGTGGTTGGGCGTTGCGTTTACCAACGCCTACGCTTTCCGCATTGAGATGGCCGACACCGCAGCCTGCGGCCACTGTGGCAAAGATGAAACAATTCAACATATTCTTTGTGAGTGCCTAGAGTATAGTAAACAACGACTATGCCTTCGCAAGGAACTCAACAAATTAGATGATCAACCTCTCTCGGAGCAGGGAATTCTGCAGTATCGTCAGGATGCGACTTCACCGAAGAGAGCCCTGAGGGCGCTACTGCACTTTTTGCGATCGACCGGCCTTACTGAACGGTTGTAGCTGGACGCCCTTTCTGTGTGTGTTTTCGTTTTTTTTACGAGTGTGCGTGCGTTTTTTTTCTCTCTATCTACCCCCTCTTTCTTGCCCCTACTTCCCCGCCCCCAGTGCTGGGTAGCAAACCAGGTGCTAATATCTGGTTAACCTCCCGGCCTTTCCTTTCTCACTCTCTCTCTCTCTCTGTCAATTGATGACCTTCTCTTTTGGAAGCCAGTCATGGCGTTTGGATATACTCTTTGATCCTCTAGGAACCAGTCCAAGCGCATCAGAACCATTCGTTCCATGAGTTTTATCACAGAACTTGCTAGCGCCACAGGTCTGTAGGATAGCATATCATGGGGAGGCTTGCCAGGTTTTGGCAAAGCCATGATCTTGCTAGTTTTCCAGTGTGCCGGTACAGTTCCAGATGCATAAGAAATGCTGTACAAAGACAGCAGTTGTTCGGTTGCCTGAGGACAAAACTAAAGGTAAAATTCTTCCACTTGTCTTTTAGCAGAGTTTATCCGCCCTGTAAAGAGACAAGCGCGATCTCTGCCACCAGCTCCAGGCATCGAATTTTCAAAGGCACGTGTCTATACGAGACAGCACACAAGCAGCCCATGCTTTGAAGTTTTTAAAGAGGCTGTACTCGATACCATTTGAGCCAGACAGAATTGTCGCGCGATGGACGTTTGTCTCAATGACGCAACAAACAAATGAACTGTTTCTGCCACATGTAAAGTTTACAGCTCTTTGTGAGACCATGTAAACTTCGTAAGCTCCCGTGAGTGTGGACATGATTGTTTTCTTTTATATTACCTTCCACTCGTTTATCTGTTTCCCTGCGGTAGCGTAGCGAACATGTAGTCTGTCAGGCAACCATTATATGTCTCTGAATGTCCTTGCTTCTTTCTCGCCCTGCCACGGTGGTCTAGCGGCTAAGGGGCTCGGCTGCTGACCCGCACGGAGTGGGATGGAATCCCGGCTGCAGCGGCTGCATTTTGAAAGAAGGCAAAAATACTGTAGGTCCACGTGCTTAGATTGGGGTGCAATTTAAAGAACCCCAAGTGGTCGAAACTTCTAGACCCTCTACTACGGCTTCTCTAAAAATCATATGGTGCGTTTCAGGTATGAAACCCCACATATCAATTGAATATTGCTTTTTTATCTCTCTATACGGCGTCAGAAAAACATGTGATGAGAGATAATTACCTTCCTTTTGTTTCAACCCAAAATTGCTTATGCAAACGAAAAAAAACACCGCGAAAAATATACCATGAATATAAATATAACACCCCAATGTATTGCATATTGTATACAATAATGCAACAAATTTCATCCCCACCAGTTCGGTAGCTTTCTAGAGCTCAACTCGAGCAGCCTAAATTAGCTGCAGAAAGTTAAGCGGGCCCTCGCAAGGCAGGCCGTTTCGAGCGCTGAATTTTCTTTTACGATATGAATAAGATTTAGTGACATTTTGTGTCACGCATGTTGCACTTGCTTTTTCCATCTTGGGTATGTTTGACGCACCCACTTTCCATTTTCGTTTACAGGAAGCACCTGAGCTGTGCTCTTCTCTTGGTCTCTCCAGCCGTTGACGTGTATGGTGCACGGCGGAGACGATGCACCGTGGCACGTGATTTTCTTCCATGGTGTATATCACAACGGCTTGCACCTATAGTGCGTTGGCAGGGCCGTTGATTTTTCTCAGTCAAAGAGTGTGGAGTGTAAAGCGAGAAGAACCATGGTGTGGTGTCGACCAACGCCGACTAAATTTCAAGGTCGAAAGGCTGCTGCAGTGACGTCAGAGGGTGGGGGCCCAGTTACGCCGCGAACGCGGCGGAAAGCCTGCGTTTTGTTCACGTTTTAGGAGAACCAATGCCCACGCTCTCGCAGCTGTTGCGGCTTGATTGGGCCGAATAAAAGATGTGGAAAAAAAGTCTTACTGAGCATGCTCAGTTGGGCAACTGGGCCCACAACCTCTGACGTCACTGCGGCAGCCTTTCGGCCTTGAAATTTAGTCGGCGTTGTGTCGACTCAGTCGTCACGCCGATAAAAAAGGCGAGAGTAATAACACCGCTAATGCGTCTCGGTGCTCCTTTTTCAATTTGCACTAATAGACGCGCTCACTTGAGCATTGCTACCACACTGTCTTGAATACAGACACTCAGGCTACTGCGGTAATCGAAATGCCTTAAGTCACATGGGCTGCATTCAGCTTTTTTTTTCTGTCACAGGCTTCTGTGATCGTGCACTAAGTAGCAGATAAAACAGTTTGTCAGAAAAAAGATTTGACAAAAAAATTGCCCGCAGCTTCCCTCGGGGGAACACTGAGGAGGATGCGGAGCATATAATTGGTTAACGGGGTGTTAAAGTGCGACTTACTTGGGTCGATGGCTAAATTGGTTAACGTGGTTGTGAAATGGGGTGTTAAATTGCGACTTACTTGGGTCGATGGCTAAATTGGTTAACGTGGTTGTAGGAGGGGGTGTTAAATGAGTGAACACGTACACACGTATGCGAAAGGACGGCGCTGGTCGAAGGGACGTCGATCATTGT
Organism: Rhipicephalus annulatus; assembly: GCA_013436015.1. Lineage (NCBI taxonomy): Eukaryota > Metazoa > Arthropoda > Arachnida > Ixodida > Ixodidae > Rhipicephalus > Rhipicephalus annulatus. The sequence goes on along the minus strand of WOVY01002311.1, from coordinate 637,737 downwards.
GTTTGTGGATTCGTTGGAATTCATTTCACCGCGACCTTGGACGTCGACGCGCCGTACAAACCAACCGACGAGCGGCAACTGAGCGAGCGAGCGCCGACCTTGAGTATATATACAGCGCGATGGCGCATGCACTGTCAGCTGTTGAATGTTCTCGAAGAAGAAGCGCGCGCGCGGCACAGATGGCGACGGCGCGACGGCGCATGCGCTGTCAGCTGTCGAATGTTCTCGAAGGAGAAGCGCGCGCGGCACAGATGGTGGGCGACGGCGCGACGGCGCATGCGCGCGCGTCAGCTGTCGAATGTTCGAGAAGCGGTGCGGACGGCGCGGACGGCGCACTACAAGAAGCGAGTATAAGATGCTTCCGCATCTAAAAATTATCACAATCACCTCCCCTCCGCATGATTCACACGGTGTCGATCTCCACGGTTTGTGGGCTCTCCGAATTTTTCCTTTACACCATGCAATTTTAAGACCTACCTGAGGTACACAGCTTCGTTATAAAACACACTGCATTATCTGGCATAAACAAATTGATGCCTAATGGGCAGTTACGTGATGTTGCTTATGGTTCGGTATCATTTGCCTCAAATAGAACAAGCTTCGGTTTTTATTTTTTGAGAAGAGTTCTTATGAATATTCGGAAAACCGCAAGGGCTCCAGCCGATATGTTCTACCTGATAAAGAAGTATGTCACTCCGTCCTCTTGCTTCTGGAAAGCCTGCTCAAAATATTATGTGTAGCTAACATGGAAAATCATACACATGAGAACAATTCTAACTTTGGCGAAACTGAACGCCACTCTTGCGTAGGGTTGTCGCGGGATGAGCATTTCGTAGGGCTGTTTTAGACTGTGACAAACACTTGTTAGAAGATGACAGACGCCATGCTCATTACTCCCGCTGACAACGTTTCAGAAAATGGTATCACCACGAAACACACTAAATTACTCCACAACCATAAACACATATTTTTGCACCTCATATAGTGTCATCTCGTTTTTAACCGGGCCGTGATGCGTGCAATGATATCACTTGTGAAAACAAGTGGCATTGAAAAGAAGTGTTGTGATTTTCTATACTGCCAGATGGCGCCATATCTCAAGCAGCGCGTCCAGACAGATGACCATCATCTTTCGACGTTAATTTCAGAGAAGCACGCAGATACGTGTCCACTTTTAGGAGCGAAGCTCTTCGTTGCCTAACGTTGTCCCTCGTCCGGCGTAACCAGCGGTATCTCCCGAATATTATAGTAGATGGCGCTGTCCCATCGAAGTACACACAAACTTTAGTTGAGTAAGGATAGTCTAGGTGACACTGTATTGCTACTCTCCGATTGGCTGCTGTGTGGGCTGTGACTGGGTGGTCGGGGAACGAGTGCCTCTCTTATTCTTCTTGATTGTCGCCGTACGTGTCAGATTGTTGGTGGGGCATACAAGAAGCGGAGCGTCGGGTGCGGAGGGCCGCGGTGGCTGGTGCTCGTCACCAGACAGACAAAAAGACGGACAGACGAAATACAAACATACGAACAGACAGACAGACAGACAGACAGACTGAAGCATGGATAAAAGCACGGACGGACGCACAGACTTACGCACGGAAGGATGAATGCATGCCTTGACGGAAGGACTCTTCTCTCCACTCATCATTATTTACTCCATTGATATGCCTTGATTTTTTTGTCGCGAAACGTTACGAAATCATATATAGAAATGTTAGACGCACGGACATCTATGCAGAACAGTCGCATGTGTTGCATATAACTATTTTACAGTTGCGTACCGATGGCAAGAGCAACATGCATATTGCCAACACCAGAACTGGTAAGCGGAAATGTATCTTGCGAAGATGGCCACCCGGGATAGTGCTACGTCTACAAACTTTAGCAGATGGTGCTTTATTACAAGTTAGGCTAACACAATCTGACACCTGTTTCACCTGGAAGCCTTATAAACCTGTCATGATAGCTTGATGCGCATCGAAGGATGTTTATAAAAATCCCAGCATATTCATGGAGCGCATGATGGTGAGTGGGGTGAACGTCCATCAGTCCGTCCACGCTTCCGTCCATCCGTGCGTCTATCCGTTGATCGCACTGTGGCCTAACCTTTGCTAAGCCTTGCTAAAACCAAAGAAGTTATGCCCAGCGAGTTTAACGTGGCAACCTTTTCTGGTCAGATGGTGCTCAAGGTACGTCCATCTATACCTAGTTTTTTTAATAAGCATCAAATTCAAGGCAAATTTATTGGAGAATAAGTCACTGATACTCGTCTCTGTAGGTTGTTTTATCAGGGACAACTATCTTCCTATTCTTGATTAACGTGCGCGGGTTTCCTCCTCAATTCAAAAGAGTGCACGCGTACAGCTCCTCTAGTCCGGCCGTGGAGGTTGCTACCTACTACTACAATAGAGAAATGCTACTACGATGACTACTACTCCTAAATACATCGTGGAGGCACGACCCACGGCTTAAGGAGCTTCGTCCTTAAAAAGTATTTAACGATTCATAGTGCTTATGCTGCTACGACGACTACTACTCCTAAATACATCGTGGAAGCATAACCTACGGCTTAAGGAGCTTCGTCCCTAAAAAGTGTTTAACGATCCATAGTGCTTGGTACTCTACTATGGGAGGGCAGAAAGCCGTCCAAAGAAAGCAGGAAACATTGTGTTTAGAAAAAAAAGTATTTACACTATGTACAGAAAACAAAAGTATCATAACATTCCACTAATATGGCACATACACTTCGGCGCATCTATGTGCCACGACAAACATCACAACGTTGCAATGAAGACATCATTGCTCTCATATACATGACACTGTTGGCATACATGTACACAATAACTTAATGCAACATCATGATACAAGGGTATAAGGGTATAACTATGCAATAGATGCAATGATAGAATTGGTTGCAAACGAAATTATGAATAACTACTCAACGGGCGCTGCTTAGCACCACGTTGGTCGAAAAATCAGTTTTACCCTTTCGTGTTCGACATTAACGAAAGGGCACGACCAATGTCGCGGAAACTAGTGCTCCCCGAGAAAGAAATGCTCCTCAGAGAGAAACACGAGGATCTCTCGTCTGATCCCGCCCAGTATCGGCCACTAAGCACGCCCATGGCGGTTCACAGCCACGGCTTCGCATCGGTTTTGCCAAAGGCTGAACAGCCCCTCAACTATTGAAAGAGCCGAGAAGCGCCCACGTGGGAATCAGCCGCTGGTCATGAATGTTTGCACACCGTCTCCCCGAAAACCAGCATGGAGTGCACGCCAAAAAAAGTGGGAGACCCCACAATCAATCGTCGCATGTCGATTAGTCTCTACCATAACGCAGTTGGGGCAAGTGGAAATGTGAACCACCTGCCACCACTGCAACCGATCTCGCGTGGAGAGCAAGCTCCAGTCCAACCACCAGACAAAGTCGCGGAGATGCCCTGGCAACACTGCTGCAGTTATTGGTTGCCCAGCACGGTTCATTATATATTGACGATGCTGGAGCACCAAGGGTCGTAGAAGGGTGGCCAATGTGTCCACCACATTAGAATCAGCCACTTGTATCTCTGGGCACGTAGCTTCCGAACGTCTGTGAAATGCCAAAAGGGCTCGCTACAACGGTGGTAATACAAATGATTGGGGACCTTGGTTCATTTGGCTAGCCGGCAGGAAGACACGTAGTGATGGCCCCAGATGGTAGCGAGCCAGTGTCTGAGCGGGTGTGGCATCATTGCTTAGTATTCGCAACAGAGGGTGAAGGCACAAGGTAGAGGACAGGACGGGAACGTCGGCGAAGGCAAAACTGCCTTGATCTCGCGGTAGAACTAACGCCGCAAGAGATAACAATTCTGTGCCACCAGACAAAAAAAATTGAACTCATGCAGCTTTGCACTTTCCTGCAGACGTAGAGTGGCGGCTTAAAAGAATGGCATAGATACCAAAATTTTCCGAGGTACACCGTTTAAGATAAGTATCGCGTTCCAACAGGGGAGATTAGAAGTGCCTGGGTGCTTTTATATCATTTTGAAGAGCTTGTACAACTGATTACTAAGTGATGTTTTGTACACCAAATGCAGTGAAAGTAACTCCGAGTATTGCAATGTTAGGAGACCACTGTAAAGGTGACGTGATGGTGATACGACCACTGGGGTTGCCAATGAAAAAATAGTGGCTTTTAGAAAAGTTTAACGTTGAACAGGAGATAATGCCGAAATCATAAAAGGTATCAAGAGCATGCTGCAGCGCATGTTCATTTTGTAAATATAGAGTAATGTCCTCTGCATGTGGAGTGACTTTTGCTTGAGTGTTACCAGGCAGGGGTAAGCCTAGAATTTGTGGGTGATGTTCAACGGCCCTTAAGAAGGATTCTAATTCAAGGATAAATAGCACTGGGGAGAGGGGACACCCTTGACGGACCCCACGCGTGACTTTAAATGGATGACTCTCACAGGAAGGAGTCCAGCTCTAGCGTTCGTGGAGAGCGGATGGGCTGTTCTGAGCTCCTGTGTTTGCGGGAGACGCGCCACGGCGTCTCCTGCAACGCTCCCCGTTTCTTAGCCTGCATCATGTGCATTTTTCGACTGAGAGATTTTTCACTTAACTGGCGGTACCTTTCAACTCAGCTAGTGGCCTTGACCTCACCGAAGCGAAGCTTGCCGCAATAAGTTAGTTGATCTTTCATCCGTGGATGCGTGGGACTTTGACACTTTGATGCGGGCCCTACGTGGCTGCATGCTACTGCTGCGTTGTTTCCGCGTTTCATATTACAGGCCCGAAGCAGGCATCAGTGCGAAGGGCTCTCCGCTAACTCACGACTCTGTGTCGGTGGAGCATTCAACCACCGTAACGTCACCTTCCAATGAGAGAGGGTCGTCATCGGTGGCGGAGAACGCCGTCGGGCGTTGCGCGGCAGTAACGACACCCGAGACGCACATTGTGGGGTTGACATCTGATCCAGATTCCACTAGTTCTCCTTCCAGACAACAAAATGACATTTTGACTGGGGAAAGAATGGAAGACTATGCTGCCTCGAACTGTCTTGCTGACCACACCGATAATGACGATGCAGGTGGCTGTTTGTAGACCGTGATCAAGAAGCGACGTGCCCGCAAAATGAGCACCCACAAGGAAATCCAACCAAGCGAGAGCATCTGGGGTGCCTCTCAGTGCAATGTACGCAAGCAGAGTGGGAACCAGCATCTGCCTCGGCTTCCTATACACGATGAAAAGTCATTCTACGCCTCCATGGAGGGCTTTGCCTGTATAGGTGGACGCGCCCTGAACTCGCCGGCGCTTTCTGGAGTGCTGCTGGTTTGACTACCAAAGACCGCGAGGACATTATATTCCGACTGTGACCAGTGCAAAATCTAGCGACCATCATCACGCCCCAGTTTCATGTGGCCGACGCGTTATTCAGGGTGCGGGAGCTGAGACTCGGTGAGCGTGTTTATTCCATCACAACATACCTTGTGGGTCCGGACAACTCTTGCAAGTGTATTGTTCCTGGCATCGTACCCGGTACGTCATCTTCCACGCTAGTAGATCAACTTGTGGCTCCTGCCACCCAAATACTTCAAGCACGCATGATGGGTCAGACCAATATTGTCTTGGTCACTTTCGAAGGGTTGAAGGTTCCTTGTTACGTACGCTTTAGGCTACAACAAGCTTTTGGGTGCCTCTCCTCTTGTGGTAGCCCTAGTTTCGAAACATGTCCCATGTCGCGTGCATACCTCTAGTAGTGACATCCCTCACCAAATAATCGAAATAATGACGCAAAGCTCAAACAGTGAAAGCTTGTTTTTACTTAAAGTGTACAGTTCCCCCTGTTCACGTACGCACTGCTTTCACCACCTCATGAAATTTTGAATTTTTGAACGGGTTCGTGTGGTGTGCGAGGATTTGAACGCTCTGCATACAGTTTAGGGATATGTCAAATCACAGGTCAAAGGAACACGCTTGTGGAATGATATTTGTAACATGAGATACACTTTACTAACTGACCCAGAGCGCCCCACTCGTATTGGCAACAGTATAACACGTGACACCTGCCCCGACCTGACCTTTGCACGCAATACGGGCCCAGTGGTAGCACATGGTTCTCTAGAGGAGCGCCTTGGCATTGACCACTATATTGTGGCGACCATTATAACACTTGATGGTGCCGGGAGAACCAAGCAGAGTTTACACATTCTAGACTGGGTCAAATTCAGGGAACGCCGTCGGGACCCGCCTGAGGGGCAAGGTTACGAGCGATGGCTTGACTCTGTTACTCAAGATAAAAAAGCCACCACGCGCACATTATGTACTACCACCAAAACACCAGACATTGACCCACATTTGCTTCATCTTTGGGACGTGCGGAGAGGACTGACAGGGCGATGGAAACGCCAATGTCTGAATCGTAAACTGAGAAAAAGAATAGATCAAATTACGCGGGAATCTCAAGAATACGCAGCGACTCTCACTAGAAATATCTGGCGAGGATTCTACAACCGGATTTCAAGAACATTTGGCATTGCAAAAACATGGTCAATTCTTCGATACCTCATAGACCCCACCACCACGAAAACAAAAAAAAAACATTTCAACAGTTACACTTTCTAATACACCAGTATCGGGACGATCCCTCGAGACTTCTGAGTGAGCTCGAAAGACATTTTATTCCGACAGGCCCAACACTGCATTACCCTGCCTATCCGCACGTAGGCGAGACAAATGAATTGTCGGATGCGAATATCACGGTTGAGGAAGTACGGGTAGTGTTACGAGATCTACGCCGTAACACGGCACCGGGAGCAGACCACATTCGGTTCACTACACTCCGCAACCTATGTGATGCGGATATCAACACCTCACCGGTATATTCAATAAATATACCGGCGCGGTGATTCCCCAAGCTTGGCGACACGCCGATAATTCATTGATTCCCAAGCCGGGCAAATCAGTTCAGGTTCAAAACCTACGTCCCATATCCCTAACCTCCTGCTTTGGCAAGCTGATGGAGCATGTACTCATGCGACGTCTGCAGCCCTTCTTAGAACAGCAATCCTTCTTCTCGCAATCTCAATTCGGATACCGAGCTCATCTATCAGCCGAAGATGTACTGTTACCGCTACGGGAGGAAGTCCTAGGGCCTCGTTCTCGCGCCCAAATGAGAACACTCATTGCTTTAGATTTGAAGGGGGCCTTCGATCATGTCGAACACGACCTCATTCTTCGCAATCTAGCCGAGTCACATTGTAAAACTCGAATGTATGACTACATCCGCTCATTTCCTCGTGATCGTATGGCCACTGTGGGAATGGGACCACATCGGCCTGGTGCGATCCACCTTACAGGACTTGGGACACCCCAGGGCTCCGTTCTTTCCCCTACATTATTAAATATTGCACTGGCAGGGCTTTCCCGCTTGCTCTACCAGATCCCCGATGTCGCCCATGCTATTTATGCGGATGACATCACTATCTGGTCGACACGGAGTTCTAATGGAGCCATCCAGGACCGTCTGCAGAAAGCAGTGGATGCTGTCGTTGAGTACGCTAAAAACGGAGGCTTGCAATGTGCTCCTCAAAAATCAGAGCTCATCGTCATGCGCTCCCGAAGCAATAGCTCTCCTCCCGCAATTATTGTGCATGTGGATGGCATACTCATACCACATGGAAGGCAAAGCTAACTACACCCTTGCCCTTTTATCCCGACAAGTTGACTGAATACTGTCCACGATCCGACGGGTTTCAATTCTGCGCTCAGGGCTTAAAGAATAAGACCTGCTGCTCTTGGTGGAGGCCTGCGTGATCAGCCGACTGACATATCACTTGCCCTTTCAGCGGTTGACCCAATCGCAACTACTACACGTAGACGCTATGATCCGCAAAGTGACAAAGCTGGCCATGGCGTTCTGAACTACACTTCCACTGGTCTTCTTCTGAAGTTTGGGACACACAACACACTAAGCGAGCTTTTCAAGGCAGATTGGGTCAGTCAGCGCCAACGCATCCTACTCAGCCCTACTGGCCGCAATCTCCTCTCACGCCTAGGATATCCCGTCTCACCACTTGAGATTGAAACCCATCCCACGTTCTTATCACCTGCGATACGGAAAACACTAACTGTCAATCCCTTACCACGTAACATGCACCCTCAACATGACAAGGGCCAGCGCCAATCCCGCCTGCGATACCTCAGCCGTATGCTCGGAGATATCGCGGAAGCGCATACTCTTTACACGTACAGAGCCCAGACTCGCGAAAGTTACACCTCGGTAGTGTGAGATGGCACCGATTCTCTGCAGGACTCGGTTGCAATGCGTGAGACACACGTCGCTCACGGCAAAACTCTTGGAGTCGCTCCAGCGATACAATACGCTATCCGTGTTCACAGTGAGGTGTACATATTCACAGACTTGCAGCAGGCATGTCGAGCCTTCCTTTCAGGACATGGCACCCCAAGGTCGGCCCACCAAATTCTTAATCAAATTTAGCTAACTGAGTCAAACAGTACTTTTCGCGGCCCACCAAATTCTCAATCAAGTTTAGCCGAGTCAAACAGTACTTTCGCGTCCACTTACTTTGGACTCCTGGTCATGCCTCCCGGTCGAGAAATAAACGCGCACACGCTGTTGGCTGCGCAGTTTCCCTCCGGGTAGCCCGGCAAGGTGAGGCAACCATTTCGATTTCGGCAAGGCGAGGCAACCATTTCGGCAACCAGTCCCTGCGCAGATCGGCTAGTGGTGCACTAAATGGTGTCACAGGTTAACCACGTATGGGTTTCTATTTCTCGGCCCGGAACAGAAAAGACCTGATCAGGAGCGATTAATGTTGCAAGAGATGGACTGATTCGGCACACCAAGATGTTGGCTAAGAGCTTGTAATCTGCATTAAGCAGGGAATAGGGCGTTGGCATTGGGTATTTCTTGGGAACCAGTGTTATATGGCCTCTGTGGAAAGATTTTGGAAAAGTAATGATTCGGAAACACTTGAGAATGACGCGTGACATAATTGAACCAATGATAGGCCAGAACTGTACATAAAACTATTCAGGGAGTCCGTCAGGCCCTGGGGCCGAATCATTTTTTATTGCGGCTAGTGCGGCCGTTATTTCGTCATTGGATGACGGTGATAGCAGAATGTTATGTGACATGTTGGAATCATGTGGTAAGTCTTTGAGCAGTGAATGCAAAGAAATGAATCCTGGGTAACTGACACTTGCAACAGATTGAGCGATTGCCTGAAAGTGTTGAGTGAATGCCTGAAAGTCGCGCGTACCCACAGAAGCTGGTGCGGAAAAGTTTAGCGAGTGGGAGGGAAGCCTGGTGGACGAAGAAGAGGGAGAGAGAGAGATAAAGATGCAAGAAAAGGCAGGGAGGTTAACCAGACGCACATCCGGTTTGCTACCCTGCGCTGGGGAAGGGATAAAGGGGAGAAAAGAGGTTGCAGAGAGACGAGAAGGTACACACAATCACAAGCACACTCGGGGAGCACACACAGTCTACAGGCGGTCGCTCAGGTTTGTTGACTTTAGGTAAAGTAGCAGTGCTTTAGTTGCTTTCTGCGCAACTGAGGCAGATGCCCTGAGCTTTGCGTGCATACCTTAGCACCTCAGGATGCGCCCACAGTACACGTCTACAGCGCCAAGCTGCAGTCGCGAGCGAAGACGCGCGCATACTACGTTGGTACCGTTCGACGAACGCCTCTTGTCATGCCCACATTATGGTGGGCAATGCGTATTTTTTAGCGCGGGAGCCGGGGCGATCCACCGGAAACTCGGGGCTTCCATGACCGCGTCGACGTCCGCAGGGGACTTCTGTCTCTGGTGGGGCTTTTGAGTCACTAGTAGATATCCGGTAGTGTTTGGTGTCTGGGCCCTTGAATGAGGATGGTAGGAAAGCGTCTACATTGTCCTGGCTTATGTACCTGGGGCTGTTGTTTCATCAATTTGTAGGGGCGCCTCACTCATGGTGCTGTTGGAGTCCTCGTAGATGAAGGCGTCGTCGTTTTGGGATGTAGACTCCTCGATGACATCTGAACTTGTGGTCGGCTGAGCAGCCACGCGAGTAGCGTCAGATGCAATATTTCCATCTGAGACGCCTTCCTTACGAGGTGCCTTGTCTGACGAGGAATCGCCCTGTGGTTCTTCTGAAATGGCTAACGGAAGCGGGGAACTTGTGTTTTCAGAACCTGGAGGAATTACCAGGTCCAGAATTGTTGGGGACGCAGTGGGCGTGTGGTTCAGCATGGTGATTAGCACACCTTGGTCGTGGTCGGTTACCGCAGCTCGCGTTGACGAAACGTCGTACCTGTTGTTAGACGGCGTTCCTTGTTGAAGTAGAGGGAAATCCTTAGACGCCGCCTCGGAACACGATGGCGTGATGGTGCAGGTGACGGTGGCATGCGGGTTCCCACAACGGCTACACGGCAGCGAGCAGCCTTTCCTGTTGTGACAATAAACGCCGCACCTTCAACAAAACGGAGTTGTGCAGTTCATGCGGAAGTGCCCCGTGCCTCCACATCGACGGTGTTACAAATTAAGTAGAAGACGAAGAACGACGTTATCATTATCATTGAGAAGTTTGATCAGTGTTACACTATTAGCAATAAAGAAGAGGTCAACCGGTGGGATTAGCCATGGGCAGGGCGGCTCGTCCTTTCCTCAACATTTTGGTGCCGAAACCCGGAAGAAAAGACCTGAGACGGAATGGCCTTCACGAATTTCGACCACAGTCGCAGCCTCGGGAACTTTTGTGAAGCCGCCATGGGTAATGCTGATGTGCGAGGGCTAACCACCGCTGAGACCTGGGAGCATGACTCCAGTTGCAAATCAGACTATAAGGAGCAAAGCTGGTTTGACGTGATTGCAGGCATCGTCTGGAGGCTCGCGAGACGGGAGCCCTCACGATTACTTCGGCTTCGTCCTGACTCGCCCTTCATGATGATGGCCTGAGATTTTCAAAGCAAGGTAGTCCATGGAGGTCAAGTACGTACATCTTGAAGACGCAACCCCGTGATTGCAGGCTTCGTCTGGAAGCTCGCGAGACGGGAGCCCTCACGATTATTTAGGCTCCATCCTGACTCGCCCTTCACGACGACGGCCCGATATTCGCCAAGCAAATCAGTTCATAGAAGTCAACTATGCACATTTTGAAAGTGCAGCCACGTGATTGCAGGCATCGTATGGAGGCTCGCGAGATGGGAGTCTTCAGTATTACTTCGGCTCCGCCCTGACTCGCCCTTCACGATGATGACTTGAGGTTCGCAAAGCAAGGCCGTTCATTGAGGTACTCATTGCATGGACGTGCACGTAGACAGGAAAACATCCAAAGCCCATCGACTATAGCCAACTGTATATGTCCACCCATTGCAACGTTTGCTCGGGAGGACAGTGGTACAAATTTTGGCTCCGACACGAGTCCCGTAGAACCAGCTTTTAGAAGGAGCAAGAAAATTAGACACAGGTGTTAACTATGCTACCGGAGATGGCTTCGAATATGCTGAACTCAGATCACTCAAGTTTTGCTTTTAAGACGACGAGCTGTGTACTTATTTGCCTGAGGTAACTTCGTTATGAAGTCCTATACAAGATTTGCGAGGCCAAGTTGCAATGTTCCGTTCGTAGTGTTTGCACCGCTGGAAGATCAAGTGCAGGGAAAGACAAGGATGACATTATACTAGGACTGATATGAAACTCTTACGAATGCTGACGAACATTTCGCAGGCGGAACTCATGTGAGCGTTCAGTTTTATTTGTCTTCAGGTGCCACTGTGGGGGCGCGAAGGATGTTGAAAATTGTGTAGAAGACGAAGAACGACAATATCATGATCATCGGGAAATGAGATCACTGTTACACTGTTATCAATAAAGAAGAGGTCAATGGGTGGGCTTCACCATGGGCATGATTGATTGATATGTGGGGTTTAACGTCCCAAAACCACTACATGGTTATGAGAGACGCCGTAGTGAACGGCTCCGGAAATTTAGACCACCTGGGGTTCTTTAACGTGCACCCAAATCTGAGCACACGGGCCTACAACATTTCCGCCTCCATCGAAAATGCAGCCGCCGCAGCCGGGATTCGAACCCGCGCCCTGCGGGTCAGCAGCCGAGTACCTTAGCCACTAGACCACCACGGTGGGGCTCACCATGGGCATGGTGGCTCGTCGTTTCTTCAAGAGATGGCATACACACTGGATCTCATTATAGTCACAGGTCACTCGGTGGCCTGTGACCTTGAGGTAGTTGGACACCAGTGACGATGCCTTCATTTCCACGCGGACGTATCGCGTCCCAGTGTTCATGGTTGGGCGCGATCCCATGAGTCCTCTGGTGTTATGCAACACCTTCCGGTAGGGGGACAGTGCTTGTGCGAGGACTTCGTTGGGGACGCAGCCCGGCAGGAACAGGACAGTTACGTGGGTGACTAGGGGCCCTAGGGGTACGATGGTACGATAGCAACGCGCTGTCCTCGGATGGTGAGGTCTGACGCGTCCACGATTTGAGCCAGGGTGGCTTCGCTGTTCACGGTGACTTTATAATTCCGGCCCCCGAAGTGCTGGACACAGTAAACTTCTTCGATTCCTACTATTGAAGACGTCGCGTCAATGACGTCTTAAGGACTTGCCCCCTCAGGGACGACGACACAAAAGGCTAATGCCTTCTTTGGTGGCTGGCTTGTAATGATGGGCGCCCACCAGCCTAAGGACTCCCTGAAACGTGCTGCTTTGCTCGTGACCTTCTGCATGTGTTTATAAAAGTCATTAACGATTTAGAGCACTTGGTACTCTACTATGGGAGAGCTTAAAGCCGTCCCGGGGGCCTCAGCACGTAATTGCCAACAACTATTTGGTGCTACCATCCCATCGCCGCTGAGCACCAGCTTGCACAGGTACGACACAGACGACCGAGCAGCCCCAAAATCAATAAAGAACCTTTGGTTCCTAAACAGTATAAGTCTCTCTGGTCATCCGAGTGTTCTTTGTAAAACAGGCATTCGTAAAAATCCAACTGCTGAAGAAGCCTTTGCCGAAGTTATTTCTATCGATCCGATCAGTAGTTTTCAAATTTGAAATGACGATAACCTTCCGGCCAGCTGCCTTGCGTTACAAGTATTACCCATTAAAAAGGCTGGTTTTGCACTAATTTGCTATTGCGAGAATTGCCCTTTTTCTGGGAACATTGAAAGAGTAAAAAAATGGCAGCATATCCACGGGTTGAATGACGGAGAATGAGGTGAAGCATCCGTCCATCCATTTATTCTTGCTTCCGTCCGCCCATGCGTCTGTCTGTGTGACCGTCTGTGCGTGCGTCTGTTCGTGCGTCCGCACGTCCATCCGTGTGTCCGTCCCTGCGTTCGTCAATGCATTCGACCCTGCGTCCGTCCATGCGTCCGCCCATGCGTGTGTCTGTGTGTCCGTTCGTCCATCTAATCAACACTCCAACTACCACCATCTCACATGTTTTCGTCATATATTCCGCATATAGAAGCACCGCCATCCAGCGGACATTCCAGGGACTAAACGAGAGGTGGCACACGCACACTCTTTTACGGCTTGCATCCACGTTTAACCTTTACTGGTCTACATCCCACCTTTCACAACCTCAATTTATGGTATAACTAGTTCACTGTATTCATGGCGCTGCGGCCCAACGCTCGCTAAACCTTTCTAAAACTAAGGAGGTTACACCCAGTGAGTATAACGTAGCAATTCTTTCTTGTCAGATAGTGCTCAATGTACATGCCAATAGCTGCTAATGGGGAATGAGAGACAGGAGACTTCGGCTTTTAGTTAACGTGCACACTGGGAGTTTTTTTATTGTTCAACAACGCACTGGAGAAATCTCCCACCGGCATCACCTTGAAGCCAAAACGTAAGACTGGTTACGCTCTACAACTAAGACGAGGGACTAACGAGTGCCGCTTTAATGAGCTTCGCCCCTAAAAAGAAAAAAATCATCAGCAGTCAGCAATGGTGCACGACTTCTTCGACACCACCACTACCTCTACTTCACGGTGTAAGATACAAAGAATTGTATCTCACACCATGTTTGAAATGCGAAGACATAGGAGGTGGGACACGTTGAAGACGCTTGCGCTCGGCTTACTTGGCTTGCGTCTCATCGGTGTTACCCGATCGCCATTTGTTTTCTCGAATACGATCTATGCTGTACACTAGCACCTCGTCAGTGTCCCTGGTATTCCATTGCCGATGCTTGCATTCGGCTTCCCTGGCTCGCGCCTCGTTAGTGTGGACGTCCCCATTCGCGAATGCAATCAGCTTCGTTAACCCTCGCAATGACCTCTACTTCACGGTGTAAGATACAAAGACTTGTATCTCACACCGTGTTTGAAATGCGAAGATATAGGAGGTGGGACACGTTGAAGACGCTTGCGCTCGGTTTACTTGGCTTGCGTCTCATCGGTGTTACCCGATCGCCATTTGTATTCTCGAATACGATCTATGCTGTATACTAGCACCTCGTCAGTGTCCGTGGTATTCCACTGCCGATGCTTGCATTCGGCTTCCATGGCTCGCGCCTTGTCAGTGTGGACGTCACCATTCGCGAATGCAATCAGCTTCGCTAACCCTCGCAATGATGGCAACAGCTGGAAAAGGTACGCGCACATGGTGGGAGGTTTCAGCGCGCGCGTGAGACGCATGTTACGTTGGCTCCGTCGGAAATCGACAAATGTTGTGGACTTTTGGCAAATATCCACCAGAAACTGGTTTCAGCATTTCGGCAAAGCCATCAAAATTCTCTAGATACCAATTTTATCTAGGTAGGCCCATTTTCCGCCAATCTACGACTGGTTGAACATCACGCGACGCCCGAGCCCGGCTAAGCCTAACGCCGACGAGGCTTACGCCCGGGCTCCCCAGCCATGGCAGCGTCCACGAAGACAGGCTGCGACCCCAGCACGATGCAGTGGGTTGACATCGAGGTGGCAGAAACACGGGAAGACCCCATACCAGGTGAAGACGAATATCTTCAGATCATGGTTCGCCAACTGCAAGAGAAGCTCGCTAAAATGAAGCCCCGAGGCTCGACGGCCACCGCCCAGCCACAGGCTCGCAAAACAGGATCAACACCCGCAGCTCGCGTTGAGTCCCCGCGGCAGCTGGCGACGTGGAAGCCAACACACACGCCTCGAATCCGGTCGGACGAGTTGGTTATTGTGCTTAAACCAAAATAACCATGGATCTGCACGCTGCGTTCGGCCCAGGCGGGATTGGCACAGCAGTGAAACGCTTCACCGGCAGCACCACGAACGCTGGTATCTCTGTGTGGCCGGTGTGGGACCAAAACATCGTTGTTGTAGGTGTCAAAACGGAAAGCCTGGCCTCGAAGCTCATCGGCAATATCACACTGACGATCGGGGACCGCCAGGTACCGTTTCAAGGACATTTGAAATCAGCCGGAGAAACATGCAAGGGTGTCGTCACCGTCGCAGACAATGAAACTTCGGAATCCCTTCGACGCAAGCTCGAGTGGATCGACGGCGAAATTTTGTATGTGCAGAAACTCGGAACATCCAACGTTGCAGTGATGACCTTCAAAGGACGCCACGTTCCAAGATTCATTCACTACTGCTGTGAAACCTGCCAGTGCGCTACTACAAGAAAACGGTTCCGGCATGTTACCGGTGTGGAATGGTGGGCCACAGACCAGACGCGTGCCCGATCCGGACATTCAGCGGTGCATTCACTGTGGTGCGAAGGTGGAACTCAGTCTGGAGGGCCCAGCGAAGCACGACTGTCAACCCGAGTGCCTTGTATGCGGTGAAAACCATTTCACCGGCTCGGCGCAGTGCGTCGGAAAATTCCGGAAGGCATGGAAGCCCGCTATACCACAGCGGCAACATGGACTAAAAAACAAGCAAGAAGAGCCCTCAGCACCTCTCAGGAATGACGAAAAAGCGAAGCCCATGCATAACAAGCCCAAGCCGATCAAAGCCCCAGGCGGACAGAAGTCGAGGCCGTCTACCTTCGGCGCCGAGGATTTCCCGTCACTGGCAAACCCGCCCAAACAGGTGAGCAATTGGGTAGGGGTCTCCTCTCAGTATCCCACCACCACCACTGCCTCCCCCACCAATCCTGAAATTTTAAAACAATTGGAAGCCATGAAAAAACGCATTGAAACTCTGGAACGCGAAAATCGGGCGCTGAAGGTGTCGCAGGCTGCTACTCCTCCACCACCGTCGGAACCAGTGGCTATGCCCACCTCCGACTGCTCGGACGATGAGCAGGACACTCAGCCAGACGTATCGGGTAACACTAGTGTGTCTAAAACTGTAGTAGGTGCTTCGCACGACATAGAAGGTCGACTAAGCAGACTAGAGGCTGAACTTGAGGAGCAGCGCAAAATGATCCTAGAACAAACCAAGCTTACAGTACAAGACATTATCCCGCAGCAGCTGAACCTATCAGTTCAAGCCGCTATACAAGACCTCAAGCAAAGCGTTTTGCCAATTCGCACAAACAGTGTACTACAAACCATTCAAAATTGGCTCACACCCCAATTGGACCAACTCAAAACTAGCATTAAGACAACAGAACAACCCCGACGCAAAATTGTTCATCGTAACCTGGCAAATTCTGAATCCGAGAGCAACATAGCCCAGTTGTTAACAAACCAAACTGAGTCCCCCACGCCTCTCCAGGATCCCACGCTGGCTGCAGTGGCGAAAATGACACCTCCTCAATAATAAATCCATGATGGCAGGCAGTTTTAAACATAATAACAAAAGCTCCAAACAATAGCAACTCGATATTTTCGAGTGGAACTGCAGAGGGTTTAAAGATAGGAAAAAGTGGGCCACTTTTAACCTTTTCTTGCAGAATCAATAATTTACCCCTGCAGTTTTGGCGCTACAAGAAACCGGCTTACAGGCGAAATTGTCTGGTTACAACTCATTTCAGGGAAGTGCGTCCACCTGTGTTCTCGTACACAAGGAGTATACCGCTTGTCAGATAGACCTTGATCTGTCAGAGGTGCATGAATACACAATGGTCAAAGTCCTTCCCAATAAAAGACGAGATCTTAGCTTGTACATTCTAAATGTATACAGCTCTCCAAAATCTAGGCAATGTGTCTTCAACGAAATGTTTTATAAAGCGAATAAGCAAGCAGATAAGAACCCACTGGTGATTTTGGGTGACTTTAACGCCCTCAGCTATCATTGGAGTTACACCCGTGAAGTCCCCAAGGGACGGAAATAGGCAGAACTCATATCCACGCTTCATCTATCGCTTCTCACAGATCCAATGAAACCCACTAGAATTGGGAATTCTGTAAACCGAGATACTTGCTCGAATCTATCACTGACTAAGAACATTTCCTACGCAACATGGGAAAACTTAGAAGAAACGCTCGGCAGTGATCACTGTCTCCTCAGAATCACACTCTCCGGCAACATAGGCCGTAGAACACGGAGCCAAGCTAAGCTGACAGATTGGACAGCCTTCCGCTCACAGGTGATCCCCTTTGTGCCAGGGGCGGGAGGATATACGGGATGGGCAAAACAGCTCCGTGCAGCCAATTCCAAGTGTCTTAAAACTATAAAGACAAAGGAAGGCAACCCCGCCATCGATAAGTACTTGCTCCACCTTTGGGACGCCCGCAGAAGCTTAACTAAACGATGGCGGAAAAACAAATTCAACCGCAAGCTAAAACTTAGAATATGCGACTTGAGTAAGCAAGCGGATGAATATGCTGCACAACTGAACGAATCCAATTGGATAGAACGGTGCAATGTTGTAGCTAAAGAAATGAATACAAGGAAAACATGGCGCCTTTTTCGAACTCTGGTGGACCCCGCCCAAACCCGAGGAGAAGCGCAAAAGCAGCTCCGTCAAGCCCTGCACAGTTTCAGGGAACCAACTCCCAGCTGGCTGATGATTTGTGTGCTAGATACCTATGTCGCACCACGGATCCCAACAGGAACGCATATGAATACGCCGGTAGAGAAAATAGTCAGCTCGATCCCCTTTTGAAATGTCCGATCTGAAAGCAGCACTGAAAAAAATTCGCAGGGGCACTGCCACGGGCCGAGACCTGATCACGGTAAAACTGTTAGCAAATCTGTCAGACGATTCTTATCGGCATCTATTGCAGTACATTAACGCGATCTGGGATGGTCAACCACTGCCAACTGAATGGAAAACAGCAATTGTCACATTCATCCCCAAACCAGGCAAGCAAATCAGCACGGACAACCTCAGACCTATATCATAAACTTCATGTGCCGGCAAATTAATGGAAACAATGGTTAGAGACCGTCTCGCCACGTACCTCGAGAGCAAGGGGCATTTCGCAGGTTCCATATTTGGCTTTAGGCCACACCTGTCTGCGCAAGATATTCTCTTGCAACTAAAACGAGACATTATCCAACCCATTCCCTCGACGCACAACGACAGAGCAATCCTTGCACTCGACCTTAAAGGCGCATTCGACAACGTTAAACATGAAAGCATCCTGAAAAACTTGAGTAGGGTCCGTTGCGGTAAGAAAATATTTTCCTACATCAGAGACTTCCTCTCTGACAGACTGGCGTTCATTCGCATAGATAACGAGGAACATGGACCATTCAAAATGGGGACGCGGGGAACCCCGCAAAGAGCTGTCCTGTCTCCGCTGCTATTCAACATTGCCATGATGAAGCTCACGCAAGCATTGGCAGTAGTGGAAGGAATATATCATACGCCGATTATATAATAATCTGGACGAATCGGGGCAGTTTAGGAGAAATTGAAGACCGCCTGCAGCAGGCCACCTCCATTGTGGAGGACTATGTGGCCCAGTGTGGGTTGCAGTGCACTCCAACCAAATCTGAATTCCTGCATATCAGAGAAAACATTAAAGATATGACGACCCTGAACTTGATGGTACCAGGATCAACAAAACGAGAGGTTTCAGAACTATGAATCCTTGGCCTTCTGATTCACAACAGAACAAAAAACAGCACCACGCTAGACAAGCTACGGAAAATTGGAGAACAGGTAGGGCACATGATCCGACGAGTGTCAAACAAGCGCGGGGGGCTACGAGGAAGGGACGCGATTCGGCTCGCGAATGCTTTTGTAACTTGCAGGATTCTATATTCAATACCGTACTTACGAATGACTAAACACGAAGAGAACAGAGTCGATGCTATTCTTAGGAAAGCAATTAAGCGCGCACTTGATTTACCCATCAGCACTTCAAATCAGAAACTCTCTGCCTTGGGAGTCTTGAACTCTATACAAGAGCTCCAAGAAGCCCACCTCACAAATCAATATACGCGTCTTACGCAGACGCCCCCCGGGTGGCGCCTACTGGACCGCCTCTTGATCCGGCACGAATGCGAAATCGAAAACGCGGAGCGTATAACTGAACTTTGGAGAAGAAAACTCTGGGTGTCCCCGCTTCCCCGCAATATGAGCAGGGAGGCGCACCAGGGTAGAAGGCAAGTGCGCGCTGAGGCACTTGAACAACGGCTTGGCTCCCGTAATGGGGTCTATTACGGCGATGTGGGCGGGCCGTCACCTAGGGGATACTACACGGCGGCGGTAATACATCAAGGAACGCAGGTGGACGGCCTCACTTTCAAAGCCACAAGCTCAAGTAAGGCGGAGGAGGTGGTCATTGCACTTACAGTATCCCATACAAACTCAAAACAAATAGTTACAGACTCTCGAAGAGCCTGTGAGAGCTATCTTGCAGGAGAAATCTCTCCATTGGCTAATAGAATTTTAAAATTCAGCATCAGGAACCACGATCCTACTCCAAAACGTCTTATATGGACTCCGGGACATCAGGGTCTACAGGGTAACGAGGCTGCACATGCAGCGGCCCGCGTGCTTACTTCCCGGGAAACTCCCCGTTCCCCTGATAGAACTGAACGTCCCACACCTTTAACACGGTTTCGAGAAATCAAAGAATGCTACATGGAGCAACGCCGCTTGTATCCCGCACCAGCGAAGGGAGTCTCGAAAACGGAGGACCGCGTCCTGCGGCGCCTATGTATACAGACGAATACGCTGCTCTGTCCAGCCATACTCAATTATTACGACCCAAAAATAAGTGGGCAGTGCCAGTACTGTGGGGAAGTGGCCAACACTTACCATATGGTCTGGGCCTGCCAAATGAACCCAAAATTAACCCCCTTTCCCAACCCCACCAAAGAGGACTGGGAGACGACCCTACTCAATAGCTCCACACTAGAGGAACAGCGTACTCTAGTCCAGCGGGCTCGGGTGGCGGCCTCGACTAATGACGTCCCGGACTAGGGATGTCAACCAGCCCGGTGGGGATAAGGGCTATCTGGCACAGCCAGCATCAATAAAGGTTTTTTCCTCCTCCATAGTGGGAAGCGTGCCGCGACACGGCGTTCCGCCCGTCGGTGCGATCGCGCGGAAAGCAGCAGCGCGCTGTCCACATTGTTGGCGCCGCGAGATGTTCCAGGCACGCTCAGCGCGCGCAACCGCCGGCTCGCGGCTTCTTCTCGCCGACAGATGTAGAGAGGTGGTGATGGTGAGATGATGCCCACGAGAAGTGGGCTAGAGCGTTGTAAGCGGTTAACACGGTGAAGCGAGAAAGAGCAGACACACGGTGAGCGTGCGTCCGGCAAAGGAGAGAGACGTCACTGCTAAAGCCCATAGAACTTCGTAATCACTGCATACTGCTAGAAGGGTGGGAGCTATTTGGCACCGCTGCAACATCGGCGGCGAGGGGAGTGGTGCCGATGGAGGGACAGCGTTATACAGGACAGTAAGACAGGTGCTTCGCATCTAAAACCGCGAATCCTCTGTACATATGCTCAATGATCATCATATAAAGTCGTGGCACTAGGGTTGATGGGGTGTGATTGTGCATAGACGTTGTATACACAAAGTATTTTGAAGAGCCACGCTACACGTCATGGCGGCAGCACATAAGCATGATACCTTCCGCTGCCTTGGACAGTCATTCCGCTACTCATCCATCACCTTGTCACCACTTGATAGTGGGCTGTACCAGTTATATGCAGATGGCGCGATTCGTCGTCTGTGTAGAACACACATTGAGCTATCGGCAGATGTGCTATTGTCGGCACTCAAAAAGCTGCAACGCGCGATGTCTGGAGCGGCGTCGACCAAGACGTTGACACCCATTCTACCACCAGCATTTAGAACGCACGTCTCTTCCTTGCTCGCTGCTCATGGTGTCGCGAAGTTATCGTTGTCCTCCCCCGCTGCGTGGAGCGAGAATGGAGCCTCGCTCGCTGCGCTAAGGCAACCGAGCGGCGCCGGAGCGGCGGTGCGCCATTGGGTGAGCGCTCTTGAAACGAAGAGCACATCTGAGCCTCTAGCGGGAGCAATGAGCACTAGCGTACACACAGGCGCAACGACGAGAGTCGACCCCCCAGTGAAAGGTGCAAGCTCCTAAAATTGATAGAAGAACGGGAAGAAAGAAAGAAAAGGTAGAAAGACGATGGAAGAGATGGGAGGATACAGCCAAACAGGATAGAAAAAAATGGCAGATCCCACATACAGCAGGAATTGATGATATGCGAAGCACGAATGAGAAATGTTGATATGTCACTTTAAAGTCAGCAGAACGTTACGAGGTTCAGGTAAATGATGCCGTATATGACTTCCGTGTCTTGATTATCATGTTTAAATGTGTCGTTTACCTTTGTCATCTATTTATGTCACGTGATACCAAATTTAGTATATTTGGAGCTAGCGAAACGGCCATGAGCACGCTATGAGCGTGGTATGTTGTCATGTTCTTACATGACACGCGTGTCAGGATTATCATGTTTGCACCAGGCATTACTTTTGTCATCCATTGGCGTCACGTAACAGCAAAATTTGTATATGTGAAGCTTGAAAAACGGCCGCGAGCGCATAACGAAGGGCCCAATGTATTCCACTGTTGCGTTGATGCGCACGCACACTAGGCACAGGGACGCTACGTTAGCAAAAAGCAAGCATATTATGGTCTGACGCCAGGCGCTACCGGCACGACCAGCATCCGTCGGCGCGGCCCGATGGCAACCAGCGCGAAATGCGACAAGCTGCATTTCACTCCGATGCGTTACCCAGACAACACTTCGTCTCCCTCTTTTCGTGACGGAGGGACGCCGGACGCGCTGAAACGTGCATGCGTCAAAGCAAAGCAGCGTGGCGCGCACCTGTGAGTTTATGGAAGGACCGGCACCTGGCGTGGCTACGCCGGCGTGACGCGACGATATGAACGCCGGCGAGCACGCGCACCGCGTCACGTCGAAATGGAAATGTATTGGCAACTTGACTGTGGCTTGTAGTCATGTTCTCCCGTGACACGCATCTCATGATTATCATGTTTGCACCAGTCACACCTTCGTCATCCATTGACGTCACGTAATACCGAGTTTGGTACAAGTTAAGCTTGCGAAATGGCTGCCAGCGCATCATGAACGTAGCATGTAGTCATGTTGTTACATGACACGCATCTCATGTTTATCATGTTTGCGCCAGTATCATACCTTCGTCATCTTTTAACGTACCGTAAAGCCAAATTTGGTATATGCGACGCTAGCGAAACGGCTGCGAGCGCATCATTAGCGTGGCTTGTAGTCATGTTGTTACATGACACGCATTTCATGATTTTCATGTTAGGGTCTGTCGCTTGTTTTCGCCATGCAATCATGTCATGCCATACCAGTTTTGTAACATGCCATGTGAACGAAATCACCGCAAGAGCTGCAGGACCATGAAATGTGAATCTTGACTTATGACATACATGTCATGATCTTCATGTTATGACTAGTCAAATATGTTCTTCATACAGTCATTTTATGCCATACCAAGTTTGGTATCGGTACAATTGTCGAAACGGCCAGCAGAGCTAAAAGTCGTAGGCGGCTAGATAGATAGATAGATAGATAGATAGATACGCACAAATTCTGATCATAACATTTTCATGTTATGACTAGTCAAATATGTTCTTCATACAGTCATGTTATGCCATACCAAGTTTGGTATCTGTACCATTGTCGAAACGGCCAGCCGAGCTAAATGTCGTAGGCTGCTAGATAGATAGATAGATAGATAGATAGATACGCACAAGGTCTGATCATTATATTTTAACGTTATCACTAGTCAAATATGTTCTTCATACAGTTATGTTATGCCATGCCAAGTTTGGTATCGGTATCATTGTCGAAACGGCCAGCAGAGCTAAAAGTCTTAGGCGGCTAAATAGATAGTTAGATAGACAGATAGATAGATAGATAGATAGATAGATAGGTAGGTAGATAGATAGATAGATAGATAGATAGATATGCACAAAGCCGCCGAAGTTCGCTAAGAAATGCTTCGTAGGTAAACATGTAGGGCTATCCCGGCACGAGCAGACTTTTATGTGGGAGATTAGCAAACCGTTAGTCCCGAGAAATGCTAAACGTCTTCATTGGTTGCTCCGTCAGTTACGTTATTTTCTCCGCCCCTAGGCGCTTGTGCCATGGAGAATGCCATCAGCGATGTCTTTTTTCCCCTTCGCAGCCATGTCGCCGAGTGCACACACAGCAGAGTGGCTTTGAAAGATAGAAAAATGAAGAAAAAAGTGCAGCGCTGTTTTTCAGTGGACCTCACCATCACAGCGCTGCACAAGAATTGGGAGTAGGAAAAAACGAAGGAATATAGGACAGAAGGCAAAGGAGAAAATGGGGAAGGAAGTAACTTGGCCCCACCATGTCTACGAGAACTCGCGTGGCCTCGCAGCAAAAGGAAGCGGTCAAGTAGGCCGAAAAGCAAATGAAGATTGTAAGCAAACGTCACGTGATGGGCTCATGCGCACGTGAAGAGTTGGGGGTTGCAGGAATATTAAACTTACCACTTCACATTGGGGAGCGATGGTTGGTACGAAAGCCTGAATTGCAGACGACTTTCTAAGAACAGCGCTGACAGCTGATCATAGAAAGAGTTTATGCTAGCCGGGCCGATGCAACAGTCCTGGCAAAAACCAGGCCCGGGAGGTGAAGCGCAAGCAGCGACTGCGCATGAAGGATCCGGAAACCTTCCGATGCCGAATACAAGCTATTATGGGAAGCCGCGGAAATGTCGTTGTGGGCAGAGGAGCACCAATGAGCCGCGGGTTTCAGCTTCGCCGGCTAGCCATTTGTGTGGAGTGCTTGGGCGGAAATTTTGAATTCATTTGCTTATACATTCTTGCTTCGTCGTGCTTTTTCGTTTAGCTCTATCTTGCTCAACATGATTGTCAGCAGCCAAACTTGTCATATGCTAACAAAGTGAATAGTTGAATGGAATGAAAAAGAACTTTATTCGACGCTATAAATAATTCAAGAAGTGCACCCATTTGGTGATCTGTTTTCCCGAAAAGCTGTTAGCATGCAGCTAGAACAGGTATTTTCAGAAAATATTGGGGCAGATTACATGCGTATCAAAATGATATTCTTTTATTTGCTTGCAAAGAAATTGTGTACGCACTGATATGTTACTGTATTTACTTCCATGCCCTAGTTGTTAGCAGCTCCGAATTCACTGTATCCGAAAGAGTACGTTCACCAGCTTCGCATATAACACTGCTGCGTTAAGTAGTGCAAACTTATTTGACTGCTTTAAAATTTCTGCATGGATAAAACGTTTACTTTGGGTGTACAATGCGACGTGTTAGTTTCCTAACCGCGAATATTTACACGGTCATGCGAGCATTCGGTGATTACGGGAGGTATAACTCTGCTTTGACAAACTGAACAATATAAGCCTACTGCCAGGGATAGTAGATATTCATGTGCATCAAAAAGTTCAATTGAGCGTTGCATAATTTTTGTGTGACATCAGTATCAAGCCACCAAACACTGATTAATATCTGAAACTGAAACCTGGCACTTCGTCGTTCCTCATTCCTTCCATTCCAAATGTCGTGGTAGAAAGCTGTTGAAATATCATGTGCGAAGACTAGGTAAGATGTGACTACGAATTTACGACGCTTGATGTAGTTCGAAAGCGCAGCTACTTTTTATCGTGTGTGGTTCCCCGAAATTGCTATTCCGTGAACCTACCGGAATGTGGCCTCAAAACAAGCGCACGTCCTGGACATTAGGACGATAACGCCTTACCTGCTAAGCCCATAAGGTGGGATAGTGCAAAAGTCATTTCATTCAGCGGAATATTCATTATTACGAATACGTTGATGTTGGTTTCTGCCACTTCATGTCTTTTCTCGCCGATGGTACCAAGACTAGTACTCTAATGTCTGGTGTTCAATTGTTCATGTTTCCTCTGTTGCCTTGGGGAAATAGAGCCGACATACAAAAAAAAAACGTAGAGAGGCTAACAAGACTATATACATTTTGCTGCCCTACACGTGGAGAGAGGGGAGAGGGGAATGATGGAGTAAGAGAGAAAGAGAGGAAAGAGACAGAGATGCACAATGCACATACCCCACAAAGTGCAGGGTTCGGTCACTCAGTGATGTTGCCATCAAGAATCGTAGAAGGCTCATGTGGCTTTCCAAAGCTTCCCCCTTTCCTTTACAAGCTTACTTACTGCAACAAGGCTACACATATGGAATTGTCTGCGTGCGCTAATATTTCCTTCACTTATTGGGGTCCCTGATCTCTCTTAGAACAATTTAGGAGCGCACATCATTGCACTTGAAATATCTTTATTTTTCTTTGTGTCAAGGCTCTCTTTCACAACCTATCCTGAGTCACCAGCAACTACGACACTCGTAGGGGCTATATGTAGGGAACTGAGTCGTTCACAATAATATTCCATACTACGCCGAAGAATTCCCATTCAAAGACATGAAAATTTTTTATTTCCGGGATTTTCCCTTGCAGACGTTGATGTAATTCTCAGCATATTTCACTGCATAACAGTACAGATTTCCACTCCGATCCTTGCACACACATACTGTAATTACACGTGTCTCACGCACTGGCTACTTTTGAAATCAAGACTAACCCCTCCACAGCTACACTACAAAAGCATGACTTTATTAATTCATATACTGTTAGCACACTGGACATTGTGGGCTTCGATTCTAACACCAATAGTGAACTAGAAGCTGCTCCGCGTAAATATAAAAAAACAAATATAAAAGGCTATGCTTGCGTGGTGCATGTGCCACAACCAATTACAGCAGATTAAGGTGCACTGTGACCGCTAACTATTGGTCGTAATAAAAGAGTGTAATCATTCCTGAAATTCTCTACAGTATCACGAAGATCTCTTTTTCACTTTGGCTCAAACTAAAGTCGAAGTTTACTCCCCAAAAGAAAAATTACCTGCACGGAACATCACTGAAATAAACAGAAGAACCAGATCGTATTGGCGAGTACGACGTTGGCTAAAGGTTCCCTGTAGGAATAGCCTCGTTTGTACAGCCTACGATTCCAATTAGAGGCGACATGAAAATTCGTCCGAGAAAGACATTTCATCCTCAGGAGGCCTCTTCAATCGATGCCGGCTCCATAGAAGTGCCATCAATGTTCTGCTAGCGACTTCCTAATGGAGCCTGTGAGAGGAGGACAAATATAAGCTATAACTAGGCACAGTTGGGGGGAACTTAAGCAGTATTCTCATCAGCACACTTAGTTGTGCAAACATACCAATGACTCTTAGATATTTGGGCCTTGATTCTATTTTAGAACAAGCTGTTAATTAAGAAATAAAATTTAGTGATTCACCTTACAGCAGTCTTCAGAGGTGTACTTTCTACATAGTCTTCAAACGGCCCCAAGTCTGAAATAAGAGATATAGATGTCAGAAGTTTTCTTGCGTGTTTATGCATTCAAATATGTGTTGATGTGCTTCTTTTTCGCGAATTAGCACTCGCTCGAAGATTTTCGTAAACCTGTATTTCACCATTGAGCGAGGTCACACACGGTTCTTAGCAGATCGTGCATATACACAAATTTGAATGCAAGACTGTTCACCTTTCGCTTAAGCGCGATGAAATTAACTGATGCAGCTATGGTAATTATGTCTTCGCTACAGCTGTACATACTTAGAAACTTTCTAACGGTAGTTAGCGAGAGGTCAGTCGCGAATAAGCGCCAATTTTGTCAGCGACGGCCACTGGAACGCGCAAGGATCTCCATATAGTGTTAACTTGGAGTGTCAGAGCAGCGCACCTCCTCTGTCTCTCACTGGTCGAGTCGCGAAAGAAACAAGCTTTTCATCGGATGTATAAATGAAAACCAAGCGATGACGTGCCCCTCACAAATGTGGGCATTTTGTTCACCGCTTTCCGGGCGTAATTGTGGGAAGTAAACAGTGCTTGCAATACGACGTCTGAACTCCTAGGTTATTATTATTGCCTTCTTGGACATTAAAAAACAACGTGAGATGACCGATTAAGCATTGGTGTTTGCGAGCTTAGCGTCCACCCCCTTTCCTCCCACCTGGGCACACGCCTAGGCTGATTGCATTCCGAAAATAAAAAAAAAAAAACAAAGCGGGGTGTTCTTCTTAGGCTTTCCAGTGGAGAGCTTGACTATAACGCAGACCGAGGACGTGGACTAGATAGGCACCTGCGGTGGCCGTTAATCGGTGCGGGCGATGAGCTCAGCCAACGTTATACGTTCCCAGATTTAGCTGAGCGTTGCGTAACTCTGGGTTGTCGAAATGAATGCATTGTCGTTCCCAATACAGTATGACAAAATGAAAATCATAGTACTGAAACGTTAACTCCAACAATTGTACTTCTTCGTATTCTTAATAATAATAATAATAATAATAATAATAATAATAATAATAATAATAATAATAATAATAATAATAATAATAATAATAATAAATGTTTATGGTATTGTTATTATAGATCAACTAACGAAGGTTCAGTAAATGCAAGCTTGCAGGCCACCGCTTTGTGAATTCGCCAAAAGAGAGAGGCTATCAGATAAAAGCAGTAAAATTAAACTCATATATCGCCATTGCACATCCTGCCCAATAGGATTGTAACAATTGAGGAACAGGAGCGGAGGGGAGAAGTTCACACTTTACGAACATATTTACCTGTGCGGAGAAGCGTTCTCAGGCGGACCCAGATGGTTGCGGAGGTTCTGAAAATACTTATCCTCTACCCCCCCCCCCCCCGCCCGTTGCCTTCAAGCAACAGTATGGCTACTTGTGACAATGTCAGGCACGAAAAGTTCCGAAATGGCCGCTTGTGCGTCATCAATGAAGCCACGGTGCAGAGTGTCTGGAAACTTTACGATATCTTGCACTCAGAACGACGACGAAAGAAGAAAAAGACGAGCGCTCATCTTCTTGTCATTTTGTCGTCGCTCTGAGCTCGCAATGTGACAATCTTCATCTCCCTAGCCCAAACCGCCACGCTTGTTGTGACATAACGGTATACAGTAGAAACCCAAACCCGTTTTTAAAAGCACACTACAATTATTTTTTGCATGGTGCACGAACGCTTAGCCGTATATTTTCTAGGCTCATGAGGGCTTGTACTCTCACTTGAAGCAAGAAAGGAAACTGAAAATTTTTGTGTCAGTAGTCTTTATCATTCAGTGCATATTGAAGTAACCCTAATGCAACCAGCTAGATTACCAATGCATTCTAAGAGATGACGGTGAAACAGCTGATCAATCACGCTGCAAGAAATTTTTCAGTGCGCACGTGCGCCTTCTACGAGACCCTCAGATCGCGAAAGTATTTTCGGAATGATTGCTGCAGACCGACATACAATCAGTCGAAGCTACGACGCAGTTTCCAGCTTGTACATGCACGCATCACCTAGTGAATGTCAAAACCCGCCTCACGTAGCGTCTTTACGTGGCTCAATTGCGAATCGGAAAGAATCAATAACATATATGAGAAATGCATGAATTAGGCGTTGTTTACGAAACTGGAATGTAAATTTTGTTCTAGCGATGTTCTCAGGGAATAATAGCCGAAGAGGCCTGAAATACCCCCCCCCCCCCCAAAAAAAAAGATGTTTGCTACACGTGTGCTTTGGCGTCGTGCTTGTTTATGGGGAGCAAATTGATCCGTGCAGCTGATGCGCACGCTATTAAAATCGCGTGGCTTTCACCACAAAGTCATATTTGCACAGTGTTGGGTGTAAAACCAAGAGTTCCGTAAACGCGAAGCCGTCGTTGCGTGGCGCGTCTTAACGCAAGAAAGCCGTTTCTATACGAAAGGGCGCATAGCCTCTGGCAAAGGTTTGGTTCGAAGTAATTTGGGACGAGCTTCGCCACCGTAAATGTGAGACTGCGGCGTTAACCAGCAGACTGTTTTCGTCTGTGTTTATTCATTCAAAAAAGCTGTAATGCTAATATCAAATTGTATAAAAGCCACAGTTTCACCGCTAGCGTGAAGCAATGAAGGTGAATGCGGCAAAGTAGAATGTTAGCAAAATAATGTTTGCTTTTAACTCATACCATTAGCAAAACACCGGCGCAAGGGTGTACTTATTTTCAAGCCGTATGGGCCTTTTGCCCCTCACTCTCTGGTAGCAGCCAGTCGAAGAGTAGCGGACAGCAATACGCCTCACGCACAGGGGCGATGCAGATTCAGCATACGCAGGCCTCAAAAGGGACACTAAAAAGAAATCATGACTTGGTTTACGCTAGCAACCTTTACTATGCGAGCTCTAACCATATGTATTTAATTGTAAGTTCATTATTAGGAGAAAAAATCAATGATAAAGTTTCGACTTTTATTTCTCGCCGAAATCTTAACGCGTGGTGGTTAAAATTTCAAAAAAAGTATACATTTGTTTGTGTTTTCTCGACATTGGCTCAATTAAAATTTCCGAAGTTTCGTACGCTAGGTCTATGGCATTAAAAGATGACACTATACTTTGAAGTATATTGATTATATCGATTAGAAGCTGCGCAGGACCCAGCAGACGCATGAAAAATTTGTACGTCAGGAATTTTGATGCGAGAATCTCATGGGGGCGTCTCAACGCACATTTGTTTTTTCGCGCATCTCTCGCTTACCAAGCAACGTGTTGCGATAAAGACCTGACCACACGCACCCACCGCAGAGCGTCAGCGCAGGACTCTCTGACGTGGGGCTGCGCCCTCTTTGTATATAGAGACAGGGTGCGTGGCTACGCGGAGCGGCACGCCGACAGTCTCCCTAGGGAGAGGCCGTGGCGCCACGTCAACATTCCAGGCGGTGACGAGCTGCGATGGGAATGTGTGGTCAGACCTTAGGGAGGGCCTTTTCGGGATGTTGATATTGCACTTTACTAACACACGAAAAATTTTTACGCTCTTTATTGTCTATTTAAGAAAACGGCGACTTCCCTTTTAACACCTTGTCGCGAATCAAGTGGTGCACGAGAAGCAACTACAGTATTGAACCATTAAATTTCCCTCTTAGGAAAGTATGGTAAATGGTGACGCTATTGTCTATGGCCGCGCGTAGCGGGTGTCGCTCCCAGCGCTCTGGTATTGCAGTGCCCACATGCGTCCACTGTGCCTATAGTATATATACGTGCCCTCCACCGCACCTGCGTCACGCGCGTAGCGTAGGCTCTTCGCTGTGCTTCCGAGACGATGCAGTCATGGAGCTCTCCTCTCATTTCTCATACCTCTGTCATAGTTAAGCGCGAATAACGAGTAAGACGTGTGATATGAAGAGAAAAAAAAAACTAGGTGGAAGTGTGATGTGAAATTGTTTTTCAAACCCACCAATAAAGACTAACGTGGTTGATTCCTTTGCTTATAAATTGGTATAATATTAAAGTGAAACGTGTGCTCGTCAAATCCAGTGGTAACTTCTGCGTGGGTGCTGTCATGTTGATTTGTAAAAGACAGTTATCTGACACAAATAATGAAATGCGTAAGAAATAAATGCAAAGAAGAATAAACACATCATGCATTGACGTGGCGTGAAACACACCAAATAATCGCCGATTCTTGCGAATCCTGTGACCTTTAAGGCATTTGTATGTGTGACTACGTTCCGCTGCACAAGCGTGTGGCTTTCTTACACCCCGTAGCTTTGGTAGCGCTGAAGCAAAGTGGTCAGAGTATCGATATGCGCACTCGCCTCGTTTTCACATTCATCGTTAATGCAGCCGCCACGCCCGGGGTTTGATCTCACGACCCTCGGGTGAAGTAAGCGTAGAATTGCGTCTGCTGTCGAATCATGTGAATTCTCAACGAGTGGGTGTTCCCAAGGTGCACTCTTACAACGCACTATGATATATTTATGATCGCCTTCTGGAAAACAATAAAAAAAAACGAGAACCTATATACTCTGCAGGTTCGAGGGTTGCTCATTCGCTAAACGAATAATTATGGCGTAGTGGGCCCTTTGCAACTGTATTTGCGTAGGTAATTTAGGGTAGCTATCGCTCTTACAGGCGGAGCTAGTTATCTCTGTTTTAATCCCCCAGCAGAAAAAAAGAGGTCTTGCTGAATGGTTGATGACCTCAGTAACGTTATTATACTGAGAGTGGAAACAAAGGTAAGTTTATTCAACGGGTATACGAAAACACGTACTAGATGCACTTTAAACTAAGCACCCTGGAACTTCGTCGGTATAACTGATGCAAATTCTGGACGCAATTTTACAAAGAATTCGATAAAGTAATGCACACTATTAGGAAAATATCGAAAAAGAAACATCGTATACCTCACAATAGGCTGAAGAGAGACAAAGAGAAAAAAAAAACACGGTAGATACCTCCATCATAGCAATCCGTAAAACAGAAAAGTAAAACGGGCTAATACAGAAGTAGTTTCATGTTTACTGTACATTGATATGTGCAAGCCAGCGCAAGGTTCTTCTTTGTATGACAGCTAAAGCACCGCTTAAAGTGGATGCTTCCTCGTTGACGCTTAGTTTACTTTTAGTCGATCCAGACGACTAACGTTCAACATTAATGACTAAACAAACCCTTGTCCTAGATGTTTGTGGCAGCTAGTAGTTAACGGTGAGAGCAGAACCAGAGAAAGCAAAGTGACAGCCAGAAGAGCGTGGTTTATTGAACGCTGCACATTGGTTAAGGTCGCCTACTCGCGACAAGTTGGAATGATTGAACACCACTGCCCGACCAGAGGGAAACGTAGCGCGTCTCTTGTTTTCGCTTTGGCCGGCCGCGATTATTCGCGGGGCGAGCGTATAAGTGAGGAACGCGGAGCTGCATCCAGGTGAAGCAGGCGTGTTGCTTTATGGGCTGCATAGCTATTCAGCTATGAACGCTATCAGCGTCACCGACGCTTGGCGTAAGTTAGCCATCTGGGGGCGTGTTAAGGTGTTGACAGAATTGCTCACAACGCGCCGTATGAGATGAAGGCTTAGAAATGATGCGTTGAAGGAACTAATCGTCGATGCCACGGGCATGATTCATGACTGCACTTCCGCGAGAACGTTGTGAGAGGACCGTGGCACCTTTTCATAAACGCCTCCCTGGGCGCCGCCATAGCCCTCCTTGGGCTGTGCAAATTGGCGCGTCCCCTCAAAAATGCACTGGCAACGCTGCGCCCTTAGCCTTTGTACTCCCGCGCACAGCCCATCATGGCGTTGTTTTTTTCCTTCCTGTGAAAAGGTGTATATAAGGCGGATTTTTTGAAGCCTAAGAGGTGTGTGACAATGACGCAGTGGAAAGCGTCTCTGGAATTTCTCGTGGCGGACACTCAGGTGATGGCTTCGACTCTCATTGAAGGCACTTTTTGTGTTTTGATCGTGAGCATTTTTCGACGTAATTTCCGTCAGAGAAATAGGTCACTGATGTCTTGGTGGACCCCTGCGTAAAACACTTTCGTGTTGAAAAAAAAATGGGGGGGGGGTGTCGATAAGCATAGCGTGTCGAATGACTTGTTTCTTTTCTTGAACTTTGTACGGCGCTGCTAGAAATTTCAGCGTTTCCCAGCGTAATTTCAGAAACTGAATGTGCCACTCGCCGCACATTTGCATCACTTGCCGCAAATTTGCATCACCAGCCGAGCTTCGTGCTGGGCTGTCTAGGATTGCTGCAGCCCGGCAAAATGTTTATATAACTTGCACGTTTCCTTTCTTGAAGGAAGTTCCGTTACAGCGATACCTTGATTTCAAAAACAAATATTTAAGAAGACCACAAGCATAGGTCAGTAAAAAACAAACCTGGCCTGCACGAAATACTCCTTGGCGTACCTGCCATACGCGGTCCCCGACCCAGCAGAACGCGCACAATCTGCTACTGCGCTGGAGCGAACACGCATTGGCTTGCCTTTTATGCGCAGTCTGCGTCTAGCAAAGAAGGCACTTTGTAGGGAAGGGAGTTTCAGCTCCCTAGACGCGATACTTGGCGAGGGGCAAATCAGGGCAACGCATGCAATGTACCGATGTTTCCCATAGCAAATATTCACTCGGCGATGTTTACACCACCCATGTTTAAAAAAAAATGTTGTTAACGATTTAGAGTACTTGGTACTCCACTATGGGAGAGCATAGCCGTTCCGTTTGCCTCACACTTGATGAGGCCGGCTGCCCACTAACACACTGTCTTCTCGCATATTTCTTTGAAGAGGTGACGTTTCAAAAATATGACTGCACCACAGAGATGCACGACAGTGTCTCCAAGTTTATTTATAGAAGATAAGCACCTCGGTGAATTTCGTCGAGGAATCAGACAACACTGCTAAGCCAAACTTAATGTTTTAGGCAGTAATGACGAACGTTTATCTGATAAATGGAATGGACTGGTGGCGAGTAGCGTGAGGTGCCGACTTTTTGCGGCGCATGCCCATTTTGCGGCGTACCATCACGATAACCTTACGTGACGATGACATACTCACCGACAAGCCGAGAGTCCGATACCTATAAGCTGCTTCGCCCCTGAAATGGAGCTCACGTGACTCACTCAAGGAGTATATATTGCGCTCATTGCTCACTCGAATTAGCTTTCTTTTACTCTATCACGCTTACACGAACTTAAACTCAGTAAATTTTAGGGGCGAAGCTCTTTATAGCGGCACCCGTTCGTCCGTCGTAGCCATTGTAGTATGTGACAAGTAAACCATTTTGACCTCCAAGGTAGTGCCGGTGAGAAACTTCTTCTGCGCGTTGTTGAACAATAAAAAATAATGCTCAATGTACATGCCAATGGCTGTTAATGGGGAATGAGAGACAGGAACATTCGTCTTTTAGTTAAGGCGCACGCTGCGAACCCCATTAGCAGCCAATGGCATGTACATTGAGCACTATCTGACAAGAAAGGGTTGCTACGTTATACTCGCTGGGTGTAGCCTCCTTAGTTTTAGAAAGGTTTAGCGAGCGTTGAGCCGCAGTGCCATGAATAAAATGAACTAGTATATACCATGAGCTCGAGGTGGTTAAAGGTGGGAAGTAGACCCGAAGCGCAAGCCGTAAGAAAGTGTGCGTGGGACTTCTCGTTTAGTCCTTGGAATGTCCGCTGGATGGCGATGCTTCTATATGGGAAATAGGGAGCCTTCATGTGTGCGCGTCTCCGTGTTTTAGGGTGGTGACAACTTTGATCATGGTTGCTTACAACTGGCTAAAACGGCCCCCATACTTGACGGGCCGCCATGTTGGTTCTGAGTGGTCACTCATTTACACTGACGGCAGCGTGGGTTTCAACTAGTTGTTTTGTATAGCAAGTGTTGAAGGCTGAAGGGTTGTTTTATGAAGTTAGCCATGGTTTGGTAGAACAGGAAGGCATGTTCGTGACTCGAGTTTGTATAAAATAGTGTTAAAGCAGTTCGTTTCTCCCACTTGGTAGACCCACCACATTGGCGGAGTGAGGTTATTTAGGGAGCCTATATTTGCGAGGGGGAGAACCTCGATGTCCCTATGAATGGACTTTAATGCCTGCGCGCCATTCATGAAGCATATTCACCTTAGCACTGCAAATACCTCAAAGGTATCTTAGTGCAAGGCTCGAAACCATGCTGTTTATATGATAGAACTCGTAACGACCGGGAAGGGAGAACAAACAACCGGGTAGCTCGCGATGTTCTGTAAATCGAATAGCTCAGCTAGCCTCCTTATCATACCCTAAACATTGCGTTTCTCCGTAATATAATTTCCTACAGCAAGTTTAGTTCCCGCGAACGAATCTGTACAATGACTGCTTGAAAACCTTATAAGCTGTAAGTATTGCCCGAAAAAGTAGGGCATTCAATCACATCATTCCGCCCTCCCTCAATGCCCGCAAGCCTGTATATTAGGCTTGAAGAAAAGCAAAGGGGAGCAACGAGGGACTAATCAAGTTTTTCCAGGTCAGATTTTATTGCAAACAGCATCGAAACGGCATCTGGCCTTGTGTCTTCAAACCATCCTGCCTCCTTTGCTGGAAGCTTGTGTCTTCGCAGTGGGCCTAGAGTAAAGCAATATGACAAAAAATCATACACGGCTCCGACCACATATACGGAGTTCATACACATTTTATCTACAAGCGCTAAATAAAAGCAGAGTTTACGATATCAAACCATCTGTGTGTCTGGTTATGAAACAAAAGGACGACACAAATAACGATGCACCACATAGGGCATATTTGAGTTATGGGCTGACAACCGACTTGCTTAGTGCACATATACTGCTCCGTTCAGGACCGGCAGATAGACAGAAGGATGGACGGACACGAACAGTAAATATGTCGCATTCTATGTCATTAAAGAGAAGTCCTGTTTGCAATTATTGAGCAAGTTTTGGTGTGGTTGCGCGTGTCATTGAAGCGAAGAACGAATACCCCATGGCAAGCCACACAAAAAGTTAATTGCGTTGCAACTGTGCAAGACAAGCGCCTACAGGGAACGCGTTCATCGACTCATCTGTCTACCTCTCCAAATGCCCTTCCTCAGCAACCGAGGTAAAATTGCAGAAATGCGAACATCTGCCAGAAAAGGAAGAAGCGGACAGGAGCGTCTGTAGGTGGTTTACGGGCCTGGAGTTTTCCGCGACGAATGCAGCGACGGCTTCGGAAACCGACAAAGTGCAGATAGTGAATGCATGCAGGACCACGCATTCGACTAGTCATATCATTCGGTTGAGGAACTGCGCTTCGACTACAAGGATAAACAAGCATACTCAACTATCTTCCGCTCGCACAGCGTAGCTGATTGAAGCCTAATTCATTATTGTACTGTGCACGTTGTCGTGCTTACTTTGCTCAAACTGCTTTTCGTTGCATGGCTAAGTCAGCCATTTCACGAAATGTGCGGTGATATACTCAACCCACTCGCAATACAACGGGTACTCACCTCACAAACACGGCGAGAAGTAGTCGCCTCCAAGCAGTCTCACTTCACTTGTGTAGCCCAGCGTTTCCGTTGGCTAGAGCAAGTCGGGAAGTGGGAAGGTCTCCAGATGGTTTTGCATTGTGGCACGCAGCACCCTGGCATATAGACTTCAAAGTTCTTTTATGTGTGGTTAGCACGAGGATGGTGCCGTAGCGGAAGCTACGTCTACGGGGTAATCAAACGCAGCTCATATCGCAGCTTGCACACCCGCGCCAAGATGCAGCTGGTGCAGTGCGACGGAGCAGGAACGCCTGGCCGCAAGAACCAACATGGCGCCTGTTGCCACGTAAACCGGGACTGGCAACATTGTGTTTTAGCGGGTGGCGGCAAGTGGTGGGTCAAAGGCTGACACCACCCTAAAACACGGAGACGCGCGCACATGAAGGCTCCCTAAGGGGGAATATGTGATGAAAAGATGCGAGATGGTGGTACTTGGAGTGTTGAATAGATGGACGAATGGACACACAGACAGATGCATGAATGGACGCATGAACGGACGCAAGGGCGGATGCATGGACGGACGCAGGAATGTACGCACGAACAGACGCACGCACGGACGGGTGGATGGAGGCATGGACGGACGGAAGCAAGAACGAATGGTCGGACGAATGCTTCGCTCCGCTCTCCATCATTCACTCCGTGGATATGCTGCCAATTTTTTTTCTCGACCAGAGTACCTCCGGCTCAAGCGCATCAAAATATTACTCCGCCGAACACACTCAGAGTCCAACTCACAGCTTCATAAGGGTCGAGGAGCGAATGAATGAAGTAAGTTGGTGTATATCTGGCTTTTGTGATCATAATGCATTTAATGCTCGTTAACGCCAATAACCCGTTACGCCACCTGTGCGCATCGCTGCTGCTTCGTATCCAATCAGCCTTCTCTTTCGGAAGATGCCATTATGTCTTAAAGACGATAGTCTTTGTGTTTAGAAAAAAAAATGTTAGCAATTTTGAGTATTAGGTACTCGACTACGGGAGAGCATGAACCCGCCCCGTGGGCCTCACCGCGAACAGCATAACTCGCAGCACGTTGTGCTGCGAGTCTTGCAAGTATGAATTGTGTGTTTAAAAATACTTAACGATTTTGAGTACTTCGTACTCAACTATGGGAGAGCAGTAAGCCGTCCCTAGTATGGGGGGGGGGGTTAGAAAAAGGGGGTAACGATTTAGAGCACAGGGTACTCTACTAGGGGAGAGCTTAAAGCCGTCCCACATGCCTGAATACACAGGCATGGTTCAGTGTGCACCGACACATGCCTGAATACCTAGTATGAACTTCACCTTTTTTGAAGGTTATATAGCTCTTAAAGATATCTCAAACAGCAATAAACGGCCAACCCCTTCCGCAGCGCCCACCAATATTGCCCAAGTTTTAGCGTTCATAATTGTGCGATTGTCAATTTGAAAAAGCAATTATTGCGCATATCTGAGGCGCCATAACAACACGCCGACGTTTTGTACGACTGTCTTCATACTAGAAGAGGCACACACAAGTAACTCTAAGGACTTACACAAGTAAATATAAGTTGTGGGTTCGGGCCACATGGAGCCAAACAGAGCGGAAAGTATGAAGATTAGACAAATTTGCCTGCTACCCATCATTCCCATACTGGCTGAATCGCCGTGCGTTGCAGCTCCCTTAGACACTAGTGCCGGAGTTTACTCTAGTGTACTTACAGGAAACTCTATGACGATGGCGTCATGTAGGGACGTGATGATGATGACGTCATGTAGGGACCCTTCTTCAGGCCTACGCCACGGGAGGAGGTTGGAAATCAACGTCAAGTTTTCGGTGTTGATGAGGCATCTAAAGGTTTTGCCTTAATCAGGTTGGAAACTTCATTCGAGCTGAAACTCATAAGCACCAGACGTCGAGCAGGAAGAATATTTCTTCTGCTTGTGCATTTCAAACAACTTGCAGTTTATCCTGGCCGAAATCTGGTCCGCCGCGTCGGAGCAGTGGCTACTGTGCTTGGATACTATCCCGAAGGTTGTATCCCGGCCACAATGGTCGCATTTCGATGGCGGTGTAATGTCGAAGACCCGTGCAAAGTGGGAAGTCAGACCAGGTTAAACAACACGACATCACTGAATTTTTCGGAGCCCTCCACTACGATGTCTCTTCTAATCGTATCGACCTTTTCTGGCGTAAACATTACTGTTATTATCTGAGAAAAATCTTATTCGGCGTGAATGTGCGCCTGTGTGTGGAAGTTATACGCTACTGATAACGCCCACTTTAAGTCAGTTGTCTTCAACAGTAACTTCAGGTTGTCCGTTACCATTGTTTTACGAAGATGCTGACACCCTGTTATATGACACGAAAAAGTTTTTTTCTTTGTTCCCACGATATTTGCGAGATGACCATACCCTAGACTTGGCGCAACACACACATGCTGTGTACTTATAACACGCCCTTCTCACTGTGTGTTCTCCCCGTCCTCGAAGGCAACGCATGTCGACATAATTTGACAGTGGAAGCGCCGTCAAGAAGCCGAAGCACGCGAAGCAAAAAGTCAGAATATGAGCGTCTTTGATAACAAGCTCTTAACGAAGCCACTGTCACCGCTTGCTATCTTCCCCTTCTTGTTCCTTACACGAGCCAAGACTGCACTCCCTTATAGCTGCTTCTGAGTTTCCTTCCTGTGATTTGAGAGTTGCGACCGCCATTCATCCTCAAGTCCTGAGCACGCTGGTGTATTGCGTGCAGATGGCGGTATGCAAGAGAGAGAGAGGAAGTTTCTCTCGTTTTTTGTGATGAGTTTGCCGTGTTCCAGTTTCTTTTTCTTGCGTTTCCTGGCAGGCAGTTCTTCAAGAAAAGGGTCACTTGTGGAGCTTGCTAATAAATTAGGTGCTTTACTGAGAACGTCGGAACGTGAAACAGTAACATGCAGTGTTCTTTATTTGCACTCGCCTTAACAAAACTTTATGAATGACTTTTTTTATATATGTATGTGTGCGCTTGTACAGCAGTCAGCATGCTCGAAAACAATGCTTCAAGACGTGACCTTGACTAGTTTGACTGATGGCAGCCGCGAAGCGCTGGGAACTGTTGCCGAGATAATACCTTGGTACGCTTGCATAGTATGTCGGCATGTATGGGCAACATCTATGCAACAGAACCCAAAGTTGTGTAGCTTTAGCGTCAATCAAACTGCTTCAGGACACGCTTTGAAGGGTTGTCTAATCTTGAAGACGACTTAACGTATACATAGTATTTAGATGTGATCTTTCCATAGTCTTCACTCGCCACTTGGTGTAAGAAGTTAGGTAATAAAGCAGGTTCAGATGTCCAGGAATATCTATCGACGTTTGAATAATAGATCAATAAACGAATAAATAAAAAAACAAGTAAATAAATAAATAAATAAATAAACAAGTAAATAAATTGTTATTCAAAGATATGTAGGTGTGCTTCTGCGAACGGGCATTTTCTTCTGTTTTAGAAAACAATCACAACTGAATGGTTTTAAATGCGAAGCGTTTCTTAGTGAACATTGGTGTTTTGAGCGTATCTATCTATCTATCTATCTATCTATCTATCTATCTATCTATCTATCTATCTATCTATCTATCTATCTATCTATCTATATCTATCTATCTATCTATCTATCTATCTATCTATCTATCTATCTATCTATCTGTCTGTCTGTCTGTCTGTCTGTCTGTCTGTCTGTCTGTCTGTCTGTCTGTCTGTCTGTCTGTCTGTCTGTCTGTCTATCTATCTATC
Organism: Rhipicephalus annulatus; assembly: GCA_013436015.1. Taxonomy (NCBI): domain Eukaryota; kingdom Metazoa; phylum Arthropoda; class Arachnida; order Ixodida; family Ixodidae; genus Rhipicephalus; species Rhipicephalus annulatus. The sequence continues at coordinate 597,829 of WOVY01002311.1, read as the reverse complement.
TATCTATCTATCTATCTATCTATCTATCTATCTATCTATCTATCTATCTATCTATCTATCTATCTATCTGTCTGTCTGTCTGTCTGTCTGTCTGTCTGTCTGTCTGTCTGTCTGTCTGTCTGTCTGTCTGTCTGTCTGTCTGTCTGTCTGTCTGTCTGTCTGTCTGTCTGTCTGTCTATCTATCTATCTATCTATCTATCTATCTATCTATCTATCTATCTATCTATCTATCTATCTATCTATCTATCTATCTATCTATCTATCTATCTATCTATCTTTGAGCTCTCCTGGCCACCTGAATAATGACATCAATACCGAAATTGGTGTGGCATAACATGACTCTATGATTAGCATAAATGACTAGTCATAACATGAAAATCATGACGTGTATGTCAAAATGCCATGCTTTCAATTTCATGGACTTGCTGCTCTTGCGATGGTTTCGTTCACATGACATTATGCAAAACTGGTATGGCATTACATGACTGCATACGGAACAGAAGTGACAGACCCTAACGTGGTAATCATTAAATGCATGTCATTATTTTCATGTTATGACTAGTCATGACTATACGCCACGCTCATGGTGCTCTCACGGTCGTTTCGCTAGCTTCACGTATACAAAACTTGCTATTACGGTATGTGAAGGGATCACAAATGTATGTGACTGGTGCAAAAATGATAATCATGAGATGTGTGTTATTTAACAACATGACTACCTGCTGCGCCTATAGCGCGCTTGCACCCGTTTCGCTAGCTCCACATATACAATATTTGATGTCATGTGACGTGAATAAACGACGAAGGTAAATGACATGTATAAACACGAAAATCATGATGTGCATGTCATGTGAAACATTACATGCTACGCTCATAGCGTGCACGCGGCCGTTTTGCTAGCTCCACATATATACCAAATTTGGTATGAGGTGACGTGAATAGACGACGAAGGTAAATGACACGTCCAAACATGATCACCATGACATGAAAGCCCTGTACAGCATAATTTACGTCCACCTCGTAAGGTTGTGCTAATTTTAAAATGAGATATTACCTTTATCATTTGTGCTTCGCATATTATCGATTACCACAGTACGTAGATCTGTGAAATTTTTTCTCGAGGTGTAGACAATAGAAATGTTAGAGGCGATGTTGTTGTGCTGACACATAACGCTGGATGTAATATTTGTAGCAGCAGCGTTGGGAGTTAAAAAAAAAGTGTTTATCGTGCACTGGGTGCACCGAAAAATTTCCAAGGTTGCCAAAATTGAGTGAAGTCCACCACAACGAATGTCTTAGAATATTGTTTTGGTTCTCACACGCAAAATCCGCAACTACTCTCTAGTTTCACTATTTACTTAAATATTTTCGCAGGAATGAAATAGCTTTGCAGCCTCGTATCCAGCTAGAGTGAATTGAAGAGTAAAAAAGAATAGTAAGAAAGCTCAGGACCGGGTTGATTGATGCAACATGGGAGAGTCTTTTGCCTTGCAATGAGTATAGTCAGGCTAATAAAGATTATAGTGATGTAAATATTATCACGAAAAACAATAATGTAATAAAAATAATCGTACCGGCATCGCACTTTCAAAAGTAAATGTGTCAGATTGAAGTACAGAAAACAATTACTGTACCACAACGCCACACAAAACGAACGAAGTACTCATCTTTTTAGCGTACTCATCTTTTCAAATTGTGTCGTGAAACCGCTATTTTCTGGTTGTGCGTGCTTTTCGCTGACATCGACATCTCACTGTGCAAAAAACATTGATTCAGTTACCCCCACATTTCCTTTTGAACGCTTTCGGGAAGTTGCTTATTGGAGATCTAGAGCGGTGTGCAGCCGTGTCACGCTTTATTAGATGATGATCAGCGAGGGGGGGGGGGGTACGCAAACTTATGCGCAAACTGTGTCGCCGTACGCTCTTAGATCTGCTGCATGGTTCGCAGGGCACGCTTCTCGTTTGCACCTTTGCTGATACCAAAAAGACTTCTATATTAGTTTCACCTGCTTTTTAACGATTCTATGGCCTCTATGATGCATTTCATTTTCTTTGTTTTGGTTGTATTGCTTCTGGTGAGACCATTTATTGATCGATTTGCCAAATGATAGGAGGGCGAATAACGAGTTTACGAGCTTATATGAGCTTAGCTATATAATACTTCAGCGAAACACGTCATTTGCCCTCTTTAGAAATGAACGTTGTTTCACGTTCCGACTAAACGGGGCGCATTTTGCCGCCAGATTGTAACTTTTGTGTGCTGCGTGATGGCGCACCTGAAACGTGACGTGTCGTATTACGCGTGTGCGATGAAGGGTTTCACCGACGCTAGAACGAAGCTTAAATTGCAATTTTATAGCAAGGCAATTCCGTGCGGATTCTCCGGCTCATTACAAGAGGCACAGCGATGATTTTCGTAAATAGAGTGTAAGTTGGTTAAATGGCTTAGAATCGCGCTCTTGAAAATAACGGAACTTATGTCTTACCTTTTCCCACTCCATTTGCTGTGTTTAAACGAAGACGTATATTCACAAAGCCTCTGAAGTTTCACATCGGCGACAACAACATTTGCCAAATACAAAAGCGGCATCAGTTCATATCATAATTCTAGAGTAAACTGAGCTAAATTATAATGATTGCCCCCACCTTAGCTATGATAACGATGAAGCCATTTCTTGCAGCACAGGTCAATGTAAGTAATACGTTTCACACAGTTATAACCATGAGACTTCAGCATCCGAGCATCTGCTTGAATGCCTCCCCAACATGGACAACGAAGAAAGGCGAGCTGTATCAGACCACTCGCTGCGACAATAAATTGAATCGTTCATCAGTCTATTTTTCCCTAACACCTGAAGAGGCCTCGCAACAGTTTTCCTGTTAAACACTGAATGGCTTTAGCGTAGGTTCTTACTGCCTTACGAACCAACCATCGCAATGAATTTTTTTCTAAATTCCTAAGGCAAGAGTGGAGTTAGAGATGTCCTACACGCTGTATTTATTTTCTCTACAAGCGCAGTGGAAGCTAAGTATGCAGGGATTACATAGAAGAGGAACTTACGTCATGCATGCGTCATGACCCCGAGCACTTTTAAAGACGATAGGCTTCCTTCAGGACCTTCCACCCCAAAAATTTGGTCTGCCTGCCTGCCTGCCTGCCTGCCTGCCTGCCTGCCTGCCTGCCTGCCTGCCTGCCTGTCTGTCTCTCTGTCTGTCTGTCTGTCTGTCTGTCTGTCTGTCTGTCTGTCTGTCCGTCCATCCGTCCGTCCGTGCTAATGACATTCTAAACGGCACCAAACGACAAGTCAAATGGCCAACTCCATCCGCCGCGCCCACAAATATTGCTTAAGTTTCAGCGCTCCTCCTTGTGCGATTGTCAATTCAAAAGCAATTATTGTGCATATCTGAGGCACCATAACAACACGTCGATATTTCCAATGTGTGGCTTTATACTAGAGAAGGCAGCCCCGCTGCGGTGGTCTAGTGGCTAAGGTACTCGGCTGCTGACCCGCAGGTCGCGGGATCGAATCGCGGCTGCAGCGGCTGCATTTTCGATGGAGGCGGAAATGTTGTAGGCCCGTGTACTCAGATTTGGGTGCACGTTAAAGAACCCCAGGTGGTCGAAATTTCCGAAGCCCTCCACTACGGGGTCTCTCATAATCGTATTGTGGATTTGGAACGTTAAAACCCACATATCAATCAATCAATCAATCAATCAATCAATCAATCAATCAATCAATCAATCAAATACTAGAGAAGGCACGCGTAAATAATTTCAAGAGCCGCAGCGTTTATCACGCCGCACTGACATTGCAACGTGATGCTAAAAATGCAAGTGTTTCCAACGCTTTGCTAAGATGACAGAGTGGTGGCACCTGCCTGTCGCTTTGCATTCTACATCTTATCGCCTCCGAGCCAGGCGCGCATCTTCCTCCGTGGGCACGCACGCCTTCCTTCGTTTTCGACGATAACTGCCAGATAGCACACGTGTCTAACGTGCCTCGATGCGCTCGTTCGCTGCATTGATCGAGACTCTCTACGCAGCGCTTCTAGAATACAATTCACCAATTTTCTGGCGCAGAACATCAGATAAACGTTTTAACGCGATAGCGTTAGAGAGCTAGTGTCGCAGAAATCTCGCCGTCAGCGTCGGCCCCATTGGTTGTGAGCGAACAACCGTCTGTGCGTCTGTGAGCGGAAAAAACAAGTCACAGAGATCACCGCGGGAGGCCACTACTAAACAGTGAACAGTGAACAGTGAACTTTATTGACATCATGTACATAGTACACAATGCCGGAGGCCGGCAGAAAGAGCCATCGCAAGGATAGCTTGACGAAGCTGCGGGCCCCCGTTTTGGCACCAGCGTACAACGGTGTTCTCAGTACATAAACAGACAACAACAATAACAACAACAAAAAAATATGTACTGAACAGATAAATCACTTAGTACAGGACCCGAAGGAAAATGTGAGCCCACTACAAATAACCACGTCTTGCGTACAAACCATACACAAAATAAAATATACACCAACGGATGTACTAAATAGCTCAGTACATATAGATTACCTTCATAATACATGCATACAGATTAACATAACTTTGTAATTTACATAGAGTACACTATAGATATATAATTGCACAAATCATTCAATACACGACCGAAGAAAAATATGAGAAAATATGAGAAAATATGAGGTGGTTACAAATCGCAATGCCTAGCGTACACCGACATATTCTCTATAGCTGACACTCATAGGCATGCGCGAGGTATTATATGGTGTCAATGTGCTTGCGGGCCTCTCTCTTGGGATGCGGTCCGGAGGTGTGGGACGCGCTCAAGACACAGTGGCGTTTACACTGCTCAGTAGCAGGGCGGGCCCTTAGACGCCGTACGTCCGAAGAACTAGCGGACACTGCCACAAAGCTGCGTATTGCTCTTCGGGTTGATCGACTAACTCCCTTGATGCGCGCATGGCAGCGAGAGTTAAGGGGTCGTTTTCAACGCCTCATTGCAGCTTCGTCATTGACGTCGGCTGCTTGGCGTTGCAGACGTAATCCATGTGCTCACCCTGAGGTTGTACGCTTTGTGAAAAGCTCGCTTCTCAACCTGTCGAGTCGACTAGGAACTCCGGCGGCCAGATTCTTACACACTGCGTTGCCGCCGACACGTGATCAATCAGTTTTCCTAGCTCACTTTGCCAACATGGCTCGTACGACAATCTCATCACATCGCGGTGCCACCGAGACAGCCACAATGTTAAGTAGGCTACCTCAAATTTCATCTGAAGTAGCTGAACAACTGTGCACAAGTCCATCAGCTGACGAAGTGAAAGAGGCACTGTCTTCCATGAAGCGTGGCTCGGCCCCCGGGCCCGATGGGTTGCCTGTTGAGTTTTATTTAACGTTTTGGGACGACATTGGTGCTCTTTTCACCTCTGTTATTTGCCGCTGTTTCGAGAACTTTGATTTTCCTGATAGCTTTCGCGATGGTCGAATTGTTTTAATACCTAAACATGAACCATCATCAGTTCGTCCAGAGGAGTGGCGACCAATAACGCTCCTCAACGTTGATTATAAAACTTTCGCGGCAGTTATCACTCGGCGTTTGAGAAGCCTGATGCCCTCCTTAATAGGTCATCATCAGGCGTGCTCTATTTCTGGAAGAGAAATCCACAGTCTTTCCTTCGTTACGCGCGATATAGTTGCGTACACGTTAACAAGATCAGCTCAGGGACTCTTGGTTTCACTTGACCAGGAAAAGGCATTCGATCGCCTCGAACATAGCTTTATATTTAGCGCAATGGCAGCATTTGGCTTCTCCCAAAACTTCGTTGAGTTTCTCAGAAACGCATACCGAAATATACGCAGCACGTTGTTTCTTGATGGTTTAGAGAGTGCGCCATTTCCGGTTAGCCGTGGTGTTCGCCAGGGGTGTCCTTTATCCCCTGCACTTTTAGATGCGGAAGCATCTTATACTCGCGCCTTGTAGTGCGCCGTCCGCGCCGTCCGCGCCGTCCGCGCCGTCCGCACCGCTTCTCGAACATTCGACAGCTGACGCGCGCGCATGCGCCGTCGCGCCGTCGCCCACCATCTGTGCCGCGCGCGCTTCTCCTTCGACAACATTCGACAGCTGACAGCGCATGCGCCGTCGCGCCGTCGCCATCTGTGCCGCGCGCGCGCTTCTCCTTCGAGAACATTCAACAGCTGACAGTGCATGCGCCGTCGCGCTGTATATATACTCAAGGTCGGCGCTCGCTCGCTCAGTTGCCGCTCGTCGGTTGGTTTCTACGGCGCGTCGACGTCCAAGGTCGCGGTGAAATGAATTCCAATGAATCCGCAAACACAATGATCGACGTCCCTTCGACCAGCGCCGTCCTTTCGCATACGTGTGTGCATGTTCACTCATTTAACACCCCCTCCTACAACCACGTTAACCAATTTAGCCATCGACCCAAGTAAGTCGCAATTTAACACCCCATTTCACAACCACGTTAACCAATTTAGCCATCGACCCAAGTAAGTCGCACTTTAACACCCCGTTAACCAATCATATGCTCCGCATCCTCCTCAGTGTTCCCCCGAGGGAAGCTGCGGGCAATTTTTTGTACTCAGCCTCGAACCATTCCTTCAATCGCTAATCGCTAACCCTTACGTTAGAGGCCTTCCTCTTCCAGGTAGTGGTACCGTGACGGTGACAGCATTTGCTGATGACATCACGTTGTATTTGAAGAATGAGGACAGTTTATCCCGTAGCCTACGACTTTTTACAACGTATGGCACGATTTCAGGTGCTGCTTTAAATTTTTAAAAATGTCGATATTTATTCATTGGTTCCCCAGACGCATGTCTAAGTTCCTTTTTCGGTCTTCAAAAAAGTGACTCTATTCGCATTCTGGGGCTAGATTATACTTGCTACGGCATATCAGCCTTCTTGTGGAATTCAGTAGTCGAAGATGTAAAACGACACGTCCGGGAAGCACAAGAGTATGATTTACTGATGCTCGAAAGAAGGTATTTAGCACAGACGGTGTTTTGCGGCCGCGCATGGTACATATCTCATGTCTTACAGCCCCCATTACGAATCACCAGGTCGTTGCAATCCCTCATTGGCTCCTTTTTCTGGTCGGGTGGAACAGAGCCGGTTTGCCGAGCAGCTCTTGGGCAACCGAGAAACTGCGGTGGATTCGCATTCCCATCCGTCTCTGTTCGCTGCCGGCTGCTTGCCCTAAGAATCTTACTCCGGTTGTTGCATGGTGATCAGTGCCCCGCGCGTGATCTTGCCTGTTATTTCTTAGGCACCAAACTACGCTATTTACTACCAGATGCACGGCTTAATTCTGCACCGCAAACACTTAACGTGCCTGCATTTTACTCAACGGCAGTAGCATTTTATCGACACGCGCAGAAGGTTTGTCCCGATGTGGACATTCTTGAAAGCCGCATTGTAGATACAACGGCGGCTCTTCTGCTTCCTCTGGTTCCTCCAGCCCGTCTAGCACGATCGAGACATGTCTCGTGGAGCGCGACAATGGCATCGTTTTTGCCTGGTCACCTCCGTGACTTTATGTGGCGTCTTGGATGGAGAGTACTCCCAACACGGGACAGACTGGAGAGGTGGGGCATGGTCTCCTCTTCCACTTGTCCTAACTGCCCGTTACAGGAGTCTAACCAGCATATGCTGAAGCAATGTGTCATTGCAAAGGTGTTTTGGAAGTCAGTTACCACTAGTTTTCGTGGCCTAGGGGTTAATCACTTTGTAACATCTGGTCTCTGCTCGCGTAGTCGCTTTGCACGCCTTCTAATAGCTGCGGGAGCTTTTTGTTTACGGCGTAATAGGTGCGAAGCTGTTGCGGCAGGTCATCGTCGTCGTGCTCTTTTTCCGATTCTGGAACGCCTCTACTCTGAACTCTTATCGTTTCTGTCGGAGGAATTGTTCTTCCTTGGGGAGGAAGAATTTCTGCGACAATGGTCGTGCCGATTTCTTTCCGTAGTTGACAAACGCGTTCGATTAGTCTTCCACCTGGCCTGGTTCCTATAGCAAGGTCACCTGTCAATGTCTGATTGGTGCATGTAATTAGTATGTGTTTACTATTTTATGTGTTTGTGTATGTCCCATATTGGTGTGAGCTCTTCTATATATGCACTTCAATCTAACGCTCTAAGTTATGTAACTTTTATGAATATTGATACCTGTTGTACATATTTTCTAACATCTTCACCAAGTCTTGTAAATTCTGCACATATTTCATCATGTACATTGTCCATACTGTGATTAGTGCATTTATGTAGTTGTCACACCTGTCCCGTTTATTAGGGAGGCAATCGCCGGGCTAATTCCAAGAGCCGAAGTATCGGCCCCCCGAACCGCACCACGAAAGCGTGGACAATTTTGAAGTGGTCCTTTTTGGTACGCCAGCGGACGCCGGTCGTGGCCCAAAGAACAAGTCAGAGCCGAGAGTTGATAAACAAACAAATTATATTCTCAATAATGGCAGATCGAAAACGAAACATAGAAATGCACACTCCACAATAGTTGCATACAATATGTCACCAATCAAACCAATCAATCAACGTACTACACAACACAATCGGCCACACTCAAAACAACGGACACAGACAACGATACGCACTATAATGCAGTCGCATGCATTGAACAACCAAGACACTTAAGGACTAAAGAGATAGAAAACCTATTCAGTCCAAAGTCCTTGGAACAAAAGTCCGAATGATACTCTTCCGAGAATCACTCACTCAAAGTCCAGCGTTGTTGTCGTTCCGCAGCTCTCTGAAGTTTCTCTTCCAGGAAACCTCGCCGGAGTTTCTCTTCCAGGAAAACTCCCGTCTTCAATAGGCCACTCTCCAAGCTTCAAACTTCTTCGCCGGAAATCCGTCGGCTTCACACACGCAGCTGTTGCCCGCGTCTTCGCTCGATAGCGGTAAACCCACGCTCTTGCCTGTAGCTCGAGCCGTCCCTACGGACCAAAAACTGCGCCGACTCCACGGCGTAATTCCTACGCGCTCCGGCGTTAACTTCCGTCACCTCCTGTTCTGTCACTACGGGCAGAACCTTCGCCGACTCCACGGCGGAATTCCTACGCGCTCTGGCGTTAACTTCCGTCACCTCCTGTTCTGTCACTACGGGCAGAACCTTCGCCGACTCCACGGCGGAATTCCTACGCGCTCTGGCGTTAACTTCCGTCACCTCCTGTTCTGTCGTCTCGGCTGCTCGATTAAATACGTTCCGCGCCACCTTCCAGAATCTTCTCCTCATTTCGTCGGCGCGACGCGCAGCGAAGGCTGGGGAGAGGCACGAGACGGTTCGACTGCCCTCTCCGGAGAATGAGTCACTCGGTCTGACCCCGCCTCCTTCGTTCTAGAAAGATCGCGGCCTTACTGGGCCGCCGATGTGGGGTGAGGAGGTTCGTCTGCGAAGCCGTGCTTCTGCGGGGAGAGCGCGCGCCCGGGAGCCTTGGATGTTTGCATTCTTTTTTTTTACCTCGCGGCGTTTCTACCGCCCGTTGTCGCAAGGATTTGGCGGCGCGCTCTTTTTTTTTAGCGCTCGTTCTGTGACACTGCCCCCCACTTTAAGAATATTATCTCATAATATTCAAACCACACAAACGAGCGCGAACGGTCACCACACACTCTCACAGACTGTAACACCATCCGTCGCTCATGACACTTCACATTCACCATAAATCGCTTAATACAATTGTACATTGTAATTCAATTACACAACACGGGAAAACACAACCACAAGCACATGAGTACAACACTGCACCACACATTCCCAATAATACAAATGTACAAAGTTCTCTCAATACAACAATGGACCAATACTATACATCACCTCACAGCACAACACTTTGACACTTGTGACACAGGATAACACAACGTTAACACAACATATGGCACTCAACACTGCCCAACACATTCTGATTTGACCTCAGCACTTATCCTGAATACTTCGAACAGCGCTTGCGCCCCTTTTTGCGGTGCTCGCTCGATCTCTTCTTGTGCTTCCACGTTCCCTTTCGGCGAGCCCTTTCCAACGACGATATCTGAGGCGTCATCTCAGCCATCGTTGTCTCCTCCGACACCGTTAACGCGTCATTACATCCGACGGGTCTTGTCTGTTTATTTACCCGCTTGATCATGCCTCTACATTTTGTCCGGCTGGCCAACTCCGTCTCCTTTACACTGTCAGTCGGTTGAGGTCGTGCCGACGTAAGTCCGGTTGCTCGGCCCGTGAACTTATTCGACACTATCGTCTTCTCCTTCGCTGTCTCTTGCGCCGCAGCTTCACCTTGGGCTCTAGTGAGACCCGTCACGGGATGCTCCTCCACTGTGTCTCGCGGCCGCTGTGTTGGCGAGGGCTCTATCTTCGGGTCTTCTCCCAAACATTCTGGATCACTTGGCCCTCGCGCCCCGACGATGTTTCCGATGACAAGGTCATACAGGGGGGTCGTCATGCATAAAGCAGTAACATTCCCGCTGAAGTACGGGGTTTCAACCTCAATTTCTGCTTCGGGAAGCATTCGAACTGTACGATCAATTAGGCAAACCGGTTTCGTTCTGCCTGTCAACTCACTTTCCCGTACCAGATTTCTCCTCACGATAACAGTGGAGCTGCCGGTATCTCTTAACACCGTAATCTTTTTGTCCGCAACTTTTCCAGGCAGCGTTGGCATTCCTTTCGTAACACCGGTTGGCTGTTTTGACATTACAGCACCAACAATAGGAATTTTCTCCCCATTTTTCAATTCTACGAATCCATCAGTGACGGCATTATTATCAGATTTCGGTGCCGCTTGCACACAGGATACCTGGTGAGTTTGACTCACTCCGTTCCGACATGCATCTGCTTTGTGCCCAGTCTGACCACATTTGAAACATTTTACTGCCGTAGGGCTCGTAAAGATCGTTCGACAGTTTTTCGCGCGATGACCCACTCGGTTGCACAGAAAACATCGCGGAATGCTCTCTGGTGCACGCTTCTTTTCTTCGGGAGCCGATTTCTTCGAATCATCGGGACAATCCTTCTTGACCTTGGCCAAATTAGTGCCACCTTGTGCTTCCAAGAATTGATCAGCCAATTCAAGCATGTTTTCAAGTGAGTCAGCCTTCCTCTCTTTCAAGTACAGTGACAGACTTGGGTGGCAACTAGTAAGGAATTGTTCTCTAATGAGGAGCTCTCTAAGTTCATCGTACTCTTGTGCTGTCCCTGAAAGTTCGATCCATCTGTCGAAATAATGGCAAAGTCGGGCGGCATACTGCGTAGCCGTCTCACCATCAGCTGGCCTTCCTGTCCGAAATCTGTCCCGGAATCCTTCCACAGTGAATCTAAATCGCTTCAACAAAGCCGCTTTCACCTTTGCATAGTTGGCTGCATCGGTCGGCGTCAGCCTACCGTACACACTGAGCGCTTCACCACTCAAGCAAGTACTCAAAGCAGTTGCCCATTGATGTTCCGGCCACTTCTGGCTCCTCGCAATCGTCTCAAATCTGTGGAGGTACGCGTCTAGGTCGTCCTTCCTTTCATCAAACGCTACGAGCAACTTGCTTGGGTTCAAGCGGAAGCCATGATCCTCTCGTTCGCTGCTTTCAACTCTAGCTTGGACGGGAGTTTCACTTCGCTGTTGCAAACGGAGCCGCTCGAGTTCCATCTCGTGCTGCCGCTGCCGCTCCCTTTCCTCTCTTTCTTCTTTCAGCTGGCGCTCCCTCGCTTCTCTTTCTTCTCTCGCCTTTTCGGCTGCCAACTTCTCTCTCTCCAGCTCCAGCTTCAATTGCTGCTCTCTTTCTTCCTTCAGCTGTCGCTCTTTTGCCTCTCTTTCTTCTCTCGCCCTTTCAGCGGCCAGCCTTTCTCTCTCCAACTCAGCTGCCTTTTCTTCCTTGGCCCTCTCTGCCGCCAACCTCTCTCTCTCCATTTCAGCTTCTTTTTCCGCTTTGGCTCTTTCGACCGCCAACCTCTCTCGTTCCAACTCAGCTGTTTTTTCTTCCTTGGCTCTCTCAGCTGCCAACCTTTCTCTCTCCACCGCCTCTTTCTCCTTCTGGCTTACCCATTTCCGTAGTTCGGCGCCGGAAAGACCCATCTTCTCACCAAGCGCAACTAACTTTTCGAGATCCATTGTGTCTCGCAACTCGCAAATAAAACCTTGCCGCGTGCAAAAAGTATATGCCTAAATCAGTCTATCGGAACACTTCCCTGCACTCGTTAACGAGAACACTGAACAACACACAAAATCGTTCCGATAGCACTATCAACAACTCGAGGCTCTTTCTCACTACTTTGGACACACTGTGCACCAAAAGGTCCTGTCTCGCGGACGCCAGATTAATTGTCACACCTGTCCCGTTTATTAGGGAGGCAATCGCCGGGCTAATTCCAAGAGCCGAAGTATCGGCCCCCCGAACCGCACCACGAAAGCGTGGACAATTTTGAAGTGGTCCTTTTTGGTACGCCAGCGGACGCCGGTCGTGGCCCAAAGAACAAGTCAGAGCCGAGAGTTGATAAACAAACAAATTATATTCTCAATAATGGCAGATCGAAAACGAAACATAGAAATGCACACTCCACAATAGTTGCATACAATATGTCACCAATCAAACCAATCAATCAACGTACTACACAACACAATCGGCCACACTCAAAACAACGGACACAGACAACGATACGCACTATAATGCAGTCGCATGCATTGAACAACCAAGACACTTAAGGACTAAAGAGATAGAAAACCTATTCAGTCCAAAGTCCTTGGAACAAAAGTCCGAATGATACTCTTCCGAGAATCACTCACTCAAAGTACAGCGTTGTTGTAGTTCCGCAGCTCTCTGAAGTTTCTCTTCCAGGAAACCTCGCCGGAGTTTCTCTTCCAGGAAAACTCCCGTCTTCAATAGGCCACTCTCCAAGCTTCAAACTTCTTCGCCGGAAATCCGTCGGCTTCACACACGCAGCTGTTGCCCGCGTCTTCGCTCGATAGCGGTAAACCCACGCTCTTGCCTGTAGCTCGAGCCGTCCCTACGGACCAAAAACTTCGCCGACTCCACGGCGTAATTCCTACGCGCTCCGGCGTTAACTTCCGTCACCTCCTGTTCTGTCACTACGGGCAGAACCTTCGCCGACTCCACGGCGGAATTCCTACGCGCTCTGGCGTTAACTTCCGTCACCTCCTGTTCTGTCACTACGGGCAGAACCTTCGCCGACTCCACGGCGGAATTCCTACGCGCTCTGGCGTTAACTTCCGTCACCTCCTGTTCTGTCGTCTCGGCTGCTCGATTAAATACGTTCCGCGCCACCTTCCAGAATCTTCTCCTCATTTCGTCGGCGCGACGCGCAGCGAAGGCTGGGGAGAGGCACGAGACGGTTCGACTGCCCTCTCCGGAGAATGAGTCACTCGGTCTGACCCCGCCTCCTTCGTTCTAGAAAGATCGCGGCCTTATTGGGCCGCCGATGTGGGGTGAGGAGGTTCGTCTGCGAAGCCGTGCTTCTGCGGGGAGAGCGCGCGCCCGGGAGCCTTGGATGTTTGCATTCTTTTTTTTTTACCTCGCGGCGTTTCTACCGCCCGTTGTCGCAAGGATTTGGCGGCGCGCTCTTTTTTTTTTAGCGCTCGTTCTGTGACAGTAGTGTATGTATAGTTATTAGTACTATGGACTATGGACATCCTACGGACTTGGACACTTTTGCTTAACTGTGTAATGTATGTTGTGCTTTGTCTTTTGTTTGTTATTGTGTCTGTAATACAGACGCTTGTCCCTTAGCTTTGTTGCGTCCCATGAGAGAATCAACTTTTTCTAAACAGTCAATGTAATTATTTGCAAGAAAGGAACGTATTGCATTGAAAGTGTTGGTTTCCAGCTGAAAGTTGAAGTACTACTATCACACTGAAAGAGCCGCGCATTCGAAGAAACAAAGTGTTCAAGGTCATAATGCGTGGTAGTTGCTTGGCCCCTGCCACCCCTACCTGCTTAGCTTCCAGCACTTTCGTTGGGACGAAAAAATAGAAAGCGCAATCGCAGCATGCGACATACCTTTGTAATTACACTCGCACTGGGCGGATTCTTAAAAATTTTGCGGTCTTGAATTCGGGAAGCAATAAGCACACTTAGTGAATTTATTCCATGGTTACTTGAAAAAGTGTTTCCGGGCTCCTTTAACGCATTTTGTTCGACAGGTGTCACGACCAAAACGAGCCCATTCGGTGATGTGTAGGCGTATTCGGGAAGCCTCAAACTACGTCGAAAAAGGCTGGAATAGTGCAGCCATCGCTGCTAAAAACAATAAGGAACAATTCTAAAAATGAACAACTATATGCATCTATTAAAACAATTCTAAAAATGGACAACTATATCCATCTAGCGGAAAACACATCATGCTTTTCCAAAGGCGATGATCAAGCAAACAGAAAACGCTAGATGATGTGCTGCTATCTGTGAGGCATTGTGATATTCTTTATCGCCTCCGAGATGGCGAGCACGCGGCGTGTATCTTGGAGACCACGCTATTCTTTCTTTAGATAAAAAACCTGTATGTACCATTTGCGCGCGCACGCTGGTACAATCGACTGTGTGTGTGCGCGCGCGCGCGCGCGCGCGTGTGTGTGTGTGTGTGTGTGTGTGTGTGTGTGTGTGTGTGTGTGTGTGTGTGTGTGTGTGTGTGTGTGCGTTGTGTGTAACAAAACACATCAATAAGTATGCACTTGGTGGTTGAAGGGCGCACTAGGGGCCAGATCTCGCTATCGCATCTTAAGAGTGAAGCTTAAAGGTCCCCCAATTTCTGTTCACTCTCTCCACACGCTATATAGACAATGTCCTTCGACGACATTTGCAGTGAAACAGGCAGATGTGGGCCAATTTTTTTTTCTTTGAACGTGTTGCTTGCTTTCAGCGTGATCGCGAATGCGCCGGAAGAACAAATAAAAATGAGAAGCACACTAGCTGATATGTTGAAGACTAATATGAATTTGGCAGTAAACAGGTTATGACCTCTGAGTACTATAACAGGGAGACACATAACATGAAACGGAATTAAGCCAATGACCCTGATTTGGGTATATTGCATGACCATATGGAAAGGTGGTATCATTTGTAGGAAGAAGAGGGAATAATTTTTAGCTGACTTCGAAGTTGCGTGCTAGAGCATAACGCTTGATCGGAATCCCACAGCATGGTCTGCTAGAAGCATAATAATTGTAATGAAGTTATCCTATAAAGTGGTGGCACAGCTAGCTAACCTTCCAAGGCTTTCATAGGTTTACCAAGGTCAGGGCGACTTTCGACCTGCGCAATGTGATCTACGAAGAGCTGGCACTGGCTAGAATCCTTTTTGGCTCTCAACTCAGTTTGCTTTGTGTGATAACGTGTGGTGAACAAACTAACCTCGCGCACAATGAGTAGCAACAACCGAAGCGCAGACCGAGCACATCGTGTGATAGCGAAGGATGCTACGAAAGAGCCACACCAGCGCTTGGAACTATCTGAAGTAGACCACATACAAGTGTGATGTCGGTCGAGGAGCCACGTTAAATTCTCAATATATGGTGGCACAGGTGACAGGCCTATAGAACCTCACCAGACGTCCCACAATAAAAACTGTGCAATGAGGGGATAGTAGGCAAGCGCCCGCTTATTACAAATGGCTCATACAAACCTAATCAGGCTCATCATTGACTACCAACTCAGCGTAGTGAGTGAAGACGTGTAGTGGTTACATCGCTACTTCAGAAAATGATGCAGTGTGGCTTAATGCATACTTCGAGCGGTAGCGTGACTCTGCATGTATGTAATGACAGCGAAAACAAGTTGATTCAGTGACGACCTCATAAGTGAAAGCTCATTGCACAACAAAAACAAAGAGAAAATTAGTAAATATTTAATTTCTAAAATTTCAATTGAGCAAAAAAACATGAGGAATATGGCACAAGCGAACTTTGAACGTCGACATGAAATGTAACGTGGAATTACTCCACCGGGAAGATTTTGCCTTCAAGTCGTCTTGCGTGAATGCGCAAGAAGCACTGAAATTTTTGTCTTTCTTTTTGCACCACTACGGAGCGAAACGCCAGAAGGACGCTTAATCACGGCAGAACGTTTTTTTTTGCTTATTGAAGTGCTGTATTTTTCTTTCTTGTTTCACCTTGTTAGCCTGGAGGAACACTGAGCTCACTTTTTTTCTTTAGATTCTGGAGACACGTTTCTAGCACAAACAATCAAGGTGATTACAAAGGACACTTTTCTCGATATGCTGTGCTTATCTGTAAGAGCAAGCTTTTTCAATAAAGCACTGTATTATCTGCATTCACCGACATCCGGTCACTTCAAGCAAAAAAAGCTTCGGTGGTTACTAAAGTTTCTAAGGTCAGTCACCTAACTGACAAGGCTCAAACCACGTTGAGTAAAAGCGTATGAAGCAATATCTGGTTGCAGATAAAGGGACTTATAATTCTAACAGGCTAAGTGAAAAACGCGCCATGATAAAATACGCACCCTGTTGGTACAATCCAAAATTTTTTTTTGCGCGCTCACTCCAACCATTTTTTTCTTTCTTTTTGGCCACAGTAAGGAAATCAAATTGCTCCTCGCTCTTTGGGAAAACTTGCTGAGTCCGTGCATTTATATATTTAGGGTCTTTGATATCGCCTAGTTAGCTGCGTCACGAGAACTCCCGTAAAACGGTTTATTTCTCTCTGGGCTTGGAAGGACGAACGCATCACACCTTGGTGCGCCTGAGAAGATGAATTTCCCTGAGCTCATCACTTTTCTAAATTTACCTTCTTCAAAGGAAGGCATAAGGAATGCCGCTTTTATTAAAGTCCTCCAACCATAGGGACATTACGCTAGCTCTTCTTTTTTCTATTATTTCATTTATTCTAGCACCAGAATTTCTGCACAACGAGGCTGAACAGCGTGTTTGAAGGTTACCGCTCCTCGCAAGCCAGAAAACAAAATACTTTCCCAAAACCGAGAGAAGTCACCAAATATATCATGCACGCCTTTGTGCGGTGAACGCACAACGACCCCCGTTATAAATGCAACATCATTCGCAAATCAAATAATCTCAACCGGTAATATGAAAACAAAAATTTTAGCGCCGTCACCTTTGACAGAGCATCCACCAGCTGTTACATTCACCGTGAACTTCAGAATTGAAAGCTTCGGGGTGCGCGCGAAGTCTTCGAATATCTCACGCTTCGCTGGTTCCGACCGTCTTAAGAAGTAATAAATATTGGGGAAAGAGCAACATTCACTTCGAAGGAGCTCGCTGAAATCCCATCAGATTTCTTGTTTTTTATATACATTTTTAGCTACGCGTTTGTACTTTGCAACGGCAAAGTTGGACGCTCTAATTCATGCATGACAGCTCGACACAGAATGCCGTATAACATTGCGTACCGTAATACAAGTTACCGTAGCCGTAAATAGCCAAAGCAGTACGGGCTTAGGCTGGACGTGTATATATGCACACTCACTCATACAAACACGCACAAACACACATGACGGGTGCCCCCCCCCCCCCCCCGCACGCACCTTCTAACTAAAGAAAAAAATTCTGCCTATGCCCCTGATCCATAGCGTTAAAAAACATGAAACAGCCAATCATGAGACGCCGTCTCCTCAGTAAGGCATCAGTTGTGTTGTGGATATATGAAGAAAGAGTAAAAAAGCACAATATTTTTAGTTAAAAACAAACAAAAGAACGTATACATACCTTTAGAAATCAAGGTAGAAAAATGTATAGCAAGCAGATACGGACACAAAAGAAAATAAATAGACAAAGCACATGCCGACCCCCAGTTGAAGAGCCACACTGTAGCCGAAAAATAGGCAGAGACGAAACTTATGTGCTGGTGTTAAGCTTTTGTATTCACGTCATCTCGCCTTATTAGACAGTTTTAGTTTCACGTACGTAGAGGCTTTGCGTACGTCGAGCTTCTACTTGTAAGCAGTGCTCATGCACAAAACATAGCGGCCACACGCTTACCTTATGAACGTACGTGAGATTTGATTCTTTGCGTGTGTCTCTTGCTCACGTAGACATCACGTGGGGGCTGAAACAAGCCAACTTGACAAGCGCGATAACAAGATAGCGTGTCGAGAGTTGGCAGTGTTCATGATTCCCAGGAGATGGAGCTACGTGGTAGCTCTGACCACGCGTCACGTTCTACGTGTAGTTAGAGCGTTTCTGATGGCGTGCACGTAACGTACGTAGACGTTTCAGGTTTGCGTACGTTAAGCCCCCACATGTGTGAAACTAGAACGGGCTATTTCTGCGATTAATATCTAACAACTGACTCTGCTTTCTTTCAGGCTAGCTCCTAGTCTCTGCCAATAGCTCTTTTCTTCATTTGCCTACATGTAACAATGAGGCTTCATATTAGTGCTTTTGTTCATTTCTGGGATCGCGAAGTTTTATAACGGTGAAGCTAACTTGCAGTATTTTTGGTCTTCCACCATGTAAAACTTGGTGGGTTTGTGCCGCTGAGATCATGTATGCGACAAGAAACTAGTCATAAACTGCTTCACATATTAAGAATTAGCAAAATGGTGGAGTTGGCAGCAGCAGCCGTGGCATTAGGGAAAGCCGCTAAGCCATACTTTTCTGGTTTCGCAGATCGGAGTACCACAATCGGAAAGCCCTGATTCCCACCATAGTTGTGGTGACAAGCATCCAGCTATATTTGCACGTGGACTTCGGGCCCACCCACCAACACCGCCTTTTGAAGTCCCCGTGGTTTCCTGGGGACATTTGACAGCGCCACCGCTAATTTTCACCACCCCGTGGCGCCACCAGCACTACAAAAGAAAGGACTCTACCTATCTGCGCTTCACTTGGCAGCAGCAACCGTGGCATCAAGGAACGCCGTTAAGCCATACTTTTCTGGTTTCAGAGGTTAGTGTTTCACTTGATCGCGGCATTTGCCGCCTCTGTTTTCAACGATTGTCACACCTGCTGCGGCCAAAGTTGTTCCCACGGTTCTAACAATGCCTAGTAACGCAGAACTTGTTCCTGATGTGGAAGCCTTACGATTAAAAATTATAGGAATGCATGAAAGCTTACGTATGATCCAGGGGGGGGTCGCCAAAATTTTTTTCGGGGAGGGGGGAATACACAGACCTGTCTAGGGTGGGGGGGGGGCATAGACATCAGCTTTCCTCTGTGACGTCACTATCGGTGGTAGTTTAAACAGGTGGTGTACGTGTATATCAAGTCTTGAGATTCCCTTTCTACCCATGCGTATGGTAGTGAAAAGAGTATAGGTAATAGTACTGTAGGAATGATTTATTGGTATCTGGGGTTTAACGTTCCAAAACCACCATATGATTATGAGATACACCGTAGTGGAGGGCTCCGCAAATTTCAACCAGCTGCAGGGTTCTTTAACGTGCACCCAAATCTGAGCACATGGGCCTACAGCATCTTTGCCTCCAGCGGAAATGCAGCCGCTGCAGCCAGCATTCGATCCCGCGACCGGTGAATCAGCAGCCGATTACCTTAGCCACTAGACCACGGCGGCGGGGCAGTTTACTGTAAGTATTGCAAAATACAGTAAACGACAGGTACAGTGACCTTTCGAAGAGACGGCCTCTCGTCACATCATTAACTGGGCTAGTTTTCGAAAACGATGGCCCACCCGATCGGAGAAGACATCGTTAATCGTTAGTCTCTGTTAAGTGTGAATGACGTATAGTCCTCGTCGGAGCATAGTGCGTTTAACAAGTCCAGGACGTTTTCGCTTGCAACGAGGAATAAGAGGTATATGCTGCAAGTTTTGTAGATTCATAATTACATTTTCGCTTTCTTTACTTTGTTGAGCGAATTTCTTACTGCCGATGTCTGTGACTGTATGCCAATGGGAACGATGTTTATGCTATGCTGCAGCTGTTTTTTTTTACAAGACAATCTGTTGTGGCGTGCATCAAGGAAGTATCTTAGGGCCAATCTTTTCAATATCTACATAAATGATAATGTCCACATAAACAACGACGCTACATTTTTACTGTAGGCAGCTGACACCAGTCTTTTTGTTTCCGGAAAAAAATCATCTGAAATATTTGACGGAGCCCTAAACGTATACCTTAAGATGTGCTTCGGTGGTCTACTACTGATTGCCTGCGATCAAATGCGAAAAAAAACAAAACAAATGCTGTCTTTTTCAAATCTAGAGGTACAGAAATTCATCCTCACGGTTCATTATGTTTGATGAAATAGCTGTTGCGGAGAAACATAAAGTTTTAGGCGTATTTTCCGGTAATATGGCATGGTCATGTCATGTTGAAATAATGACCAAATTATTATCGTGTCCTGCTGGTGTTATATCTTGATGTCGGCATTTTCTTCCGGAAAAAGCGAAGGTGAAGATCTACCATGCTCTGTTTTTCTCGCACACAAATTACTGCCCACTTTTCTGGGGCACCACAACCTTGGGGAACATGAAAACAATTGATTCATTGCAAAAAAGAGCACTGCCCTATATTGCCAGTGTCCCACGCAGTTTGTCTACAAATTCTCTGTTCCACCACTACAACATAAATAGTATGAAACATATGTACAACTTTCTACTAATTCATAACTTTTTCTTTGCTAAGAAACAATTTCAAAGATCTATTAAAGATTTGTCAAACATAAATATACAACACACGGATTCACGGACCCCAAGTGCGGACAGATGGCTCGTTCCTCGTTCTCGCACAAACTATTTCCTACACTGCCTTAGAAACACATTATCCTCCTTATTAAATAAATATGAGAGTATAGTGACCCTAACATTCTTGTGTTTTCAAAAAAATGAAACGCGTGAATTTTTGTCACCCTTGCATAGTGCTCTTTGTAGTGTGTTTGCATTAGGTATAATACGTCACAAGAATAAAATCATTCTGCTGGCGTATTTGCTCTTTGTATCATAGTACGACAATTGATATCACATGAATGAATATTGTTCATGAGGAAATATTCAGCTATTCAATTTGATCTATGTTTATTTGTACCACTGCTCTAATTTGATAATATCCTTCATTTTTTTAGTTCATTTCTCCGGCTATAAATGTAAAAGCTTGTATTCCAAAACTGCTACTATGTATGTGGACCCTCAGGCATTCTAAAGTGGTCCTTTACACCGTTTTTCGCCTGAGGAACCCAAACGTGTTCAAAAAAGAGTTGAAAAAAAATAAATATGAATATTTGAATATGAATATCAATGTATGTCAAGCAGCCCTAACTGAGTGGCAGCTTTTAGTCAACAGTTCTTACTTTCCTGCACATATCCAAGCATGCTTGTGATGCACAATAAGTAATTTTTGTTGTAAGATATGCTGCACGTTGCCAACCTGACATTGCACACGTTATTTTTCAGGCAGACTTTCAGCTGCACTGTGACTTTTGATAGCAATGAAGTGCTCGAATCGTAAAGGTTTTATCGTGCAATCTGTGAAGGGAAGGTATTTATCGGAGAGAAATATTCACAAGGTCTCCATGGAGAGTGCACATGTGACCGAACTACATCTACTCATATAAAACTAGCTTGTTCGCTGCGTATATGCGCTAAAAATTTTAAATACGCGCAAAAAAAACGCGGGATGTTCTCGTTTTTTTGTAGCTTTCGTCACTCGGCTTCCTGAAACGATAGCGTTGCGGCAAGGTGTCTTCTGTTGTTTGCAAGCGTGCAGCCGACATTTCCCTTTACGTCAACAGATTCAGAAGTGTACAAAATATTTTACCACTCAGCATAGTATGCGTATTCATGTTTCTAGCACTTACACCAGCGCTAACAGGAGCAACCTCGAACCACACAAAATCTTCAGTGATCGGTTCACCAGTGATGAAGGAATGAGCCCCGCAGTTGTTCAGAGCATAGTGCACCATATTTCATTCGTCAGAACGCATGAACTCCGACGAGAACTGCCAGCTCATCCAACACGAGCTTAGGATTCCTTTTGCTGGAAGTAGATCTGTTCAGTCGCTGTTTCTGTGCAATGTTCAATTTCTGCTCATTTCTTGGACTATTACGTGGACATCCATTTCTTCGCAGTGTGCCAACAAGACGTCGGGTGAAGACTTCGAGGGCTCGGCGCCCTACAGGTACGAGGTCCTTTTATCAAACGCTTGGCTAGTATGCGACCACTACGGTGGTTGGTAACCATCGCCACGAGCCTTATGCTCATCTAAGTTCGTTAAACCACATGAGTGGTACTGCAGGACACAATTAAAAGCCTGGGGGCTTACAGGTGCGCCCAAGCATCATAAAGCCGGCCCGTTAGCTCATTCACAACCGCGAAATGGCTCCAGCGAGCACAGCAGCAATGGAAGACGATGAAGCTGAGAGCAAGAAGCTTCGCTTAGAAGAGAATCCGTTTGACAATAAAACGTCAACCTATTACCTAAGTGATGAAGAAGACATGGGCGAACATGAACCATTTACGTTGGTTACTTATAAGAAGAAACAATCAGAGGGCATCCCAGTCGTCTTTCGTCCAACAGCTGAAGGTGCTAGCTTCTGGAAAGTGAACCCCAATCAAGTGTCAGCCGAAGTAGTTTCCGCTGCTAAAGAAAAAGTACAGTCATTCAGAATGACCAGGGATGGAAGCTTCAGTGTCAGCGTTGCTTTCTTAGCTTCAGCCAAGCGTCTTCTGATGCTTTCGAATGTAGGTGGCCTGGAAGTTAAGTCTTTCATCCCAGAGTCATACACTCGGAACGTTGGGAAAGTAAAACATGTTTTTCTGCAGTATTCAGATGAACAACTCCTAGAGTACTTGAGAGATGCAGGGGTTATATTGGCGCGACGGCAAATAAAATACTACCGCGAGGAAGATGGAGGAGTAACGCCGCGTCCACTTCACTCAGTGATTCTCACTTTTCGAGATGACCGCCTGATTCCAGGAAGAATCTACTTAGGATTTACCAGTCACCCAGTGGAAAAAATATCATGGTCCAGCACTTCGGTGCTATAACTGCCAGCGATTCAGACACATGGGGAAAAGTTGCCGTAACACATGCCGGTGTAAGATCTGCTCAGAAGAACACCATCATAAGGAGTGCAAGTCAGTTCTTCAGCCTAAGTGTGCAAACTGTGCAGGTAATCACGCTGCCTCATATTCATGCTGCCCGCAAAGTAAAGCTGCTGCAAAAATGCGCTGGCATGAACTCATCCATGGAAGAAGACAGCACCCCAATGAACCGTCTCCAAACCTTGAGATTGTTCATCCTGTACGTGATCCACCTCAGCAGCCACTGCAACGACAGCCGACAAACACGCCAAGAGAACCGCCAAGAGAACCTCCAAGAGCACACCCGAGAGACCACTCAGGAGAAGTACGTTCAAGTAACCCAACCTACGCGTCAAAACTGCGAACGCCCACGTGACCTCTGCCGGAAAGTAGCAAAATCGACAGTGCCAGTGTTCGCCCCAACTACAACATCGAAACGTCACGTCATTCTCAACAGGCCTCAGAAAATATACCATTCAATGCAGACCGTGTCTCTGCATCAGTCATGCAATTGATTCTACCGATGCTTTTCGCAGCACTTAAGGCAATCCTGTCTGCTCTACCGGAAGCAAACAACCTGACAGAAGTAAAAGCCCTGCTGCCTCTGGAAGCTGTGTTGTGTCAACAATCCGGGTCAAACCTGCGACAAGTAACATATGAATAAGCGCTACAAAGATGTCTCCATACACCAGTGGAATGCCAATGGTCCATATGCCAATGGTCTTCGAAGGAAGTGTGCTGACTTCCGTAAACTCCTTTTGCAGTATTACCTTCCAATACTTTGCATCCAAGAGACAGGAATAAATGATGATTTCCGCCTCTCCAACTACGTGATATATAAGTCATCTCGTCGAAGTGGTCCTAGCAGTGTGCATTTGTGCGTCAGAAAAAACCTTCCTTCTCACCAAGTTCACTCAAGTGATTCGGACTTCCCAGAATTCGTCGCTTGCAAATTATCTTTGGTGAGCAGTGCGTAACAGTAATCAATTTTTACCTACAACCTTCAAGCCGCATTTCGGTGGAAGAGCTAACAAACATCTTCAACATTTCTAATTCATATACGTTTATATGCGGAGACTTTAATGCCCACAACATAATCTGGAGTAGTGATCGATGTGATGCACGTGGAAACATTGTTGAGTGTGCCGCAGACAAATGCAATTTGACAATTTTAAATGACGGCTCCCCAACGTTTCTCCGAGGGCATAATTACTCGAGTTGCATCGATGTAACCATGTGTTCTCAAGATCTAGTGATTGGTGTGGTGTGGATAACGAATGTAGAAACGCGTGGGAGTAACCATTTTCTCATTCTAGTTAATCACCCCTACTTGCGAAAAGACGACACCAGACGCTACAGCAAACTGACGAACTGGATAGCTTTTCGGTACTGCCTAACAAGCCAAAATAGTGAACTCACGGCAGTTGAAAGCTTTACTGAATTTCTGCAAGACAATGCGAATAAATGTACAAAGAAAGTCCCGATTCCAAAAAACTAAGCTGCAGTCGATGAAGAGTATGAACATCTAAGAGCCATCAGACGACGTTCAGAAAGGGCATATCGACGCAGCGGAAGTTTAGAAGCATACAAAAATGCACAGAAAATCCACAGTGTACTGTGCAGACGGCTAGAAAATTTAGGTAAACGACGCTGGCGTGATTTTTGTGGCACGCTCTCTCCCCACACACCTGTTCCAAGAATTTGGCTTCTAATTCGAGCATTTAGTGGCCCTGTATCACCGAGCTTCCCATTTCGTGCTCTTCCTGTAGCCTTGGACAAACCGGAAGCTGTGGGAGCAGGATGAATTTTGTCAACTTACCAGTAGGCCCACCACATCACAATGTGCCTTATTTGATAATTCTGTCGTGTTAGCCAGCCAAAAAGTTAATGCTTGCTTTTGGACCCAGCATCCTCAACTAGACGCTGTATTTACGTTAAGGGAGCGGCTTTGTGCTATAGCATCATGTCGTCAAAAATCGGCCTCTGGACCGGACGGCATTACGTACAATATGCTAAAGAACCTTGGGCCCACAGGCACAACTATTCTCTTAGATATTTATAATAATATATGGATGCAAGAAATTGTACCCGAGTCTTGGAAGTCTGCTCGCATAACTCCGATCTTAAAAACGGCTAAGACGCCATTGAACCTTGAATCCTTCCGTCCAATCAGTCTGACACGCTGTCTATGTAAGGTAATGGAAAAAAGGATTGATGCGCGACTTCAATGGTGGTGCAACAGAACTGGTGTATTCTCCAACTACTTTACAGGGTTTAGGAAACAGAGATGCACAATGGATGCAATACTGGACTTAGTAACGTATGTGGAGCATGAACGCGCCTGTGGTAGTTTGACGGTCGCAGTGTTCTTGGACATCAAAAGGGCATTTGACACAGTCAGTCACACTCATGTTCTGCTGAGTATGTTGGAACTCGGACTGTCCGGCAGGTCTTTGCGGTGGGTATCCAAATTTTTATCAGGTCTTAAGATATTCATTCAGACGAGCGAAGGAAAAAGTGCAGAACACGACGTCAGACAGGGAGTGCCACAAGGAAGCGTATTCAGCCCTTTTCTTTTCAACTGTGTCATGATTGATTTAGCTAAAGGACTGCCTTCCGGGTGAAAATACTTTTTATATGCAGATGGTGTGTGCATTTGGGCATCTGACACGGACATACGGTTAATCCAGATTGCATTTCAAGACGGAATAAATATTATCAACAACTTTTTAAAATAAAGAGGAATGATTTGATCGCACGCAAAGACAGCTGTATTTCCTTTCACCCATAAGAAGTTAAAGAACTTCAATCTCAATTTAGAAGGAGAACCACTAATGATTGTAACACAGCATCGGTTTCTCGGAGTAATACTCGATAGGCAGCTATCATGGGAACCTCACATAAAGAAACTCGAAAACGAGGTGAATACGCTAGTGAATATACTCCGCAGAATTGCTGGGACATCATGGGGCGTATCTGTATCATCCATGCTCGCTGTGCACAATGCTTTAATACGACAAAAAGTTGCAAATTCTGCATCACTCTTACATGGCGTTTCCCGCACTTCAGAGGAGCGACTTCAAATACTATTAGCTAGGGGACTGCGCGTCTGCATAGGTGTTTCACGAGCGACTTCCAGCAGACTTTTCATAGCAGAGACTCGACAACCACTCTTTCCAGTCATGAGAACAATTGAAACATGCCGCCATTTTTTTTCGCTTACAGATGCAACACAAGGACCACCCATTGGCACTGGAGAATTTACTAAGAGATAAAAGCAATGCTCTCAACGATGTACAGAGTAATGCACATACATTACCCAGAAATGAATTTTGGAGCTCTGAAATGAACTATCCTTCATGGCTGCTTGCAACACCAAGCATTGAATTATCAGTGGATGGCATTATCAGAAAGAGAGACATGTTCATCCAAGCTGCTCAACAACTAGCGCTTTATCAGATGCACATGTGGTATCCAGGGTACATATACATTTACACAGATGGCACAAGTACTACAACGTCTTCAACATCGGCATTTATCATACCACAGCTCAATATTCAGGAATCGTTTAAATTATGTCGCATGACGTCATCTACTACATCTGAGCTTTTCGCTATTCTGTATGCTCTAAAGTTTATAAACCCGGTAGCAGACGCTAGAAAATCTGTACTTTTCAGTGACTCACAGGCCGCATTAAGATCACTCTCCAGTACAAACACGACAGTAATAAGTGATAGTATGACATACGAAACGCTGAAAGAGCTCACCAAAGCAAAGAAGGCGCAACATGAGATTAAATTCCGGTGGATACCTCACCATTACAACATTCCTGGAAACACAGCGGCCGAGGAAGCAGCACGACAAGCACATCGTAATGACGTTACTGTTTCTTTACCAATTTCGAAAAATGAATTGCGTAGTATTATAAAGAATACAACTTTCAGAATGAGCAAAACAGCTTGGTTTGACCAAAGTACAAAGAGGTGCGATTTATATCACATCGATCCATTTATTGAATTCAAAACTACGCTGGCATTAGATAGAAATATGGAAACTCTAATTCACCGATTGAGGCTAGGCACCGCTTACACAAAACATTTTTTGCACAGAATCGGCAGAGCTGAAACTCTCGAATGCGAATGTGGATTTATAGATGAAGACGTATGTCACCTTCTCATAGACTGTCCACATCATGACACGCCGAGACGCCGTCTTAAGTCCGAACTGTTGGCATTAGACCGCAGACCGTTTAACATGAAGAAACTTCTGGGCCCGCGGCCTACAGGAGTTTTACAGTCACACGCTTTAAAAGCATTAACACGTTTTTTTACAAGACACCGGGATTGCGGACATGTTTTAAGAAATGACGAACTTTCATTTGTAACACATGTAATTATTATGTACATCATTTGACACCCATCATGTGTGTGTTGTGAAATGAATGACGTGTCGACTATTATGTACATACGAGCGAATGCATCTTTATAAGGACCAGACGTGTGCTCTGCTGTTTTGTGCTGGTGGACCGAATATTAACGAGGGACATTATCATACCCGTGACACACGGGCAAAAGTAAAGTACTTTGAAGTAAACCCCTTTTGTCACCTAAAAGGGACCATTTGCAGAAAGGAGTGGCGCTGATGACACCCGGCACCGGACTACTGCTTTAGGCGGTGCCTCAGAAGAACGCTGCAGAAAAAAATTGCGCTATTTGTGGAAGCAGCAAGATTGAAAATATTGAAAAGAATCTGCGCATGTACATCACATTCAGCGACGTCGGAGCATAAAACCGTTTTTTTTATTGTCTGGTGGCTTATATAGCGCATACCTGTAATTTTCTTTCGCTTTTTGCGTTTTTAGCAGCAACGTATCTTCGTCTGGCAACTATGAACAGCCGGTGTTTTGCTGTTTTTGTTTTTTAGATGCGGAAGCATCTTATACTCGCGCCTTGTAGGGCGCCGTTCGCGCCGTCCGCACCGCTTCTCGAACATTCGACAGCTAACGCGCGCGCATGCGCCGTCGCGCCGTCGCCCACCATCTGTGCCGCGCGCGCTTCTCCTTCGAGAACATTCGACAGCTGACAGCGCATGCGCCGTCGCGCCGTCGCCATCTGTGCCGCGCGCGCGCTTCTCCTTCGAGAACATTCGACATCTGACAGCGCATGCGCCGTCGCGCTGTATATATACTCAAGGTCGGCGCTCGCTCGCTCAGTTGCCGCTCGTCCGTTGGTTTGTACGGCGCGTCGACGTCCGAAGTCGCCGTGAAATGAATGCCAACGAATCCACAAACACAATGATCGACGTCCCTTCGACCAGCGCCGCCCTTTCGCATACGTGTGTACGTGTTCACTCATTTAACACCCCCTCCTACAACCACGTTAACCAATTTAGCCATCGACCCAAGTAAGTCGCAATTTAACACCCCATTTCACAACCACGTTAACCAATTTAGCCATCGACCCAAGTAAGTCGCACTTTAACACCCCGTTAACCAATTATATGCTCCGCATCCTCCTCAGTGTTCCCCCGAGGGAAGCTGCGGGCAATTTTTGTCGTGATTTTTACATGGCTGCGTCCAGCTGGGTCAGTGACGGCGTGCCGCGTTTCATCGTGGTCCTGCGATGTCTCAGCGCAGAGACAGAGATAAAGCAACAGTTGAGGTGGGCCTGACTGTTGTCGCCCTCGGCTCCATCGAAGATGAGCTAAACGCTGCGAAGGCAAGAGTGATGAGCCTCAAACAAAGACTCGTCATGAACAGCTTCATTTTTACTGCTTCCGCACTGTCCCCCCGAGCCATCAACCGCGAAAGGTGGGCCTATGTGCGCAACTAACGCTGGTTCGAAGACACATTGCCGTTATTAGGCGATGGCCACTTTAAGCAGTGCTTTCGAGTGAGCCCAGCCACCTTCCGTTTCATTGCGGACAGCCTGCACCCTTCGCTAGAGAGGGTCACAACTAATAATAATAATGGACGCGTGGTTTTTTTCACCGACTGAGCCGACTCCATTGTTACAAGATACTACGTCGCCGACACAGCAACTGCCGCTGCCAACCCTAACATGATCGCGCAAGTGACGTAATGCAGGCGTTTGAGAGTATGGACAGACTATAGGCCTTTACTTTTCAACAAATTGCACTGCTGCTGAAAATAAAAACATTTTCTCAGCGCAAAAAAATACTGACAGGGCACCGCAGTGTTGCGACGCGTTTTCTTCTATTGATAAATTATGCACACTGTATGCGATAGTACTCCCTTCCTGCCAGAAAAGTAGATGCGGGATCTGCTTTCGCGAAAAGGATCTTTGACGGAAAGGAGTTACTCCTTTGTCGTGTGTCACTGTGCCCGAATGCCTTTCCGAAAGATGCCCCCTTGTCTAAAGGACTTTAGGGTGCTCGTGTGTCAGGCGCATCAGAGACTTCTTACATTGACTTTCGAACATTTTCTTACCATTGTGATATGTGCGTATAAGTGTGTCTTTGCATATCTGTGCCCGAGTTTTCTATTTTTCATGCACTGCTTTGTATGTTTTGCTTCAAGATACGTATTCAAGTTTCACTCAACGGCTAAAGAGTAGCCGGCGCCATAATGGTGCGCCAACATCTCCTTATATATCATACCAATAAACACGACCTTACTTACGCTCTACTGCGCACCGTTCAATCCTGTGGGTTGTCCGCATTTTAATGCGAGCCGCTGGAATTTCACTACCGCCATCTACTCCTTCACTTTCATTCACGTTTGTGGTATTACATCACAACACAACAGAAACTACAAGCATTCCGTATGAGGGAAATTACAAACACGAGACGTCTCGAGCTCAGGGTAAGATACTAGGCGAGCGTGACCTTACCGGCACCTCAGGGGAAGCCGAGGAAATGTACACCCGCGAATCTTTCCACCAGGCGAGAAACGAGCACTAGTGTTTAAGGTGGAAGTTTACCAACCGACACGTTTCGTCGCTATAGTTCTGGTTTCTCTCATTCAGGGTCACTGCCCCAAACTTTGCTGAGCGCGTTGCTGGCTAGCAATGTGAAGTCACCCCCTTGAAATACGCTGCCTACACGTATTGCTGGGTAGTTCATGGCCGAGGGTTGATCAGCGCCCTTTTATGAATCTCGATGGTCGCGCCGAAACACCATGCGCTATAACGCTTGATGATAATTACCTGAAAGGTGATATTGCTCCCAGTGCACACTTGATAACTGGCGAAAATGAGGATGCCACTTGTCAGACGTAGGAAGCTTCATCGAAGTAACGTGCCAGTGGCCAGCGTTAAAGAACACTTTAGGATTTCAGTATTTCTTTCCTTTTCTGGACTTAAAATTAGACCAGTTCAATGAGTGCTTTACAAGGCATCAGCACACCTTGAAGACGCTTTGTTCCCTGCTCCCAAAGAGTATTCCCGAATCTGCCACTTTTCCAACAGCCGAGAAATTTGCTGACGTGCACTTGAACATAGTCTCAACTTCGGCACTTCAAGGGAAGTTAGCAGTGAGTGCTGCGAAATGAAAGCGAGAGATGTGAGAAACGCTGCTCATGTCTGCGATGCAAGCGGTTGCCAATTGCCCAAAGGTATTCTGTCCAAACGTGCACCGTCTTTTAAAGATTATGGCAACTGTGTCCATGAGCATGCACAGCTGAAGCGGGATGCTCGTTTGCATCACTGAGACGCCTAAAGTTGTACCTGAGAGCTACAACAACAAATGAAAGATTGTTCGGCATCACTCTCTGAATATCCAACGTGAAATGCAAGTCCACCCGGAAAATATGATCTCTGTTATTTACAGAGAAAGTAGACGGCTTCAGCTGAATGTGTGTGCAGTACTAACCAAAGGCGCTTTCTAAAAATCAAGGAAGATGGTTAACTTAAGTCGTTCTTGGATTGAGGTTCCCCACAGAAGTAAAAACATAGTTGTTAATGGCCAATTGATGGGGTTTAACCTCCCAAAACGGTGATATTATTTCAAAAAACGCTGTAGTAGGGTTCTCTGGAAAGTTTACCACTTTGGTTCTTTACCATGCACCTAAATCAAGGTGCACGGGCCTCAAGCATTTTCGTCTACACGAAAAATATGACAGGGATTCGATCCTGCTAACTCCAGGTCTTCCATAGAGCACCTTCGTCACTACACAACACTTCGGAATGCCTTTAAGCGTTAGGGCAGAGTAAAATTATGTATCAATATATTGTACAATCACATACAAGCGAAGTTAGGTGTATAAACCTAATATTCTGCAGCGCGCGCGCGCGTGTGTGTGTGTTATGTGCGTGCGTGTGTGTCTGTTTGGGTTTAGATGTTAGCAGAACGTGCGAAGGTCCAACAGAAATGTTATTCTCTGATTTGCGTATATTTTAGGATACGTACGAAGAGTCACCCTGTAATATGCTTCAAAGTGTCCTGTCAGACCTTGGAACAGTGTCTGGCTTTTCCCACTAATACGAAACTCTACCTATTGAAAATAACGGTCACTATAGTGATTGGCTCCGGTGAGATGTGTTTCGGTGGGTACAAGTATGACCACCACTTAAGCATTAATACCATCGCCGAGTCAACTTAAAACACTCGCGGCCGAGATTTCCGCCCAAAATCTCGCAGTGTTCCAAAGCCTTGAGAAACACCACGACACGCTTTTTCGTATGCAGACGTTATTCATTGTAAAAGCGGCCGGGAAAGATATTGTGATAGTAGCAGCATTTAGTTTCTAAATCATGTCAACGCGAAGCGACCAAAAAAACAAAACATGAGTTGGGTAAGTTGTGGTGATGGTGGTGAAGGGTGGAGGGTGTTGGACGGAAAATTTTGGAGAGGGGGTTCACACTCCCTTACCCCCCCCCCCCTCGTTACGCCACTGGCACGATGAACCAGCTGTATTAAGAATCCAAGGAAAAGTACGATGCTGTGAGTGCGGAAAATGAAATCCTAACCAAGGAAAACTAAAAGCTGTCTAGAAGGATGGCTGACCTCGAGCAGTACTCTCGTAATGTCGAAATAAGGGGGTTGCCATTCACACAGGGCGAAGGCTGCGTAGCTGTGCTGCAGAAAATCGGGCGAAGATTGGATGCCCTGTGGAGCCAACTTACTGAGACACTGTCCACCGCATCCCAGCAAAGAAAGACAACAATATGACTGCATGCTTGTGTTCCCGCACTAAAAAGGCTGAATTTACAAGGAAAGCCCGAAAAGCATGCCTTAACGCTACGGCACTAGGCTTCCTTCCCTCTGCAGAGACTAAAGTTGTTGGGAACGACCACTTGACGCAAGACAACAAACGTGTGTTCGCGCAAGCTCTCGAGTTAAAAAAAAGCAACACAACTGGAAATTCTAGTGGACGGATAATTGCCGCAATAAAGCCCGCAAGACATAGGGAAGTCGCGTGTACGTCATTTTTTGCACTAGTGACCTATCGCTCATCGCTCCACAGCTGTTCAAGCTTCCTCGTTTTCTTATTCAATCAGATATACATTCACGACGATGTATCCCTCTTCACAAGAACTGGAATGTTAATTTAAAAACGCCAAACACACCCACAAATCTTTGATACATTTTATTATACGTAGCCTTTCAAAGAACAGTGATAGCATGGTTCATTTCTTTTCTAATCTAAATAACCCCTTCATTATGGTCTGCCTCTCGGAAACATGGCTGTCAAACGCTGATATAGTGTTATTTGGCATTACCGGCCATACAATGGAGGCATGCATCCGTAAGGACTCCCGCTATGGTGGTTCAGCCATTCTGATTCAATATAATCAGTCGAGTCGTCGTCGCCACGATCTGTCTTTCTCATGTTCTAATGTTGAGTCTGTATTTTTGGAATTCGACACGTCATTCCTTTCCGCTAACATTAAAACACAATCATTGGATCTATATACGATTCCCCGTCATCTTGTCCTGCTCTATTTTCCTCTCAGCTAGATGCTATCTTGAACGTTATTGCTAATGAAAACAAGAATGTCATCATTCTCGGTGACACAGACATAGGCACTACTCACCTTAATGGTAGTCTTTGCTCTAACTACACCTCATGCTATGAAGGTTGTGGCTTAGATTCACCAATAGCTGCCCCTGGCAGATGTCCCCCTTGTGGTTTTAAATCATAAATGTGCCACATATATTAAAATTATTAAATTGAGCAACTTGCTGGAGTAATCACTGTTCATATTATGGACCACTACCCTGTGTTTGCATTGTTAAACTCAACCAACATGCATGTGCATAGAAACAGAGGAAAAGCCCACTTACAACACTTTCAAGTTGTGGAGATAGGTTTGCACTAGGCTTACCTACTAAGCGCAACCGTGTAGGGATGCTACGTCCTCCAGTGCCGCTACGTGGGCGCTCTCGATTCCCACAAAGTTCGTCAAACAATTATCAGAAATAGATTTGAAATCGATTCTTTCAGCAAATGATCCAGTCATAGCATTCCAGCAGTTTAATAACAAAGTTAGAACGGCGTACTTGATTGATTGATATGTGGGGTTTAACGTCCCAAAACCACTATATGATTATGAGAGACACCGTAGTGGAGGGCTCCGGAAATTTAGACCACCTGGGGTTCTTCAACGTGCACCCAAATCTGAGCACACGGGTCTACAACATTTCCGCCTCCATCGCAAATGCAGCCGCCGCAGCCGGGATTCGAACCCGCGCCCTGCGGGTCAGCAGCCGAGTACCTTAGCCACTAGACCACCGCGGCGGGGCAACGGTGTACTTACATTGTATGAGCATAACACAGGTCTCGCACTGGTTTTCAGCTCCAAGAAACCCATGGAGAACCACAGCCCTCTTACAAAGCACTAATAAACGTGAAAACCTTCACAAAAAGTTCAAGCGCCAGCCTTTGAATGTAACGTTGCAGCAGCGATATGTAGCTTATTCTAATACACACGGCAGACTCTTGAAAGAAGATAAGCACACCTCCTTTGAGAATTCAATAATTAAACACAAAATTGACACTCGTAAAAGATGGGATACAATCAGGTCATTTATTCATTTGTCTTCTCCTAGGCGCAATTGTAATAGGCTGAATACAGGAACAAGGGTGGTAACGGAAGCCACTGACCTCGCAAATGAATTCACTGCTTTATACCCCCCTACACCTCATCATTCACAGTCAACACTCAATCACTGTCACACAGTCAACACTCAGCCAACCCAGTCAATACTCAATCAGACCCCTTACTTATTTTATCTATATCGCACATCACACAAAAAAGTGTCAGACACAATCCCTAGTTTACGGACTACTGGACCTGGTCTTGACAATTTATAGCCCTCTAAAATCAAATGTTATCACGTCACATTGTTGAAGTATTTGCGCATATAATTAACCACTTGTTTAAAAGATGTGTTTTCCCAACAAGTTAAAACACGGTAAAATAACTCCCATATTCAAAAAAGGTGACAGAGAATAAATATCTAGCTATTGGCCAGTCTGTATGCTACCCTTTCTTTAGCAAGACCATAGAAAAGCTACACGTTAACCACTGAGCAAACTATTTCTAAAAATTTAATCCTCTATTACCTGAACAACATGAGTTTCGCAGAAACTATTCCACTGAAATAGATATTTTATCATTCACTGACAAAATAGAGTATGGCCTTGACAACGGCCATATTGTCGGCTAAGTATTTGTAGACTTTAGTAATCTCTCATGACCATCTCTCATGACATCCTATATCATAAGCTGGAAGCAGTGGGCATTTGTGGCCCAGCACTTTCACTCATTCGAAGCTATTTAACTAACAGAACGCAGATTGTAAATTTAGAAGGTTCACTATCACATGTTAAACCAGTCATAATGGGTGTCCCACAAGGCTCACTTCTAGGTCCCATCTTATTTCTCGTATACATTAATCATCTTCACAACTGTCTAACTAGCATCTCATCCATTTTATATGCTGACGGCATCACTACATTTATTTCTAGCAATTACATGGATACAATAATAACCCGACTCAACTGTCACCTGAGCGACTTATCTGTTTGGTGCATAAAAAAACAAACTTCGTATCGATGCACCTAAAACCCAATTCATGCTTCTTCATAGAAATGAATGTGTCATTCCATCTGCACCCCCACTTATCCTTACTGATCATGTTCTATAACCTGCATAAGAAGTCATCTTTCTTGGGGTCAAGCTCGATCATCATCTTAAGTTTAACCGGCATGCTGAAATGATCTTAAAGAAAGATCGATTTTGGTATGAGAGTACTCATTTTAACACGCTAGTTTTTCCCACAGCATATCAGAAGTTCACTTTATTACGCATTTACACATTGCCACCTTCAATACTGCATTTCCGTCTAGGGAAACACATATACCACGCATTTAACACATCTACAGCATTTAGACAATCGAGGCTTGCGGATCATAAGTTTTCTAGTTACATGTCTCATTCGGTACTAAATTACACTTCTTCAACCATACTATCACTACGATACATGATTAAGCTCAAACTGTTTTTACTAATACTTCACACACGTAACTAAGAAATCACTATCGATATATTTTGAGCATCTGCTCTAACTAATAGTAATAAAACCAGATTTTCATTTAAGAGTGACATTTTACTTCCCCGAATAAACACCAATTATGGGTAATTCACCACTGTTTTCACTGCCATTAATTTCTGGAATATGTTTCCATTAGATATTGAAGCGTGCTGCTCAACATTATTACTAAAAAACTCATGAAGATACATCTACTAACAACATTGCTCGCTATCGATTCATAACGATTATATACGTAAAGCGTTTAATTCATTCCGTTACAATACCACTCCCACACCATGTATCAAAGAATTGTGTCGAACTTTTTTCTCCAATCTTCGGTTTGTTGTCTCTAGAAATTTAAGATTTTGTTAAAATTAGTTGCCAGCATGTTTCAGTATTTATACATCAATTGTACACCGTGTTTTTTACAAACCCTTAAGTTTATGTAATCAATAAATCAATCAATCAATAAATCAATCAATAAATCAATCAATCAATCAATCAATCAATCAGTTTCATTGTGTATCATACATATAATGGCTGGTTATTATTATACAGTTAGGACCCCAGAACCCAGTCAAGGCAGTTGCAGGAGTCCGTTTTGTAACAACAGTAAGTTACGTCGATTGCAATTTTTATCATTTATAAATAGTTCTGTACCATTTTCTCGTAAATTACGCTTTTTGTACAGATTTACCTTTTGTTGGTTCTTTCCATTGTTTTTTTCTCTTATAGGATTTGCTTATTATTTCTCGCGTCTTTTTTTACTGTTTAACTGCTTTTTGCCTTTACATGCAATTGATTGATATTAACAAATGACTAATAAGAGGTCCTCCTGACAGTTTTGAAACTCTGAGACTTTCTTCTGTACTGATGGTGAACGAAGAATTGAATAAAAAAAGTGACTGTGAGGATAAGTGATGTGAAGACAAGAAGAAAAGAAAAGAGCAGGGGAGAGATTACAAAGCTTGGTGTAGCCTTGCACAGTGTAGAATATGCACCACTACAACAGCTATATCACTGAATAGTCACGAGCATGAAGTGAGGGTGAAGGTAAAGAAAGCGTGGTAAAGAAAACATTTGCGGAAAGAGGGTGAAGCGTGACATAACTTTGCTTGTAATAGGTTAGCGAATGGATCGAAAAAAGAGTGAGAGTGAGGAGGAGCAAGGTGAGTGTTATGAGGGAAAGGGGTGAGCACAATGTAAAAAGAGATAAAGGTACAAAGAAAGATGAAAGAAAGAAGACAAAAAAAGATAGGTAGAATTAAATAAAGAAAAAAATGAAAGAACACACAGATGAAGCGTATTCACGTAGATGAACACGAAGAAATTAGCACCGTATATGCACGTTATACTGCAAATGTCACCGAAAGACGACAGTCTTGCGTCTGGAGAGAGTGAAAATAAAAAAAAGAGTATTTGATGTTCTGCGCAAGCAAATTGGTCACTTGTATTCTGAAGGCGCTGCGTCGGAGTGCCTCGAGCGTGCAGCGGAGGCGAACGAGCGCATCAAGTCACGTCACACGTGAGACATGAGCGCCATCTGACAGTTATCTTGGACACCGAAGCGCGCGCGGCGTGCGTGCCCGTCCCTGAGGTGATAAGGTGAAGAACGCAAGGCGACGGGTAGGTGCCACCACCCTGCCGTCTTAACAAAGCGTTGGAAACGCTCGCCTTTTCGTGCAAGCGTTGCATCGTCAGCGCAGCGTGATAAGCGCTACGGTCCTTAGATTTACTTATGTATGCCTTTTCTAGTAAAAAGGGGCACATACAGCCTATTGACATGTTGTTATAACGCCTCAGATATGCGCAATAATTGCTTTTCAGTTGACGAACGCAAAAGTATTAACGCTGAACCTTGAGAAATATTGGTGGGCGCTGTGGATGGATTCGGCGGTTTGGGTTATCCTTAGGTGCCGAATAAACTTTAGAGTAATAAACTTTAGAGTGATAACAGACAAATGGACAGACAAAGCAACAATTTTCCGTTGAAGGTCCCCAAGAAAAACTCCCAAGCATTTCCCCGAGGGTGAACATGGTTAAGAGCGAATGCACGGGGTGATGCTATGAGGGAGAGTAAAGTTAAAATCCGTTGGCATTCGTGAGTGAGTTAACGTAAACTCCCCCGTGTGATCACATTGCGGTTCTCAGGAACCATTAGACCTTCTCGGGAAAGCATGGTGAGTTTACGCGTATAGGTGAGAGTAAATTCACACTATATTGATGTTTATGTCCGTGGGCCGCTTCGCCCGCTTGAGCTCGGCGTCACGGGCCCTTCGCCGCGCTGCCTTGTCTTCAACCGGCGCGACATCTGCAACAACGCGTGCAATGTTCGCATTTGATTGCGTTGTACTCGTTGTTGGAGGTATCGCAGTCGAGGTTGATGCCTGCGATGGATCTATACCCATGACGACTTGCCTATCTCGAGCAAGTCGTGGCTGCGCGCGCAGCCACGGAGGCAGCCACGAAGCGGAGGGCGGAGCGCACGAAATCACGTGGTGTGTGACGTCGCGGCGCCATTGCTACAGACGCTCCTTTCCGCTCCTTTCCGCTCCTTTCCGCTCCTCGCGCCGTTGCTAGGAGAGAGGAGGAGGCACACCGCGGACGGATGATTCAGGATTGCTTATAAAGTGCATTCGCACTTAAAGCTATCGTCTTTAAGAATAGAGATGAGCACCCATTCCCTCTTCATAGATGAATTCCGTGTTTGTAAATACAGGTAGGCTGATGTCGACATTATAGGTAGAGTTATAGCGACGTCCGCACGTAACTTCCGCGCGCTGAAGGCTGCGATGTGTGCCAACAAAACGACGTTGTAAGACGCCATTAGCGTTGAGAAAGCCATAAGCGCTCAGGGCTGCGATGTGCGCCAACAAACTAAACTAAGTTGTGACGTGACTCACATCCAATCGTGACGCAGTTAATCGGCATACCGTTTTTTTTTTGCTCGTTGCTTGACTGAGAACACCACATGCACCATTGAAAACCCGGAAGAAACTGCGGTAGGCAAAACATCTTCGGCCTACCAACACAGTGCCACCGAATTTTCGTGACGTAAGTGTAGTGGAATTTGTTCATAGGAGCATGAAATCTCGGCGATAAATGCGAAACAAATATGAAGATTCCCTGACGCTGCAGCGTCATGGAAAGCCTCCGCTGAGCAGTGCCGAACGCTTGGAGATTATCAAAAAGGGGCGTTTTCTTGACTCTCGTTAGTGACAGCTTTGGAAGATGCGAATTCAGTGGACTCTGTGGTAGATTAAAGAACCACGCCATGCTACTCAAGGCTCGAAAAGCGCCATATGAGGCACAATAGCCCGAAGACTTGTCTTTATCTCACGGCAACTTTCGGTATTTATTTAATCCATAAGCACTTGGGCTTTCGTCTTCGAGTCATTATAGCAGCACTGTTCGAGACTCTTTTAACTTTCAGTGTCTACACTGTAGCTATAAAACATTATAGTGCTGAGCAAAGTTATATTTTGGCAGCTCAGTTAAGCAGCGGGGAACAATCACACAAAAGCGACCACTCTTTCGAACGTCTCCACAACGTACACAACCGATTGATATATGCTTGGTCTGGATTTCTATAGAATTCCTGTATTAGTGTTCATCAATGCTTACATCAGCATGTAATGCGGTGTGACCATTAGGCAATGGGTACCTATTATGCTACAGCGTAAGAAAAAACAATTAGGAAACTATCTAAACAGCCCTGCGGTTGCCGATTCAATTAGGTTGCGTTGCTTTCTTATTCTACATTCAATACAAACGATACGGGGGGAATTTTAAAGGCTCGTTCTTGTTTGTTAAGTACAAGTCTGTGGCGAAGTGAAAGACAGTCTAGCCAACCAAAGTATAGGGGAGGTTATTTGTAGTAATTATAAGTAATTAAAGCGAAAGAACAAACTAATGGTTGCCACCGAAAGCTTCAAATGATGTGTCCGGTTCTTTACTAATTTGAGTGACCACGGGGTGCACTCTTTCTGTAGAATTGTTCGTGTATAGATAGGTAGATAGATAGATAGATAGATAGATAGATAGATATTATGAAGCCTTTGGTGCGCTCAGGAAAAAGCGGAACACAAAGGTTCAAGAGGCCACAGCAACGACAGCACTATCGCCTGACACCTAAATAGATTTGGTGTGCATCAACGGCACTATCTATTGTGATCAACCAGTCAGTGAGTCCATCAATACACAAATAAAGAATTGGCAGATCGCACGTACAAGGGAATCGATGATATGCCAAGCACAAACGAGGAAGGTTGATGTCACTTTAAAATCAGCACAACTTTATACGAGGTGGAGATAAATGATGCCGTACAAGACTTCCATGTCATGATTATCATGTTTGGATGTGTCGTTTGCAATCGTCATCTATTCACGTCACGTGATACCAAAGTTTGTATACGTGGACCTACTTTGTCGTTCATTGACGTCACGTAACACCGAATTCGGTATATGTGGAGCTAGAGAAATGGCCGCGAGCGCATCATAAAGGGCCGATATACTACAACGTAACGCTGACGCGCGCGAACGCTGGGCACAGGGATGCTACGTTAGCAAAACGCGAGCACTCCATAATCTGACGCCAGGCGCAACCAGCGTCCATCGGCGCGGCCCGACGGCAATCAGTGCGAAATGCGACATGCTGCATTTCGGGCTGATGTGTTACCCAGACAACACTGCATTTCCCTTTTAGGGGCGAAGCTCCGTACCCGTTGGCCCCTCGTGGTAGTACGTAACATCTCTTACGCTTTGACCTGCAAGGTAGTGCCGGTGGGAGATTTCTCCTGTGCGTTGTTGAACAATAAAAAATTCGCAGCGTGCGCGTCCACTAACAGCCGAATTCTTCTGTCTCTTATTCCCCATTAGCAGCCATTGGCATGTACATTGAGCACTACCTGTCTAGAAAGGGTTGCTACGTTATACTCGCTGGGCGTAACCTCCATGGTTTTAGAAAGGTTTAGTGGCGTTGGGCCACAGTGCCATGAATACAGTCAACTAGTTTATACCATGAACTCGATGTGGTTAAAGGTGGGAAGGGGACACGAAGTGCAAGCCGTAAAAAAGTGTGCGTGTGCCACCTCTCGTTTAGTCCTTGGAATGTCCGCTGGATGGCGGCGCTTCTATATGCGGAATGTATGATGAAAAGATGCGAGATGCTGGTACTTATGGTGTTCACTAGATGGATGAAGGGACACACAGACAGATTCATGGACAGACGAACGGATGGCTGCACGGACGGATGGACGCATGGATAGACGCTGAGGTGGATGCATGGATGAACGCAGAGACAGCCGCACGAACAGACGCACGCACGGACGGTCACATAGATGAACGCATGGACGGACGGGTGCTTCGTCCCAGTCTCCATCATTTACCCCGTGGATGTTCAATACCTTTCGACGTGACACGGCGCGCAAGCGCGCCGTGTCACGTCGAAAGGTATTGGCGTCTTGACTGTGGCATGTAGCCATGTTCTCACATTACAAGCACCTCACGATTATCATATTTGCACCAGTCACATACCTTCGTCATCCATTGACTTCACGTAATACACCAAATTAGGCATACGTGAAGCTAGCGAAACGCCCACGAGCGCATCATGAGTGTGGCATGTAGTCATGTTGTTACATGACACGCATGTAGTGATTATCACGTTTGGATGTGTCATTTACCGATGTCATCCATTCGCGTCACGTAATACCGAATTTGGTGCACGTGAAGCTAGCAACTTCAGCCGGTAGTGCATCATGAACCATATGGTGTAGTAGCGCAAATTCGACGGGGACGAAGAGGACAAGAAAACACGACACTCGCTACACACGACACTCGTGTGTACACACGACACTCGTAGCGAGTGTCGTGTTTTCTTGTCCTCTTCGTCCCCGTCGAATTTGCGCTACTACACCATATGGTTAAATGATGTCTCACCAACTAGCCCAGCTCTCAACCTTACTGAGCATCATGAACGTAGCATGTAGTGATGTTGTTACATGACACGCATCTCGTGATTATGTTTTCACCAATCGTATGCCTTCGTCATCCATGCACGTACCGTAATACCAAATTTGGTATATGTGACGCTAGCCAAACGGCCACCAGCACATCATGAGCGTGGCACATAATCATGTTACATGACACGCATCTCATGATTATCATGTTGGGGTCTGTCGCTTGTGTTCGCCATGCAATTATATCATACCATACCAGTTTCGCAACATGTCACGTGAATGAAACCACCACACGTGCAGCTAGACCATGAAATGTAAATCATGACATTCATGACATACATGTAATAATTTTCATATCATGATTTTCATGTCATGACTTGTCCCTTACACTCGTCATACAATCATGTGATGTCATACCAAGTTTGAAATTGATACCATTATCGAAAGGGCCAGGAGCGGTAAAAGTAGTAGGCGGCTAGATAGATAGATAGATAGATAGATCCGTTCCAAGTCGCTGAAGTTCGCCAAGAAATGCAACCCGTTTTGAACCCAGCCGTCTCGGCCCAAGAATTGACCTTTTGCGGTAGGATGATGCGAGCAACGACGCTTGTTGAGACTTTAGGGCGTGACGATGGTAGCGGTTAATCGAATCGCACTTTTTCGGCACAGACCGGCTGGCTGAAACAGGAGGTTCAACAACAAAATGCCACCAAGAGTACTAAACTAATGTGTGACGTAATGTTCCCAGCTTGTTTTCCGGTCGAAACCGTTTGTCATAAAATAAAACAACCACTAAAATGTTATAACACACGCACACAAACACACACACACACACACACACACACACACACACACACACACACACACACACACATACACACACACACACACGCACGCACGCACGCACGCACGTACACACGTACACACACACACACACACACACACACACACACACACACACACACACACACACACATATATATATATATATATCTATATAAGGGAAATAAGTGTAAACCTAAGGGCTCGTTTTTCCGTGTTTTCACTCAATAATAATAAGATCTAACAGACATTGATGCCCAGAAATGTATAGGGGAAGTTATTAGAATGAATGTAATGTAGATAAGAAGAAAGAAAAGTGGGTGAAAAAATAACTGATATATATATATATATATATATATATATATATTTATTGCTACATGCATGTATATTGATATTCTAGGGGGCGACGCGCGTGTGTGCCTGACGAGGAAGACGAAGAGTTGTCTCTGCTCGATCGCTGGTGAACCGGGCACGCCATTACCGCTGGTTTTGAATATATCGAATCCCCAGCCTCGCCGTTACGGCGTCTCTTCTTTTCCGTAACATATTTGGTGGAGGTGGAACGTTCCCCGTCTTCACCACGAAGCTTCGCAGTGGCCGCACCAATCTGTCTCCGGCCATGGCTACCAATGACAACAGCCTGTCAGCGTCTTCATCTGTAGCTCCAGCCACTACATACCTGACGATGCCCACCCCCCGTGATCCAGGTACATTCTACGCACAACCTGGGCTCGACGTCGACTACTGGCTCTGTATGTACGAGCGTGTTAGCCACACACACCGATGGGACCCTACCATGATGCTCGCCAACGTAATATTTTACTTGGACGGCACCCCAAGGGTTTGGTTCGACGCCCATGAGACCGAGCTCACCAGCTGGGATACCTTCAAGGAGCGACGACGCGACATATTTGGGGACCCGTCCGGTCGCCAAATGGAAGCGCGAAAAGAACTCGCCACTCGTGTGCAGACGTCAACAGAGTCGCATGTCTCGTACATACAGGATGTGCTCGCGTTGTGCCGAAAAGTCGATGAGCAAATGACAGAGAGTGACAAGGTAGGCCACATAAGGGCATCGTGGACGACGCCTTCAATTTACTCGTCTACAATAACGTCACGACCGTAGATATGACTATCAAGGAATGCCATCGCTTGGAATTGGCCAAAAGCCGCCGTGTTCTGCCTCAATTTACGCGGCTACCAAACACGTCTGTTACATCCACTTGCACAGATCTCGGTGCCGCACTACCTATGCAGGACAGCGTGACACGAATAGTTCAACGGGAGCTTGAGGCGTCAAGTCCGGCACCATTTCCTTCACATCTGTTCGACCATAGCGCCGCACAAACGCCTCCGCCGGTCTCTTTTATTCAAGCCGTCGTGAGGCAGGAAATTGCAAAGCTTGGTTTTCCTGTGGCCTGCTCTGTCTCCCGACCCGTTTCCAGACCAATGACAACAAATGCACCACGCCATGACTTACACTTTATTCCGCGATCCCGCAATCCGGCGGAATGGAGAACTGCAGACGACAAGCCGATCTGCTTCCGCTGCCCCCGAGTTGGCCACATCTCCTGCTACTGCCGCAGCACTTGGACGCCCTCAAACTGGAGCCAATTTTCCTCTAATCGACCATACGAGGGCTCCCGTCGGTATTTGCCCAGTCGTGTGTACCCTTCTTCCGACATCCCCAACAGCCGTTCCACTGCTTGTTCGCCGCCACATCAACGCCGCCGTTCCCCATCGCCCCAACCACGCCGCTATCCGTCACCGGTGAACTGTGGATCCTTTCGGACGGAAGACTAGATCATGCAGCTCCGGGAGGTAGTGCTGCATCGCTTGCGAATGATCCGAATCCTCCATTGACGCT
Organism: Rhipicephalus annulatus; assembly: GCA_013436015.1. Lineage (NCBI taxonomy): Eukaryota > Metazoa > Arthropoda > Arachnida > Ixodida > Ixodidae > Rhipicephalus > Rhipicephalus annulatus. Next base: position 553,699 of record WOVY01002311.1, on the reverse strand, counting down.
CCCCACTGATACGAACTAGTTTGAGGTGTATGTGGACGGGATTTCCTTGACGGCGTTAGTCGATACCGGAGCTCAAGTGTCCATAATGAGTGCTCATCTGTGTCGCCTGCTCAAAAAAGTCCTCACGCCGGCAGCAACTAAAGCCCTCCGTGTCGCTGATGGTGGAACCGTGGCCATCACTGGAATGTGTACAGCTCGTATTAGTATTGCCGGCCGCCATGTTCCCGTTTTATTTACGGTGCTTGAAAATTGCCCCTACGACCTAATCTTCGGCATGGACTTCCTATCGACGCATTCTGCCCTCATTGATTGTGCCGCCGGTACTCTCGGCCTAGAACTTCCTCTTCTCCCGGATTTTCACCCTGAACTCCCGAACAGCTTGTGCACCACTGACTTCTTCCGGATACCGCTAAAGCTCTCACATTCATCGAATTGGCAACACCCTCTCCCGTGCTCGATGGTGATTATGTCGTGACGCCGATTACTGATGTTCTCCTGGCGCGTGACATTACTGTCCCACACTCTGTCGTAAGCATGGCCTATAACCGAACATATTTACCTGTTATCAATTTCGGTTTCATAAAACAAGTGCTACCTCAAGGAATTTCGGTCGCCACACTAAGGCCCTTAATTGACGACCACCTCACCTGTTTTACGGCAGACGTATGTCCCGAGCACCCACATTTGGGTGCACGTTAAAGAACCCCAGGTGGTCAAAATTTCCGGAGCCCTCCACTACGGCGTCTCTCATAATTATATGGCGGTTTTGGGACGTTAAACCCCACATATCAATCAATCAAATCATCATTCGCAGGATGCCACGTGCCTCGATGCGACCTTACGCTCCATGATCGCCCCGGACCTCAAACCTGAGAAGTCAACCGCGCTATGCCGCCTTCTGGCTTCATACCGCGATATATTCGACATCGACCACCGCCCACTCGGCCAGACTTCACTCGTCAAGCACCGCATTAACACAGGTGATTCTCATCCCATTCATCGGCGACCATACCGGGTGTCTGTCACTGAGCGTAAAATAATTCAACAAGAAGTCACCAAGATGTTAGCCAAATGAATTATTGAACCCTCTTCGAGCCCTCGGGCGTCCCCCGTTGTGCTCGTTAAAAAGAAAGATGGCACGTGGCGCTTCTGCGTGGATTACCGTCATTGAATAGAGTCACGAAAAAGGACGTTTACCCTTTACCCCGCATCGATGACGCTCTCGATTGTCTCCACGGCGCCCGATACTTTTCCACAATAGACCTACGTTCCGGCTACTGGCAGATTGCTGTCGACGAAAAAGACCAAGAGAAGACTGCATTTGTAACTCCAGACGGCCTATATCAGTTCAAGGTTATGCCATTTAGGCTATGCAATGCCCCAGCCACGTTCGAGCGCATGATGGACTCTCTGCTACAAGGGTTCAAATGGCCAACATGTCTTTGTTATCTTGACGATGTCGTTGTATATTCCCCAACATTTGAGACCCATCTTCAGCGTTTGTCAGCTATTCTCGACATATTCCGCACTGCAGGTCTCCAATTGAACTCGTCGAAGTGCCGCTTCGGACGCCGGCAAATTACAGTGTTGGGCCACCTTGTCGACGCCTCTGGTGTGCAGCCGGACCCCGAGAAAATTTGTGCAGCCACCAGTTTTCCTGTACCCCAGTCAGCCAAAGACGTCTGGAGTTTTGTAGGACTTTTGCTGCTATTTTAGAAGGTTTGTGAAAGATTTCGCAACCATCGCTCGACCCCTAACAGAGCTTCTAAAGAACGACGTCACATTTACGTGGGGTACCAACCAAGCTGCTGCTTTGTCTCACCTAATCACACTACTGACGACTCCACCCATATTGGCTCACTTTGACCCATTCGCTCCGACCGTTCGAACCGATGCTAGTGGTCACGGAATCGGAGCCGTGTTAGCCCAGCGCCAACGGGGACACGACCGAGTTGTCGCCTACGCTAGCCGCCTCCTCACAGCTGCTGAGCGCAACTATTCTATTAAGGAGCGTGAATGTCTTGCTCTTGTTTGGGCAGTCTCAAAGTTCCGCCCATATTTATATGGCACTAATTTCTCTGTGATAACTGACCATCATGCGCTATGTTGGCTTACGTCACTGAAGAATCCTACTGGCTGGCTCGAGCACTGGGCTCTGCGACTCCAAGAGTCGCACAAGAGTCGGACTTGTACGTCACCTTTACGGTGACGTACAAGTCCGGAGACCTACATCAGGACGCAGACTGCCTGTCGCGCTACCCGGTCGCTGAGTCGAGCACTATGCATGACACCGACACCGAGCCTTGCGTCTTTTTCCTTTCGCAAATGACATGCATCGGTGACGAGCAGCGCTATGATGCGTCCTTGCGTGCTATCATTGACGCCTCGAATCACCATCTTCCAGTCAGTCCGATCGCTCATTCGTGCTGCACAATGGTGTATTATACCGCCAAATTTTTGAGCCGGGTAGACCGGCTCTGCTGCTTGTCATTCCGAAACACCTTCGCTAGGAAGTTCTACATGAACTTCATGACCTTCCGACTGCTGGGCACCTTGGTGTGTCACGCACTTACGACCGAATACGCCGACGCTCCTTCTGGTCAGGGCTTGCACGCTCGGTCAGAAGATACGTTGCGTCTGCTGAGAAATGTCAGCGCCGCAAAACGCCATCGACACTTCCCGCCGGACGCCTTCAACCACTTGACAATCCGTCAGAACCATTCTTCCGCGTTGGCTTAAACCTACTTGGCCCTTTTCCCTTGTCTTCCTGGATAGCTGTGGCCACCGACTACGCCACGCGTTATGTCATCACACGAGCTCTTCCAACAAGCTGCGCCACAGATGTCGCCGACTTCCTCCTCAAGATTGTGATTTTGCAACACGGAGCCCCACGGCAGCTGCTTACAGACCGTGGCCGCACCTTTTTGTCGAAGGTCATAGCCGACGTCTTGCAGTCCTGTAAAACGAGACACAAGCTGACTACGTCATACAACCCGCAAACCAATGGACTCACGGAGCGCCTAAATCGAACTCTTACAGACATGCTCGCTAAGTATGTTTCTACCAACCACACCGACTGGGATCTCGCGTTGCCGTACGTCACATTTGCCTACAATTCTTCGCGCCATGACACTGCCGGTTACTCTCCATTTTTTCTGCTGTTTGGCCGAGAACCAACATTGCCTCTAAACACCGTCATACCATCCCCTGGAGCACCGACCAGTGAATATGCCATGGACGCTATCACTCGGGCCGCTCACGCACGCGAAATCACCCGTACTCGCCTTGTGACCTCTCAAGAGAAGCAACGGCGCTTGTATGACCAACTACACCGCGACGTACACTTTCTGCCCGGTTCTTTCGTACTGCTCTGGTCTCCGACCCGTCAAGTTGGCTTGTCAGAAAAACTGCTTACTCGCTACACAGGCCCATACCGAGTCCTTCGTGTGGTTACGCCTGTAACATATGAAATTGGTCCTGCCACCCCTTTGCCTTCATGTGCCCAACAGGCTACCGATATTGTACACGTTGCGCGCTTGAAGCCCTACAACTTTCCTAGTGACGTTGACATCTAAATGCGCCAAGACGGCGCTTGCGCCGCCAGGGGTTATGCTACATGCATGTATATTGATATTCTATGGGGCGATGCGCGTGTGTGCCTGACGAGGAAGACGAAGAGTTGTCTCCGCTCGATCACTGGTGCACGCCATTACCGCTGGTTTTGAATATATCTAATCCCCAGCCTCGTCACTACGGCGTCTCTTCTTTTCCGTAACAATATATATATATATATATATATATATATATATATATATATATATATATATATATATATATATATATATATATATATATATATATATATATATAGTAGGAGTAATAATTCAATGGGCCAGTTAGTCTTCGTGAAGGTATGAGATATGGCACAACGGGAGCGTTGTCAACAAGGATATTTCCCAACAGTTTCGGGAGGGGTCCTGCCTTAACTCATCCCCGGATGAAGGGAGGACCCCTCAAGAAACTGTTGGGAAATAAATATATTTATCCTTGTTGACAACGCTCCCGTTGTGCCATATCCCATACCTATATATATATATATTTATATATATATATATATATATATATATATATATATATATATATATATATATATATATATATAGGCAGCCCAGCCATGGTGTTCTGGTGGCTAAGGTACTCGGCTGAGTACCCACATTTCGTGGGATCGAATCCCAGCCAGTGTGCTAAGATGTAGGTGCATGTTAGAAAAAACCCGGGTGGTCAAAGTTTGGGGAGCCCTTCAGTACGGCGTCTCTCATAATGATATGGCGATTTTGGGACGTTAAGCCTCAGATATCAATCAAATCAATTATTTGGTATTGGCAGAACTGACTTCGCTGCACGCACTGCACACCCAAAATTTTGCAAGAGCTTAGATATCAGATGCCAATCCCCCTGTCTTTATGTTCAAACATCAATTCTAAAACGGGCACTCGCCAGAACAGCCTACGCTCCACATATTCCGTTCATGATGATTGTAAAATGTCAGAAAATCTACTGACACGTCATTATTTATGAAGAGCGTCCCATACCAGTTAGGGAAAACAATTTCAATGCTTTATTTATTATTTATTTATTTACAGAATTTTGTGGTCGAAAGACCAAGCAGGGGGCAAAATGAGAAGTCATTCACAATGTAACTTCAATAAAAAGAAAGTTCAAGCAATAAAAACATGTTAAGGCAGTAGAACACAGGATAACATTTGAACAAAGTAAACTGGCAGCAAGAAATCGCAAATAGCAACCAGAGAATTGAAATCAGATACAACGTGAGACAGTCTCAGATCTGGAGTTGTACGGCTAAAAACGGAAAGATACATAGTTACCCAAGTCAGAATCTTCATTATCGCAGAATTTTTCAAAAGGTAACGCGTTCCAATCATTGATCGTCCGAGGAAAGAACGAGTTCATGAAAGGATTAGTACGTGCCAAGTAAGGTTCAAGAGTGTAACTGTGCGTATGTCGAGTTCGTCTTGAGATTCGATTTATTATAAAAGTTTCCGGACTAATGTTCAATTCACGGAAAGAAAGTGAGTGTAGAAATTTCAGCCGGGCAACAGCTCTTCGGTATTGTAAAGTATAGGGATATAACTTGTAGCCATGATCGTTGTTGGCGAGTCATTTCTGTGGTATACGCAATAAAGATAAAGCGAACCGCCTTTCGCTGGACTATCTCAAGCTTCTTAACATCTTTCTTTATGTGTGGGTTCCAAACGACACTAGCATAATATAACTTTGGTCAAATAAAAGCATTGTAGGCCAACATTTTGATTTCTGAGGGCACTGTTTTTAACTTATGTCTCAAAAAGCCGAGCTTTCTAGAAGCAGATGAAGGAGGAGGAAGCAACAAAAGGGAGAAAGCAGGGAGGTTAACCAGAAAGACATCCGGTTGGCTACCCTACACTGGGGGATTATGGAAGCGGAGAAGAAAGATGAGAAAGAGGGAAGAGAGGGAAAAGAAAACAAAGGGGGGGGAGGAGAGACTGACAGTAATTTCACTGCAGCATGTAGAACTCTACCGCATGCCAGAGGCGTTCACACAAGCCTGTGTTTCTCAGGAAACACAGCGAAGCTTTCACTGCCTTGTTGGTTGTCGAGGCATGCGGACGTTGCTGTAATAGCACCTGCACAGAAGGAGGTCGATAATCCAGTCGCCGCATTGCATTGGCAAGTACTTGTCTATCTGAGGCAAATTTAGGACAATGACACAGCATGTGTTCGATATTTTTGTCGGTGCCGCAAACATCGCACGCCGCACTGTCAGTAATTTCGATTAACGTGGTATAAGGTTTCGTGTAAGCAACTCCCAGCCAAAGGCGATAGAGATGGGAAGCTGCACGTCGATGTAGGCCGGGTGGAGGCCGGAGTTGTAGTGAAGGGTTGAGCTCGTGCAGTCTTGTACGTCGTTTGCTTGGTGTGTTCCACTCAGTCAGTGTGAGACTGCGGCCCAGTTGATGAATCTGCCTCGCCACATCCGCTCTTGAAAGTGGAATCGGAACGCTGTTTGCTTCTTTATGTGACGTGTGAGCAGCATGATCTGCAGAATCATTGCCGCCTATACCACAATGCCCAGGTATCCACTGAAAGACGATGTCGTGGCCTTTCTGTATTAAAAGGTGAAGTTTCACGGTTTGTTAGTTCCACTGGTCGTGGCATCCGCGTCGAAGAAGGGATATCAGGCACTGTAACGCAGGTTTTGAGTCAGAAAACACAGCCCATTTACCTGGTCTTTCTTCTGAATTGATGAGTTCCAGTGCATTGCGCAGAGCCTCGAGTTCTGCCATCGTTGACGTTGTCACATGTGAAGTCTTGAAACACCGAGTTACCCCTTGTGATGGTATAACCACTGCTCCACCTGAACTAGACGGTGTAGTAGAGCCATCCGTGTAAATGTGAACGTGGTTACTGTAGTTTTGTTGCAGTAGGAATAGACTCAGTTGTTTCAGGGCATGTGTCGGTAAGTCCGATTTTCCCCTCATTTTAGGAATCAATAAGTGAACTCGCGGCCGGCTCAAGCACTAGGAGGAAGCAGTGGCTTTGATGCAGGTGCGTATGTCTCAGTAAACGATGAAAGATGCTTGTAGACAGTAGCGCCGTATGTCGTGCGGGGCCTTTCAGCAGCTAGGCTCGCCAGGTGGTGAGAAGGGGTCCTGGCATAATGCCTGAGCTGCATGTGCATTGTCTGGGTAATAATATGCGTCTTTATTGAGTGATCTTGAGCGATGACAATGGTTTCAGCCGTTGAAGCACTGCGGAGTAATCTAAGACATATCTTAAGTGCTTGGGCATGAATGTTCTGAATATCGCGCAGGTTGGTCTTGCCGGTGTTAGATATTGCAGGTAAGCTGTACCATAAGAATCCGATAAACAGCACTCAATAGAGTTGTACCATGGATGGTATGGGCACTCTCCAATTCTTTCCTGCAAGGAACTTGAACATGTGGCATGTGGCGATCAGTCGCTTCTTCACATAGTTCACGTCTGGAGTCCATGACAGGTTTTTGTCTATTATGACTCCCAAGAAACTGTGGCTGCTGCTGAACGATATGTTTTCTTCATTAATCGATTTGCTAAAAGCAACAATTGTTTTCCGCGTGAACTCTACCACTGCACATTTTCCACAGGACACCTCGAGGCCTTGTTTACAAAGGTAGCGTGACGTCGTTGTAGCAGCCTTCTGAAGGCGGGCGCGAAGCTGAGGCATTGTCACACCTGATGTGCAAATGCAGATGTCACCAGCGTAGACAGAAAGTTCTACAGTGCTAGGTAGCAACTCGACTAGACCAATGAGAGTTAGATTGAAAAGTGTAGGACTTAGCACTCCTCCCTGAGGAACTCCTCGGCTGCTGTAATAATCAGGTGTTGAGCCATTCGCTGTCATTACGTAAAAAGATCTCAGCTGTAAGTAGCTGCACACCCACATATATATCTTGCCATCAAGACCTACTGTTTCCAAAGCACTAAGGATGGCTTCATGGGTGACATGGTCGTAAGCCCCCTTAACGTCTAGAAACAGGGCGGCGCATAGTCTCTACAGGCTTTCTGGTGTTAAACATATGTCACCAGATCAACAACGTTGTCGATTGATGAATCGCCGCGCCTGAATCCGGTCATCGATACTGGACAGATTCTGCAGTGCTCTAAATACCACTCCATTCGTGTTAGAATCATTCGTTCCATTGTTTTTCCCACACAACTGGCAAGTGCGATAGGATGGTATGAGGCAATATCCAAAGGAGATTTACCAGTCTTTAGAAGTGGAATGAGCCGACTTGACTTCCATGCCTGGGGAACCGTACCAGTCTGCCAGGAGTCGTTGTGTAGGCGTAAGAGTGCCTTCCTAGCTTCGTCTCCAAGATTACAAAGCGCACAATAGGTAATGCCGTCAGGTTCGGACGCTGAAGAACGTCTGCACAGTGCCAGTGCAGCGTCTAGCTCATCCATAGAAAACTGGCATTCCATACGGGGATCATATGAGGGCGGGGGGTTGTCAAATGTTCCCATTCTTTATACTGTGAAATGGGAATCACTGGCAATTCTTCTACAGAAGAATTCTGCGACGTCAATCTCTCTGCATTGAAGGTGAAGTGCCAGAGATGTAAATGGGTGCCGCTGACCCAAGGTTGTGCTAAGACCCCGGATAGTTTGCCATATCAGTGATAGGGGCTTTCGTGGATCCAACGATTCGCAGAAGGATGTCCAACGTCGCCTAGCCAATTTGTCCATGTGCCGCTGTATTTTCTTTTGAATGCGTCTTTCCAGCCTCAAATCATCCATGCACTTTGTCCGTCGGTACCTTCGTTCTGCACGACCGCGTACTGCGCGAAGTTTCTCAAGCTCGATGTCGAAATCGGTGCGCTTGTGACTAGGCAAATGTGGATGCGTAGTATTCTGCAGGACATCATTTATTGAGTCCTCTAGGTTATATGATTAGCCGTCGGTACAGTCGTCTTCCATCAACATTTTGAATTTCAGCCAATCGGTGTATTTGAGGCCTCTTGAGGACTTGGAGCTGGTGAAACCTTCTATCCGCAGCTAAGTTGGTATATGGTCGCTGCCCCGCGTTTCCAGATCAGAAAACCAGTGCACTTTCGAGGTAAGTGAGCAAGAAAGCAATGTAAGGTCCAGGCAGCTGCTATAGGCTGATCCACGTAAATATGTAGGGCTTCCATCATTACAAACGCAGAGTTCGTACTCCGAGGCTAAGGACACCAATTTTCTTCTTCTTGAGTTGACCCTGGAGCTTCCTATTTGGAAATAGTGTGCATTAAAGTCGCCAGTGATCACCTATGGCCTTGGAGTCGATGTCAAGATACCGCGTAAGCGCTCGCAGTCAAGGCGGCTTGATGGAGATAAGTAAGCTCCGATAATCGTGAAAGCAACGTTATCCTCCTTCACAGTAAGTCACACATGCTGATTCCCTTCATCAGACGAGACTCTGTGGTGAACGTAAGTGAGGTTCATGGCGCATGAATACAATAACTTTGCTGCAGTCTCTGTGAGTGAAGGACATAAAGCACTCATATCCTGACAGCTTGATTGAAGCATACTGTTTGGGTTCACAAATCACAATAATGGGGAAGCGGTTCACAAATACAAACTGTTAGATCTAAAGTCAGACATGCGCGACTTCAGTCCTCTGGCGTTCCACTGAAAGACAGATGCCTTCTTGACTTCCGCTCGAAACGACGGTGCCTCGCTGGCCATGGTTTTACCTTAGATCTGCAAGCACCGGACTCAGGGCGTCCAGCACGTGCAGTGCGGTCTGCGCAGCCGAAGTAATAATATTACGCAGTAGGACACGCAGGGTACTCATCAGCGATTGCAGCAAGCTTATCACTTGATCTTCATTCATCGCATCACTGGTTTGAGGGGTCGTCGAGGGCGGCGGGATTTGATCTGGCTCCAAAGTAGGTTGGCTTCGTGGAAGTGAGGGCCACTGTTCGGAAGGTGCGACTGCTGTCCCTTTCTTCTGTTTGGCAGTATCCGTCTTGAGTGAGCTCGGTTTATGTGGGTCAGCCTCTTTGATAGATGATGACATCTCTCTATCGGTAGAGCAGTTTTTCCGTGATGGTCTTCGCCCGCGATGCCGTCGTCGGCGTAGTGTAGCGGCAGCTTCCCTGTGCGTCGAATTGTCCCGCACCTAAGCCTGAGTACCGCGTGCTCGTTTCGCACCCGCGGGCAATCTTTGGATGAGGCCTCATGAGAGCCGTGGCAGTTCGGACATCGTAACACGGTGGCACCACAGGCGTCTTCTGGGTGAGATTCAGCGCACTGGGGACAAACAACTTTGTTCTCACAGACACCTTTTACGTGTCCCATCTTGAAACACTTGTAGCATCGCAGTGGCTTCGGTACGTATGGACGCACTGAGTGGCGAACATGGCCAACTTTGCCATACAAGGGAAGGCTGTCTCCCTTGAACACAAGCATCAAGCAGCGTGAGGTACCGAGTCTGGTAAATTGCGTGATGCGGGTACCTTCTATCGCTGGCTTTATTAGTATTGGTAGGTCATTAGCTGAGATGGAAAGATCCCCATCATAAAGGACGCCTACAGTGCCATTACAACCTGTAGCGACCACTGGCCGAACATTCACGTTGCCGATTTCTGTTATGTGCCGTAGGCTTTGCAGCGCGTTACGGTGCATAACGTCTACATCAAGGACATTCTTTCGTGCATTGATCCTCACGTCTTTGATCTCATTCGGCGCGGTTTCCTCAAGAAGCACAGAAAGAACTTGCCTGTTGAGGAGTCGCAAGTTAGATGCAGGGTCTTCGGGCATGAACAACATGGTGTGCGGCCACCGCTGTGGTGCAGTCTTAACGGCGAAAACACTTGCCGACGATGCCGTCTGCAGCAGTCTTCGTTTTGTAGTTCGATTCATGACGACCATGAAGTCATCATCCGATGACTCGAAGCCGTCCGAGTACAAATCGGTTGCCTCGCTGTGCGTGTCGCTCGACGCTTTGCTACGCTTCCTGGACGACGAAGCCCGGCGCGACGGTTGCACGCCTGGAACATTCTCAGGTGTGTTCTGAAGTATCACCGCAAAGGAGGAAGCGGCAGCTTCCAGGATTTCCAGGAAAACAAATTAAACATACTGAGACCCGGGTATAAGGAGCAGATGAGCATGTTTTATTAATGTGGCTTGACCATGTTAGGTGGCTTGTAATTGTGACGCCCTAATATTTATATTCGTTAACCTCAGTCAATTAACAGTTGCTGAGAAAATACGTATAATTAAAACGGTGTTTATTATTTGTTATATGTATGACAACTGATTTATCGCTATTTATTTTATTGACCAATCTTCACACCACTTAGAAATGGCGCAAAGGTTTGCGCAGGCATTTCTGGTCATTATGAGCAGTAATCGTTTAAAAAAGAATGTAGTCATGTGCAAAAAGCTTTATGTGGACTTGTGATGTGTATATTGATTTAACAATGTCATTTATATAAACCAGAAAGAGAATAGTTCCCAAAATACTGCCTTGAGGAACTCCGGGTAATACTGGTAGAATACCAGACATGCCGTCATTTACTTTAACATACTGCTTGCGATTGTGAAGGTAAGAACGGATCCAGTCAATGAGGTTAACAGGTAGACCTAGTATATGTAATTTAGAAATGAGTTTGCTATGCGTGACAAGAACGAAGGCTTTACTAAAATCTAAAAAAATAGCATCAATTTGATTTCCCGTATCAAGCGGTGACGTGAACTCATGAATTGTGACTAGGTGCGTTGTGGTCGACAATTTTTTTTTCTAAATCCATGCTGTAATGGCGACACCAGGCGGTTTTCTTCAAGAAATGTTGTGATGTAATGTGCGACTTCGCCCTAACGGCCTTAAAAGCCCGAACGACCTCACGCCTTCGACGTGGGAGTACGCGAACATGCAGTCGCATTAGAAATATACTTTTTCAGAAGCATGGCACAAATGGCTGGTGTTGTAATGCGACATGCACTTTCAATGATCTCTACCAAACAATGCGATTCACACTGCGCCACTCTGGTGGCGTAGTTCTTACAACGTCGCGTTGCGAAGCAAAAACAAGTGATTGCGGTGACCGGAATTTGACAGAGAAACTGGACAAACACTAGTGCACCAAAATACTGAAAAATTCCTGGTTGTCCAATATAACTCCAAATTTTCTCAGTTGTATGCCTCCTAGTCACATCGTAGTTTCGGTCGCTTCAGGATTTAAGTAATTAAATGCTTTTTTATGATGACATGCATGCTTACACACACACACACACACACACACACACACACACACACACACACACACACACACACACACACACACACACACACACACACACACACACACACACACACACACACACACACACACACATACACAATTACCATCAGATTAACCTAGTACACGTTAGTCATTCGTTTCGTCTCTAATAGGAAGGGGGCATAAAGATGAGAGAGAGAGGAAAGAGAAGAGAAAGAGAGGGAGAAAAAACAAAAAAGGAGGATTGTCAGTCAATCGGCTGGTGCGTATGCAGCGGTGGCACTACACAAAAGTTAAAGGTGGTGACGCAGGCCTGTAGTCCTCAAGAAGCACAAGACAGCTTCGACTGATTTTTTAGCCGACGAAAGGCGATGACGGTGTTCCAGTAGCATCTGCACAGAGAGTGGCCGATCGTCCAATTCTCGCATTGCGTCCGAAAGCTTCTGTCTTTCAGAGGCAAATCGAGGGCAATAGCATATCAGATGGTCGATGTCTTCTTTGGTGCAGCAGACGTAGCATTCCGCATTGTCGGTCAATCCGATGAGGGTTCTATATGCTTTTGTGAAGGCAACTCCCAACCAAAGGCGACAAAGAAGCGTAGGGTAGAAAACCGCGCATGTGCCTGGTTAACCTCCCTGCCTTCCTTCTTGTTGTTTATCCCTCCTCCCTCCCTTCGTCTCCAAGCCTATTTTCCAGAAAGCCGTGCAGTGATAAAGGGCACATGGTTATTGCGTTTGACTTTATTTTGATTTTGTGATCATTTCTTGGTTAGATTGTGTAATTGTGTGCGATGCATCTGTTCTGTTTGTCACATTCCCAGGCGTGGATACCTGTTTGGGTTCAGAGAGCCTATGGTACTACAGAAATACGATCATCAACTCGAACGTGTGATTGGAACACTTGGCTGAACTAATAACGCAAAACAGCGCTCGCCCGAATAACGTCCGAGATGACTGTCCCATTTCTTCATGTTTGCTTCGTTTTTCCACGTTAAATCGCATGTACGCAACTTCGGTGCTAAAACGTGACCCATAGCCTAGTCATATTAGGGCCCGTGGGACTCTTGCTTGCCAGCTCTTAATGAACCTTTGCTCTTTCCTTACTGCTGAAAGCCGAATGGGCCCCAAGCTCTCCTGGGACCTCAGTCGTAATGGAACTGTGGCGTGCTTTCGGGCAACAAAAACTATACTTTCACGAAAGTTTCCCTTTCATCCATGATATTGCTTAAACGTTTCTGGGATAGAAGAAAATGTAAATCAAGCTCGGAGAGACGACTTCTCTTGGCAGAGTTTCTGGAGTGAATTATTCTTTACATTATTCAAGGAAACACTGAAGCTCCTTAATTGTCAACGTGATTCCAGCGAGCAGTAATTGTACTGCTTGAGTAGTTCCTGTGCAAGTGGTCGGTCTTTGTTTGTCCTCTGTTGATTTCAGATGTATGGATCATCTTGTCAGAAAGCACAACGTTGAGCAGCGCTAACAGCGCCCAAGTCTTCGCTGGTGAAAAATGTGCTGCACAATGTGTAAGTAGTGCTAGCTGTGTCTTGACCGTGAGAAAATTAACTTGTAAAAAACTGTAGAAAAATAGAAAACCCGCAATGTACCGTAAAAAGCAAGCCTGCAGACTGGAGATTAAGAATTTGTGCCTCTCACGTTCACGAAGTGTCCTACAACATTATGTAGGTTAAGGTAATGTTTAGTGCTCTTTAGGAACTCGCTGGATTGTTCATGCGAGTCTATAAGAAAAAAACAAAAACAAAAAAGAAGAGACAATTTAGGTGATTGGTACATACTAAGTTTGAACGTTCAGCCTTCTCTCACAATTACCTCTCTCTATCTCTGAATCAAGACGCAGCGCTAGAACAAGATGAAGATGAAAGGACACAAACACGGCGCTGCCCAAGAACCACCTCTTTTTGAGCTTGCACTTCAAAAACACAATCTGTATCAAGTGAAACATCCAGTTTTCACGTCGAAATCAACTAAATCATCACACACATCTTGCTGTATCTTGATCCCTGATAATCATAGCAAGAAAAGTGGAAATTTCCACTTGTCGAATCTTCGGGCTCCCTGGACGAGACAAGTTATGTGCACATGCACGTGCATATTGAGCGCAAGGCCCACCACTGGAAAAGTTGGCTACACCATCGACGTCACGAGATTAGCAGGATCCGCGACAGCTTCGACTGCTTTGAAAGCACGCACACGTGCATATATCTAAATTTGAGAATGATGCCTGCGCTGTGTTTCCGACTATATGGGGAGGTTTTCCCGCTTCCGCTGTGCCCTTGACAACACTAGCAAGCACTCGAATATTCAGTCGCTTACTTTAAAAGGTATCGTATGTGGTAGGCTAGTGCGTGCTCGCATAAGTGTGCGCGGGGTTTCCTTTCAGAAAGGTGGATGTTTATCGCTGCGTCCCCTCCTTCTATTTTATGGGCAGACTGTGCACACCCCACTCAGCTGATTATATATGAGGGGGTGGGTGCACCCCCCTTCTGCCCCTTAATGCGCATATATATGCGTACACGGTGTGGCAAACTATAGCATGTACGCAACGCAGGCCAGTGTCGGCCTTCACACATACGTTCCCCCCCCGGTTAATAGGGTGCGTGAAGCTTGAATTTTGTAACTTAAAATTTTAGACAGGCATCGCCTACAGCACGCGCGTGCATCCATCACTTCCGCGTGGACGATGTCTGCTTCAGCGCGTGGTTGCTATGTTCGGTGAATAAAGTTTCTTGGAACTTACATACAGTGAAATTTGGCGCTTGTTACGAAGCGCGCCTCCGACGACGTTACGAAGGGCGCCACGAATCTCGCCGCTGCAACCGCTGTTTACGAAAGACGGCGACGCCAACACGGTCCCGAAGGCGCCACTGCTCCGATCTCCGCCGACACGGTCACCAGCCGTTTGGTAGCGTAGATTTCTTAGCTCGCGACTACTTATGCGCAGAGCTGATAGACGAGTGGACGAGACGACGGTGAGTTAAACAAGGTTTATGTACAGCATATATACAGAGGCGTTACAAATTCGGCACTGGGGCCGACAGCTTAGAGACCCGAAGAGCCGAGCTCTCCTCTCTAACACATAAGTCTACTGCTCGCGATGCGCCGCAGGGCTTCTTTTATATGCACCGGGTGGATTCTTTGAGTAACCAAATGTCCAACCAGAAGCGCCACTGGTCGTGAGGTCAGAATCCTCCAATGGAGTCACCGCTGGGCCGCGTCATTCTCATGAAATCTGGAGCCGCTGCGCTGCACGTGGCTGCACGCAAGGACGAGTGACGTCGCCACACATTGCGTCAGACTCGCCAGACAGGAAGGCGCCGATTGCTTCAACGGGCTCGCTAGCTGAGGTGACTCACTGTGCGTGCGCGGCAGAAAGGCACCGTAGCGTGATGACGCCGTTAAGTTGTTCATCGCGTCAGGCGGGCTCGCGTGCTGTCCTTGACACAGATTGCCTTTTTCAGAGGCATGGACGTTCGCTGTGGACTCGCAGGCATAAAGGAACCCCCGCAGCCAGACAATGTGCCGGAAAGACGAGCTGCTTCCACGTGGCTCGGTTGTCAGGCGCACTCGTTCGCCAGGTCCCTCCAGGTTCACCTCTAGGGTCATGGGGAGAATGCAGCTCCACACTCCGTTCCGGGAATACATCCCATTCTTGAGGACGGATCTCAGCTCCACTGGCTTGTCGCCACAACTTGTTGGGCAGCTTCGCTTGTCTCTTCTGACGATCTTTGGTCTCAGCACTTGTCGATGGTTCTGCAACTTGTCAAGAACGGTTGGACAACAGACAACACACGACACAAGCAAGTGCCCTCGGTCACCCGACAGAACACCAGACAAAGTATAGTGCAACATATACCTAGCTATGTGTCTATCGGAATTTCGTTCCCTTTACATCAAGAGGCACATGTGGGACACAAGACTCTTAAAATGACAACTCAAATTTTTACACGTACAATAACGTAACGAAATAGAATAGAACATAAAGTTGGCTCCTTGAGCTCATTCTGGACGAGAGCGCTCAGCTAAGGCCGTGATGAGGACAAAATTTTGCCCCGAATCGCCAGCGAGAAACCGTAAGGTGGAGAAGGTGCTTACTAAACGCATGGCTCAATGCGTCTGCATTAGCGTTTAGCTTTCCTTTTTTTGTAGCGAACGTCAAAGTTGTGCTGTTGGAGTATCATGCTCCACCTCAGTAACCGGCCACATTTATGAGACCTGTTATTTAACCAGGCTAGAGGACAGTGGTCCGTTCCAACCACAAACCTCGAACCGGAGACATAACAAGCTAGCTTTTGAACGGCCCAAACGAGGCAAGCGCATTCCTTTTCAGAGGTACTGTGTGCCTCTTCCCTGCGGCTGAGTTTTCGACTTAAATACAAAACTGGCCTTTCGTTACCAGCACTGTCTTCCTGGCACAATACAGCTCCCATGCCGCGATCACTCGCGTCGCATTGAATCACAAATCTCTTAGAGAAGTTGGGTGCCATGAGAAGGGGCTTTTCGCTTAGGGCCTGTTTTAGCTGGCAAAACGCATTCTCCTTTTCTGAGTCCCATATTACTTTAACCGGCTCGGATTTTCGAAGTGCGTCAGTTAGAGGGCTGGCCATGCTAGAGTAATTTTGCACGTAATGCTGATAGTATCCAGCCAGGCCGAAGAATGCCCTTATCTCAGATTTTGTGGTTGGTCGTGGATAGTTCACGACGGCGGCTACCTTAATTTCCGAAGGTCTACGCCGGCCACGCCCCACAACGTGCCCCAGGTAAGACACCTCACCACACTCTTGGTGACATTTAGTAGGTTTCACGGTAAGGCCAGCCTCTTTCAACCTGTTCAGCACGACGTGTAAATGCTCGACATGTTCTTCCTAGCTGTTGAAGAAGATGACGACATCGTCAAGATACGGCAGAACTCAGAGAAGCCTTTAAGAACGCGGTCCATTAAGCCTGAAGAACAAAAGGGCGCATTTTTCAATCCAAAGCTCAACTTAAGTGGACGATACGTTCCAAATGGAGAAACAAATGTGGCATAGCGGCTAGCACGCTCCGTAAGGGGGACTTGCCAATACCCTGGCACGAGGTCTAACGTGAAATTATAGCTGGACTGTGACACAGTTTCCACCCTCTCCTCTAGGTTTGGTATCGGGTAAGTTTGGTCTCGAATTATGGCGTTAAGACGCCGATAATTGATGCATGGCCTCGGATCTTTTCCTGGCACTTGAACCAATATTAGAGGGGATGTATAGTCACTATCGCCCGGTACTATAACTCCCAACTCCGGCATTTTATCGATCTCCTCTTTCATGACCTGCTTTTGCACAGAGGAACAACGATACGTTTAGAAGTACTTGTTGTTGGGCTAGTTGGTTCGTCATACTAAGGGGTAGTTCTAGACGCCTAAAGCACCACAGGAAGAAATAATCATAATGATTATTTCTTCCTGTGGTGCTTTAGGCGTCTAGAGTTACCCCTCAGTAGAACAAAGATACGGCTTGCTACGGATTGGCTCCTCACAAGTTAGCTCGATATCGTGTTCGATCACCGTCGTGTTTCCGGGACGGTCCGAAAACACGTCTTCAAACTCGGAAACAATCCTTCTCAGGTCCTCCTTCTGGACTTCACTTAACCTAGGCTCTAGGTTAAACTGCTCCAAGATTACCTCCGATCACCTTTCGATTACATCACTAGAACTCAAAATGTCTGCTCCGTCTTCCTCTGAAGCATTCAAAAGTAGATTTACGACCGCTTGATGTTGAACGTATGGCTTCATCAAGTTACTGTGGTAAATGTTATTCGGCCGCCTTCCTCATTTCACTTCATAGTTTGTATCAGAAAGCTACGATATTACTTTGGCGGGCCCTTCCCAACGAACCTCAAGCTTGTTCTTTTTGGACGGCCGCAGCAGCATTTCCTGACTACCAACTTCAAAGATGCGCTTCTTCGCCGATTTGTCGTAGTCCTCCTTCGACAACACTTGTGCCGCCTTCATGTGGCTTCCCACAAGATCTTTAGTTTTTCCAAGCCTCTGAAGGAGGTCTAGAACATACGAAACTACATTAGAGTCCTCATCGAATTCCTCCCAGGACTCGCATAGTATTCGCAATGGTGTTCTCAAACTTATGCCATGCACAAGCTCTGCAGGGCTAAAACCAGTGCTCTCATGAGGAGATGATCTCAAAGCGAACATAGCAGGAGGAATACACGCTTCCGAGTCGCATTTGTGCTCGTAGCAAAGAGCTCTCAGTATCCGTTTCAGAACGGTATGCATACGCTCTACCTGTTTAGATTGCGAGTGATGTATCGAGCTGTGCACTACTTTTATTCCACATTTATCCATAAAGGTAGCGGTAAGGCAGCTGGTGAAGACACTATCATTGTCGCATTGGTTTTCAGAAGGAAATCCGACGTGTGCAAATATGGATAGCAGTGCATACACGACATGAGGGGAATTGAGCTCTTTAAGTGGTATCGCTTCCGGAAATTTTATGGCTATACAGAGAGCCGTCAGGATATACCGACAACCTTGCCTTGACTCTGGCAGTGGCCCGACGATATCAATTACTAGGCGCCGAAAAGGTTCTGTGATAATTGGCACAAGCTTCATGGGTGCCTTCCACTTGTCCGTGGATTTCCCCGCTCTCTGACAAGTGTCGCATGAGCGTACAAAGTCTTCGATATCCTTCCAGCATTTTGGCCAAGAAAACTCAAGGGAAACTCTAGCCTTGGTTTTTTTATGCCAAGGTGCCCTGCCCATGCGTTTTCATGCACCAGTTCCAATAGTTGGCGACGATACTTTTGTGGCACCAAGAGCTGCTCATACTTGCGACCTTGCGCATTTGTGTAGCTCCGATACAGGAGCCCTGCTTGCTCAAAAAAAGAAACATTCTTTTTCTTTTTTCCCAATTTGATGCTTTCCATTAGCGCTTTAATTGAGAGGTTCTCCCGCTGCTCCCGAATAAGCATTTCTCGATCAACTCTCGACAGCTTACTCCAACTTTCTGATACAGGCGAGAGCATTGCACCCCTTTAGCTCTGACTCATTGGCGCCATGTCGTCTCCCCCTGCTAAGGAAACCGCGCCAGTCGCTTCGGCGACGGGCCGCTTGAGTGACTGCTCACGTGACTCACACGGAGAATTTCCTCTTTGAGGTTCCGTCGACTCACCACCAAGGTAACTTGATGGTTCACATTGAACAAGATCAAGCTCCTGCGAAAGCTTCCGCGCTTGCGATCGCGTGAGGGCCATGTACGCTAAGTTGGGGAAGAACGATTTACCCTGCTCTTTGAGAATCTGCTCTGAGTTGTTAGAGAAAAGATAAGGAACACGATCGGGGAGCGTGGCAGACACAGCCGCTTCGGTGCGAAGCTTACCAAACGGGCCTTCAATGACAACCGTAGCGATTGGTAAGCAAGCACTCTGCTCCTCGGCGACTTGCCTGATCCACGCGAATTCTCCTGTAAAGTCATCCGGAGACACCAATGAAGGATGGACAACGTCCATGGTTGCCGCTGAGTCTCGAAGTGCTCGACACGTTTTCCAATTCACACTAATTTCTTGCAGATACGGCTCTAACAACCGCATGTTCTTTTCTGATTCTCGGATTGTTGCAAAAGCAAACTTTTGCTTACAGTTTATCGCGATGTGCCCTTTCTTTTTGCAGTTGTAGCAGATTAGCGGCTTCCGTGATTCAAACGCCCATGTGGTATCAGTGCGTTGTTTAGGAACC
The DNA here is from genome assembly GCA_013436015.1 of Rhipicephalus annulatus. Lineage (NCBI taxonomy): Eukaryota > Metazoa > Arthropoda > Arachnida > Ixodida > Ixodidae > Rhipicephalus > Rhipicephalus annulatus. The sequence continues at coordinate 534,154 of WOVY01002311.1, read as the reverse complement.
TCACTCGATTTCTCCGCTTCCATTGCCCTTTCCCTGCAGTGTCCTTTGTAACAGACGGGTTCTTCTTGAAATTACGGTGCGGAGCGGGTTTCCATTGATCAGGTTTCTTTGAAAAGACCTCTTTCCTTTCATTCTTTTCAACGCGCACTGCCCTGCTATGCAACTTTCGGCGAGTATAATACTCCTCAGCTATTTCTGCTGCATTGTTTAGCTGTACTTCACCAAGTTTGTCCTGCAGCCAAAGCTTGACATCCTCCTCGATGCAGCGGTAGAATTGCTCCAATGCAATGCATTCTACCACTTTATCGCGATCGTCATAAACACCTTCGCCCTTGAGCCATTCAATTAAATCGCTTTAAGACGAATCGCGAAGTCAACGTGTGGCTCATTCTCCTTTTTAGCATAGCGGAACCTATGCCTGAAAGCCTCGGGTGACAACTTATAACGTCTCAAGACAACTTCCTTAACCTCGTCATAGCTCTCAAACGCTTCTCTCGACAAGCAAGTTATCGCGTCGGTCACTTCGCCGGGAAGAAGAGCTAACAGGTTCTGCACCCAAAGAGACTGCTCCAAAGCATTTCGCTCACAGACGTGTTCAAACTTGACGAGATACTTCGCCGTGTCCTCGCCTACTACGAACAGTGGCAGTTGGTCGCGAATTCTTTGACCGCTGATTTGAACTGTCGCAGAAGCTACGCTAGGCACCTGCGAACACTGTGGCATTGCCAATTCTATTCGTTTCAACTCAAGGCGCTCCTGTCTCTCGGCCTCTTCACGGCGTTCTCGCCTTTCAGCATCTTCACGTTCGCGAAGTTCTCGCCTTTCATCTTCTTCACATTCGCGAACTTCTAGCCTTTCAGCTTCTTCACGTTCGCGAGCTTCTACTTTTCGCCTTTCGGCCTCCTCGCGGCGTGCTTTGATATCCGCCCAGGCCTCATCGACTTCCTCAGCCGACACTCCTTTTCCCTCATGATCTCAAGGATCGCTTGCTTTCGTTTCGCACCACCGAAAGTAGTACCGAGTTTCTCAGAAATTTCGATGAGTTCCTTCACTTTAAGGTTCTCCATCGTTCACACTAGCCTCTTGTTCTTTGGCCCTGTTAAGAATTTACTTGCCGTACCCACTATTAGTCAACTAGCAAGACGCGCAAGCAATTTGTAACACTCCCGTGTTTACACTCTCCCCATTAACTTTGGTTTCAAAGCGCTTCGACTTGTCTTGAAACGATCAAAGCTCACTCTAATGCTTCACACAGCCTTTCTCTAAACTACTGTAACCTGAGCTAGAGTAGTCTGGTGAACTGAGGGGAAAACATCAGGCACTCACCGCATCGATGTCGCTGACGCCGGCCGATACCGCAGCTGTCAACCACTGTTACGAAGCGCGCCTCCAACGACGTTACGAAGGGCGCCACGAATCTCACCGCTGCAACCACTGTTTATGAAAGACAGCGACGCCAACATGGTCCCGAAGGCGCCACTGCTCCGATGTCCGCCGACGCGGTCACCAGCCGTTTGGTAGCGTAGGTTTCTCAGCTCGCGACTGCTTCTGCGCAGAGCTGATAGACAAGTGGACAAAACGACAGTGAGTTAAACAAGGTTTATGTACAGCATATATACAGAGGCGTTACAAATTCGGCACTGGGGCCCACAGCTTAGAGACCCGAAGAGCCGAGCTCTCCTCTCTAACACATAAGTCTACTGCTCGCGACGCGCCGCAGAGCTTCTTTTATATGCACCGGGTGGATTCTTTGAGCAACCAAATGTCCAACCAGAAGCGCCGCTGGTCGTGAGGTCAGAATCCTCTAATGGGGTCACTGCTGGGTCGCGTCATTCTCATCAAATCGGGAGCCGCTGCGCTGCACGTGGCTGCACGCAAGGACGAGTGACGTCGCCACACATTGCGTCAGACTCGCCAGACAGGAAGGCGCCGATTGCTTCAACGGGCTCGCTAGCTGAGGTGACTCACTGTGCGTGCGCGGCAGAAAGGCACCGTAGCGTGATGACGCCGTTAAGTTGTTCATCGCGTCAGGCGGGCTCGCGTGCTGTCCTTGACACAGATTGCCTTTTTCAGAGGCATGGACGTTCGCTGTGGACTCGCAGGCATAAAGGCACCCCCGCAGCCAGACAATGTGCCGGAAAGACGAGCTGCTTCCACGAGGCTCGGTTGTCAGGCGCACTCGTTCGCCAGGTCCCTCCAGGTTCGCCTCTAGGGTCATGGGGAGAATGCAGCTCCACACTCCGTTCCGGGAACACATCCCATTCTTGAGGACGGATCTCAGCTCCACTGGCTTGTCGCCACAACTTGTTGGGCAGCTTCGCTTGTCTCTTCTGACGATCTTTGGTCTCAGCACTTGTCGATGGTTCTGCAACTTGTCAAGAACGGTTGGACAACAGACAACACACGACACAAGCAAGTGCCCTCGGTCACCCGACAGAACACCAGACAAAGTATAGTACAACATATACCTAGCTATGTGTCTATCGGAATTTCGTTCCCTTTACATCAAGAGGCACATGTGGGACACAAGACTCTTAAAATGACAACTCAAATTTTTACACGTACAATAACGTAACGAAATAGAATAGAACATAAAGTTGGCTCCTTGAGCTCATTCTGGACGAGAGCGCTCAGCTAAGGCCGTGATGAGGACAAAATTTTGCCCCGAATCGCCAGCGAGAAACCGTAAGGTGGAGCAGGTGCTTACTAAACGCATGGCTCAATGCGTCTGCATTAGCGTTTAGCTTTCCTTTTTTTGTAGCGAACGTCAAAGTTGTGCTGTTGGAGTATCATGCTCCACCTCAGTAACCGGCCACATTTATGAGACCTGTTATTTAACCAGGCTAGAGGACAGTGGTCCGTTCCAACCACAAACCTCGAACCGGAGACATAACAAGCTAGCTTTTGAACGGCCCAAACGAGGCAAGCGCATTCCTTTTCAGAGGTACTGTGTGCCTCTTCCCTGCGGCTGAGTTTTCGACTTAAATACAAAACTGGCCTTTCGTTACCAGCACTGTCTTCCTGGCACAATACAGCTCCCATGCCGCGATCACTCGCGTCGCATTGAATCACAAATCTCTTAGAGAAGTTGGGTGCCATGAGAAGGGGCTTTTCGCTTAGGGCCTGTTTTAGCTGGCAAAACGCATTCTCCTTTTCTGAGTCCCATATTACTTTAACCGGCTCGGATTTTCGAAGTGCGTCAGTTAGAGGGCTGGCCATGCTAGAGTAATTTTGCACGTAATGCTGATAGTATCCAGCCAGGCCGAAGAATGCCCTTATCTCAGATTTTGTGGTTGGTCGTGGATAGTTCACGACGGCGGCTACCTTAATTTCCGAAGGTCTACGCCGGCCACGCCCCACAACGTGCCCCAGGTAAGACACCTCGCCACACCCTTGGTGACATTTAGTAGGTTTCACGGTAAGGCCAGCCTCTTTCAACCTGTTCAGCACGACGTGTAAATGCTCGACATGTTCTTCCTAGCTGTTGAAGAAGATGACGACATCGTCAAGATACGGCAGAGTGAACTCAGAGAGGCCTTTAAGAACGCGGTCCATTAAGCCTGAAGAACAAAAGGGCGCATTTTTCAATCCAAAGCTCAACCTAAGTGGACGATACGTTCCAAATGGAGAAACAAATGTGGCATAGCGGCTAGCACGCTCCGTAAGGGGGACTTGCCAATACCCTGGCACGAGGTCTAACGTGAAATTATAGCTGGACTGTGACACAGTTTCCACCCTCTCCTCTAGGTTTGGTATCGGGTAAGTTTGGTCTCGAATTATGGCGTTAAGACGCCGATAATCGATGCATGGCCTCGGATCTTTTCCTGGCACTTGAACCAATATTAGAGGGGATGTATAGTCACTATCGCCCGGTACTATAACTCCCAACTCCGGCATTTTATCGATCTCCTCTTTCATGACCTGCTTTTGCACAGGGGAACAACGATACGTTTAGAAGTACTTGTTGTTGGGCTAGTTGGTTCGTCATACTAAGGGGTAGTTCTAGACGCCTAAAGCACCACAGGAAGAAATAATCATAATGATTATTTCTTCCTGTGGTGCTTTAGGCGTCTAGAGTTACCCCTCAGTAGAACAAAGATACGGCTTGCTACGGATTGGCTCCTCACAAGTTAGCTCGATATCGTGTTCGATCACCGTCGTGTTTCCGGGACGGTCCGAAAACACGTCTTCAAACTCGGAAACAATCCTTCTCAGGTCCTCCTTCTGGACTTCACTTAACCTAGGCTCTAGGTTAAACTGCTCCAAGATTACCTCCGATCACCTTTCGATTACATCACTAGAACTCAAAATGTCTGCTCCGTCTTCCTCTGAAGCATTCAAAAGTAGATTTACGACCGCTTGATGTTGAACGTATGGCTTCATCAAGTTACTGTGGTAAATGTTATTCGGCCGCCTTCCTCATTTCACTTCATAGTTTGTATCAGAAAGCTTCGATATTACTTTGGCGGGCCCTTCCCAACGAACCTCAAGCTTGTTCTTTTTGGACGGCCGCAGCAGCATTTCCTGACTACCAACTTCAAAGATGCACTTCTTCGCCGATTTGTCGTAGTCCTCCTTCGACAACACTTGTGCCGCCTTCATGTGGCTTCCCACAAGATCTTTAGTTTTTCCAAGCCTCTGAAGGAGGTCTAGAACATACGCAACTACATTAGAGTCCTCATCGAATTCCTCCCAGGACTCGCATAGTATTCGCAATGGTGTTCTCAAACTTATGCCATGCACAAGCTCTGCAGGGCTAAAACCAGTGCTCTCATGAGGAGATGATCTCAAAGCGAACATAGCAGGAGGAATACACGCTTCCCAGTCGCATTTGTGCTCGTAGCAAAGAGCTCTCAGTATCCGTTTCAGAACGGTATGCATACGCTCTACCTGTTTAGATTGCGAGTGATGTATCGAGCTGTGCACTACTTTTATTCCACATTTATCCATAAAGGTAGTGGTAAGGCAGCTGGTGAAGACACTATCATTGTCGCATTGGTTTTCAGAAGGAAATCCGACGCGTGCAAATATGGATAGCAGTGCATACACGACATGAGGGGAATTGAGCTCTTTAAGTGGTATCGCTTCCGGAAATTTTATGGCTATACAGAGAGCCGTCAGGATATACCGACAACCTTGCCTTGACTCTGGCAGTGGCCCGACGATATCAATTACTAGGCGCCGAAAAGGTTCTGTGATAATTGGCACAAGCTTCATGGGTGCCTTCCACTTGTCCGTGGATTTCCCCGCTCTCTGACAAGTGTCGCATGAGCGTACAAAGTCTTCGATATCCTTCCAGCATTTTGGCCAAGAAAACTCAAGGGAAACTCTAGCCTTGGTTTTTTTATGCCAAGGTGCCCTGCCCATGCGTTTTCATGCACCAGTTCCAATAGTTGGCGACGATACTTTTGTGGCACCAAGAGCTGCTCATACTTGCGACCTTGCGCATTTGTGTAGCTCCGATACAGGAGCCCTGCTTGCTCAAAAAAGAAACATTATTTTTCTTTTTTCCCAATTTGATGCTTTCCATTAGCGCTTTAATCGAGAGGTTCTCCCGCTGCTCCCGAATAAGCATTTCTCGATCAACTCTCGACAGCTTACTCCAACTTTCTGATACAGGCGAGAGCATTGCACCCCTTTAGCTCTGACTCATTGGCGCCATGTCGTCTCCCCCTGCTAAGGAAACCGCGCCAGTCGCTTCGGCGACGGGCCGCTTGAGTGACTGCTCACGTGACTCACACGGAGAATTTCCTCTTTGAGGTTCCGTCGACTCACCGCCAAGGTAACTTGATGGTTCACATTGAACAAGATCAAGCTCCTGCGAAAGCTTCCGCGCTTGCGATCGCGTGAGGGCCATGTACGCTAAGTTGGGGAAGAACGATTTACCCTGCTCTTTGAGAATCTGCTCTGAGTTGTTAGAGAAAAGATAAGGAACACGATCGGGGAGCGTGGCAGACACAGCCGCTTCGGTGCGAAGCTTACCGAACGGGCCTTCAATGACAACCGTAGCGATTGGTAAGCAAGCACTCTGCTCCTCGGCGACTTGCCTGATCCACGCGAATTCTCCTGTAAAGTCATCCGGAGACACCAATGAAGGATGGACAACGTCCATGGTTGCCGCTCAGTCTCGAAGTGCTCGACACGTTTTCCAATTCACACTAATTTCTTGCAGATACGGCTCTAACAACCGCATGTTCTTTTCTGATTCTCGGATTGTTGCAAAAGCAAACTTTTGCTTACAGTTTATCGCGATGTGCCCTTTCTTTTTGCAGTTGTAGCAGATTAGCGGCTTCCGTGATTCAAACGCCCATGTGGTATCAGTGCGTTGTTTAGGAACCTCACTCGATTTCTCCGCTTCCATTGCCCTTTCCCTGCAGTGTCCTTTGTAACAGACGGGTTCTTCTTGAAATTACGGTGCGGAGCGGGTTTCCATTGATCAGGTTTCTTTGAAAAGACCTCTTTCCTTTCATTCTTTTCAACGCGCACTGCCCTGCTATGCAACTTTCGGCGAGTATAATACTCCTCAGCTATTTCTGCTGCATTGTTTAGCTGTACTTCACCAAGTTTGTCCTGCAGCCAAAGCTTGACATCCTCCTCGATGCAGCGGTAGAATTGCTCCAATGCAATGCATTCTACCACTTTATCGCGATCGTCATAAACACCTTCGCCCTTGAGCCATTCAATTAAATCGCTTTAAGACGAATCGCGAAGTCAACGTGTGGCTCATTCTCCTTTTTAGCATAGCGGAACCTATGCCTGAAAGCCTCGGGTGACAACTTATAACGTCTCAAGACAACTTCCTTAACCTCGTCATAGCTCTCAAACGCTTCTCTCGACAAGCAAGTTATCGCGTCGGTCACTTCGCCGGGAAGAAGAGCTAACAGGTTCTGCACCCAAAGAGACTGCTCCAAAGCATTTCGCTCACAGACGTGTTCAAACTTGACGAGATACTTCGCCGTGTCCTCGCCTACTACGAACAGTGGCAGTTGGTCGCGAATTCTTTGACCGCTGATTTGAACTGTCGCAGAAGCTACGCTAGGCACCTGCGAACACTGTGGCATTGCCAATTCTATTCGTTTCAACTCAAGGCGCTCCTGTCTCTCGGCCTCTTCACGGCGTTCTCGCCTTTCAGCATCTTCACGTTCGCGAAGTTCTCGCCTTTCATCTTCTTCACATTCGCGAACTTCTAGCCTTTCAGCTTCTTCACGTTCGCGAGCTTCTACTTTTCGCCTTTCGGCCTCCTCGCGGCGTGCTTTGATATCCGCCCAGGCCTCATCGACTTCCTCAGCCGACACTCCTTTTCCCTCATGATCTCAAGGATCGCTTGCTTTCGTTTCGCACCACCGAAAGTAGTACCGAGTTTCTCAGAAATTTCGATGAGTTCCTTCACTTTAAGGTTCTCCATCGTTCACACTAGCCTCTTGTTCTTTGGCCCTGTTAAGAATTTACTTGCCGTACCCACTATTAGTCAACTAGCAAGACGCGCAAGCAATTTGTAACACTCCCGTGTTTACACTCTCCCCATTAACTTTGGTTTCAAAGCGCTTCGACTTGTCTTGAAACGATCAAAGCTCACTCTAATGCTTCACACAGCCTTTCTCTAAACTACTGTAACCTGAGCTAGAGTAGTCTGGTGAACTGAGGGGAAAACATCAGGCACTCACCGCATCGATGTCGCTGACGCCGGCCGATACCGCAGCTGTCAACCACTGTTACGAAGCGCGCCTCCAACGACGTTACGAAGGGCGCCACGAATCTCACCGCTGCAACCACTGTTTATGAAAGACAGCGACGCCAACATGGTCCCGAAGGCGCCACTGCTCCGATGTCCGCCGACGCGGTCACCAGCCGTTTGGTAGCGTAGGTTTCTCAGCTCGCGACTGCTTCTGCGCAGAGCTGATAGACAAGTGGACAAAACGACAGTGAGTTAAACAAGGTTTATGTACAGCATATACAGAGGCGTTACAGATTCGGCACTGGGGCCCACAGCTTAGAGACCCGAAGAGCCGAGCTCTCCTCTCTAACACATAAGTCTACTGCTCGCGACGCGCCGCAGAGCTTCTTTTATATGCACCGGGTGGATTCTTTGAGCAACCAAATGTCCAACCAGAAGCGCCGCTGGTCGTGAGGTCAGAATCCTCTAATGGGGTCACTGCTGGGTCGCGTCATTCTCATCAAATCGGGAGCCGCTGCGCTGCACGTGGCTGCACGCAAGGACGAGTGACGTCGCCACACATTGCGTCAGACTCGCCAGACAGGAAGGCGCCGATTGCTTCAACGGGCTCGCTAGCTGAGGTGACTCACTGTGCGTGCGCGGCAGAAAGGCACCGTAGCGTGATGACGCCGTTAAGTTGTTCATCGCGTCAGGCGGGCTCGCGTGCTGTCCTTGACACAGATTGCCTTTTTCAGAGGCATGAACGTTCGCTGTGGACTCGCAGGCATAAAGGCACCCCCGCAGCCAGACAATGTGCCGGAAAGACGAGCTGCTTCCACGAGGCTCGGTTGTCAGGCGCACTCGTTCGCCAGGTCCCTCCAGGTTCGCCTCTAGGGTCATGGGGAGAATGCAGCTCCACACTCCGTTCCGGGAACACATCCCATTCTTGAGGACGGATCTCAGCTCCACTGGCTTGTCGCCACAACTTGTTGGGCAGCTTCGCTTGTCTCTTCTGACGATCTTTGGTCTCAGCACTTGTCGATGGTTCTGCAACTTGTCAAGAACGGTTGGACAACAGACAACACACGACACAAGCAAGTGCCCTCGGTCACCCGACAGAACACCAGACAAAGTATAGTACAACATATACCTAGCTATGTGTCTATCGGAATTTCGTTCCCTTTACATCAAGAGGCACATGTGGGACACAAGACTCTTAAAATGACAACTCAAATTTTTACACGTACAATAACGTAACGAAATAGAATAGCACATAAAGTTGGCTCCTTGAGCTCATTCTGGACGAGAGCGCTCAGCTAAGGCCGTGATGAGGACAAAATTTTGCCCCGAATCGCCAGCGAGAAACCGTAAGGTGGAGCAGGTGCTTACTAAACGCATGGCTCAATGCGTCTGCATTAGCGTTTAGCTTTCCTTTTTTTGTAGCGAACGTCAAAGTTGTGCTGTTGGAGTATCATGCTCCACCTCAGTAACCGGCCACATTTATGAGACCTGTTATTTAACCAGGCTAGAGGACAGTGGTCCGTTCCAACCACAAACCTCGAACCGGAGACATAACAAGCTAGCTTTTGAACGGCCCAAACGAGGCAAGCGCATTCCTTTTCAGAGGTACTGTGTGCCTCTTCCCTGCGGCTGAGTTTTCGACTTAAATACAAAACTGGCCTTTCGTTACCAGCACTGTCTTCCTGGCACAATACAGCTCCCATGCCGCGATCACTCGCGTCGCATTGAATCACAAATCTCTTAGAGAAGTTGGGTGCCATGAGAAGGGGCTTTTCGCTTAGGGCCTGTTTTAGCTGGCAAAACGCATTCTCCTTTTCTGAGTCCCATATTACTTTAACCGGCTCGGATTTTCGAAGTGCGTCAGTTAGAGGGCTGGCCATGCTAGAGTAATTTTGCACGTAATGCTGATAGTATCCAGCCAGGCCGAAGAATGCCCTTATCTCAGATTTTGTGGTTGGTCGTGGATAGTTCACGACGGCGGCTACCTTAATTTCCGAAGGTCTACGCCGGCCACGCCCCACAACGTGCCCCAGGTAAGACACCTCGCCACACCCTTGGTGACATTTAGTAGGTTTCACGGTAAGGCCAGCCTCTTTCAACCTGTTCAGCACGACGTGTAAATGCTCGACATGTTCTTCCTAGCTGTTGAAGAAGATGACGACATCGTCAAGATACGGCAGAGTGAACTCAGAGAGGCCTTTAAGAACGCGGTCCATTAAGCCTGAAGAACAAAAGGGCGAATTTTCAATCCAAAGCTCAACCTAAGTGGACGATACGTTCCAAATGGAGAAACAAATGTGGCATAGCGGCTAGCACGCTCCGTAAGGGGGACTTGCCAATACCCTGGCACGAGGTCTAACGTGAAATTATAGCTGGACTGTGACACAGTTTCCACCCTCTCCTCTAGGTTTGGTATCGGGTAAGTTTGGTCTCGAATTATGGCGTTAAGACGCCGATAATCGATGCATGGCCTCGGATCTTTTCCTGGCACTTGAACCAATATTAGAGGGGATGTATAGTCACTATCACCCGGTACTATAACTCCCAACTCCGGCATTTTATCGATCTCCTCTTTCATGACCTGCTTTTGCACAGGGGAACAACGATACGTTTAGAAGTACTTGTTGTTGGGCTAGTTGGTTCGTCATACTAAGGGGTAGTTCTAGACGCCTAAAGCACCACAGGAAGAAATAATCATAATGATTATTTCTTCCTGTGGTGCGTTAGGCGTCTAGAGTTACCCCTCAGTAGAACAAAGATACGGCTTGCTACGGATTGGCTCCTCACAAGTTAGCTCGATATCGTGCTCGATCACCGTCGTGTTTCCGGGACGGTCCGAAAACACGTCTTCAAACTCGGAAACAATCCTTCTCAGGTCCTCCTTCTGGACTTCACTTAACCTAGGCTCTAGGTTAAACTGCTCCAAGATTACCTCCGATCACCTTTCGATTACATCACTAGAACTCAAAATGTCTGCTCCGTCTTCCTCTGAAGCATTCAAAAGTAGATTTACGACCGCTTGATGTTGAACGTATGGCTTCATCAAGTTACTGTGGTAAATGTTATTCGGCCGCCTTCCTCATTTCACTTCATAGTTTGTATCAGAAAGCTTCGATATTACTTTGGCGGGCCCTTCCCAACGAACCTCAAGCTTGTTCTTTTTGGACGGCCGCAGCAGCATTTCCTGACTACCAACTTCAAAGATGCACTTCTTCGCCGATTTGTCGTAGTCCTCCTTCGACAACACTTGTGCCGCCTTCATGTGGCTTCCCACAAGATCTTTAGTTTTTCCAAGCCTCTGAAGGAGGTCTAGAACATACGCAACTACATTAGAGTCCTCATCGAATTCCTCCCAGGACTCGCATAGTATTCGCAATGGTGTTCTCAAACTTATGCCATGCACAAGCTCTGCAGGGCTAAAACCAGTGCTCTCATGAGGAGATGATCTCAAAGCGAACATAGCAGGAGGAATACACGCTTCCCAGTCGCATTTGTGCTCGTAGCAAAGAGCTCTCAGTATCCGTTTCAGAACGGTATGCATACGCTCTACCTGTTTAGATTGCGAGTGATGTATCGAGCAGTGCACTACTTTTATTCCACATTTATCCATAAAGGTAGTGGTAAGGCAGCTGGTGAAGACACTATCATTGTCGCATTGGTTTTCAGAAGGAAATCCGACGCGTGCAAATATGGATAGCAGTGCATACACGACATGAGGGGAATTGAGCTCTTTAAGTGGTATCGCTTCCGGAAATTTTATGGCTATACAGAGAGCCGTCAGGATATACCGACAACCTTGCCTTGACTCTGGCAGTGGCCCGACGATATCAATTACTAGGCGCCGAAAAGGTTCTGTGATAATTGGCACAAGCTTCATGGGTGCCTTTCACTTGTCCGTGGATTTCCCCGCTCTCTGACAAGTGTCGCATGAGCGTACAAAGTCTTCGATATCCTTCCAGCATTTTGGCCAAGAAAACTCAAGGGAAACTCTAGCCTTGGTTTTTTTATGCCAAGGTGCCCTGCCCATGCGTTTTCATGCACCAGTTCCAATAGTTGGCGACGATACTTTTGTGGCACCAAGAGCTGCTCATACTTGCTACCTTGCGCATTTGTGTAGCTCCGATACAGGAGCCCTGCTTGCTCAAAAAAAGAAACATTCTTTTTCTTTTTTCCCGATTTGATGCTTTCCATTAGCGCTTTAATCGAGAGGTTCTCCCGCTGCTCCCGAATAAGCATTTCTCGATCAACTCTCGACAGCTTACTCCAACTTTCTGATACAGGCGAGAGCATTGCACCCCTTTAGCTCTGACTCATTGGCGCCATGTCGTCTCCCCCTGCTAAGGAAACCGCGCCAGTCGCTTCGGCGACGGGCCGCTTGAGTGACTGCTCACGTGACTCACACGGAGAATTTCCTCTTTGAGGTTCCGTCGACTCACCGCCAAGGTAACTTGATGGTTCACATTGAACAAGATCAAGCTCCTGCGAAAGCTTCCGCGCTTGCGATCGCGTGAGGGCCATGTACGCTAAGTTGGGGAAGAACGATTTACCCTGCTCTTTGAGAATCTGCTCTGAGTTGTTAGAGAAAAGATAAGGAACACGATCGGGGAGCGTGGCAGACACAGCCGCTTCGGTGCGAAGCTTACCGAACGGGCCTTCAATGACAACCGTAGCGATTGGTAAGCAAGCACTCTGCTCCTCGGCGACTTGCCTGATCCACGCGAATTCTCCTGTAAAGTCATCCGGAGACACCAATGAAGGATGGACAACGTCCATGGTTGCCGCTCAGTCTCGAAGTGCTCGACACGTTTTCCAATTCACACTAATTTCTTGCAGATACGGCTCTAACAACCGCATGTTCTTTTCTGATTCTCGGATTGTTGCAAAAGCAAACTTTTGCTTACAGTTTATCGCGATGTGCCCTTTCTTTTTGCAGTTGTAGCAGATTAGCGGCTTCCGTGATTCAAACGCCCATGTGGTATCAGTGCGTTGTTTAGGAACCTCACTCGATTTCTCCGCTTCCATTGCCCTTTCCCTGCAGTGTCCTTTGTAACAGACGGGTTCTTCTTGAAATTACGGTGCGGAGCGGGTTTCCATTGATCAGGTTTCTTTGAAAAGACCTCTTTCCTTTCATTCTTTTCAACGCGCACTGCCCTGCTATGCAACTTTCGGCGAGTATAATACTCCTCAGCTATTTCTGCTGCATTGTTTAGCTGTACTTCACCAAGTTTGTCCTGGAGCCAAAGCTTGACATCCTCCTCGATGCAGCGGTAGAATTGCTCCAATGCAATGCATTCTACCACTTTATCGCGATCGTCATAAACACCTTCGCCCTTGAGCCATTCAATTAAATCGCTTTAAGACGAATCGCGAAGTCAACGTGTGGCTCATTCTCCTTTTTAGCATAGCGGAACCTATGCCTGAAAGCCTCGGGTGACAACTTATAACGTCTCAAGACAACTTCCTTAACCTCGTCATAGCTCTCAAACGCTTCTCTCGACAAGCAAGTTATCGCGTCGGTCACTTCGCCGGGAAGAAGAGCTAACAGGTTCTGCACCCAAAGAGACTGCTCCAAAGCATTTCGCTCACAGACGTGTTCAAACTTGACGAGATACTTCGCCGTGTCCTCGCCTACTACGAACAGTGGCAGTTGGTCGCGAATTCTTTGACCGCTGATTTGAACTGTCGCAGAAGCTACGCTAGGCACCTGCGAACACTGTGGCATTGCCAATTCTATTCGTTTCAACTCAAGGCGCTCCTGTCTCTCGGCCTCTTCACGGCGTTCTCGCCTTTCAGCATCTTCACGTTCGCGAAGTTCTCGCCTTTCATCTTCTTCACATTCGCGAACTTCTAGCCTTTCAGCTTCTTCACGTTCGCGAGCTTCTACTTCTCGCCTTTCGGCCTCCTCGCGGCGTGCTTTGATATCCGCCCAGGCCTCATCGACTTCCTCAGCCGACACTCCTTTTCCCTCATGATCTCAAGGATCGCTTGCTTTCGTTTCGCACCACCGAAAGTAGTACCGAGTTTCTCAGAAATTTCGATGAGTTCCTTCACTTTAAGGTTCTCCATCGTTCACACTAGCCTCTTGTTCTTTGGCCCTGTTAAGAATTTACTTGCCGTACCCACTATTAGTCAACTAGCAAGACGCGCAAGCAATTTGTAACACTCTCGTGTTTACACTCTCCCCATTAACTTTGGTTTCAAAGCGCTTCGACTTGTCTTGAAACGATCAAAGCTCACTCTAATGCTTCACACAGCCTTTCTCTAAACTACTGTAACCTGAGCTAGAGTAGTCTGGTGAACTGAGGGGAAAACATCAGGCACTCACCGCATCGATGTCGCTGACGCCGGCCGATACCGCAGCTGTCAACCACTGTTACGAAGCGCGCCTCCAACGACGTTACGAAGGGCGCCACGAATCTCACCGCTGCAACCACTGTTTATGAAAGACAGCGACGCCAACATGGTCCCGAAGGCGCCACTGCTCCGATGTCCGCCGACGCGGTCACCAGCCGTTTGGTAGCGTAGGTTTCTCAGCTCGCGACTGCTTCTGCGCAGAGCTGATAGACAAGTGGACGAAACGACAGTGAGTTAAACAAGGTTTATGTACAGCATATATACAGAGGCGTTACAAATTCGGCACTGGGGCCCACAGCTTAGAGACCCGAAGAGCCGAGCTCTCCTCTCTAACACATAAGTCTACTGCTCGCGACGCGCCGCAGAGCTTCTTTTATATTCACCAGGTGGATTCTTTGAGCAACCAAATGTCCAACCAGAAGCGCCGCTGGTCGTGAGGTCAGAATCCTCTAATGGGGTCACTGCTGGGTCGCGTCATTCTCATCAAATCGGGAGCCGCTGCGCTGCACGTGGCTGCACGCAAGGACGAGTGACGTCGCCACACATTGCGTCAGACTCGCCATACAGGAAGGCGCCAATTGCTTCAACGGGCTCGCTGGCTGAGGTGACTCACTGTGCGTGCGCGGCAGAAAGGCACCGTCGCGTGATGACGCCGTTGAGTTGTTCATCGCGTCAGGCGGCCTCGCGTGCTGGCCTTGACACAGATTGCCTTTTTCAGAGGCATGGACGTTCGCTGTGGACTCGCAGGCATAACACGCTCTAGTGTTTATGAAAGTTCCCATCATTTTCATGCTTCATCCAGCATGAAAATGATGGGAGGGCACGCATTTGTGTAATATTCGTTACTTCGTCTCTGTGTTGGCCGCTGCAGTCGCTTTGTCACTAGATAAAGTGTAGTATAGCAAGCGTTGAAAGTTGGTTAGTGGGTACGACGGAAAGATCTTCAAAATAAACTGTGCAGCAGCACGGGACACGAAGAAAGGAAGGACAAAAACAAGTGCGGAAATAAAATGCGCTCGATCTTGGCGCTTTTTAGGGGCGGGGAGACGACGCTAGGGGGCCATTCAAAGCAAACGTTCTTCGCATGTGCTCCCGCCTCGACGCCTCTTCTTACCCGGAAAACCTTATTGCCGCCACCTATGAAGTACTGGACCGTTTTCTACTAATCAAGCGCAGTCGGTGGATAACGGGTTTTTAACCGTAAGGTCATATTTTCTGAAAGTCTGCTTGTTTGAAGATCCAAAGCGAAAAACGCTGCTCTAAGCCTAAGCGGCGTCGGGCCGTTGGCCCGACGAAAGGCTACTCGCGTTTCCGCGCAACGCGCGAGAATGGCTGACGACGACGCGGCTGCGTCAACCGGAGCCACGACATCGATCGAAGAAAAAACTCAAGGCGGAGAAAATGCCACCAGCGTCTCGCAAAAGAAGCCTTTTGACAACGGGGGTGGTTCATTGCAACGTATCACAAATCAAGGCTGATTGCCGTTCCGGAGACCGGGGCCGAAGCGGTTGACAAATCAGCGTCGAGCCAACCTAAACAGAAAGGGAATCCTCTTCGAAAAGAGAAACTGCCTCCACTGCCGAAAACCGACTTCAAGGTCATCATTAGACCGAGGGATGGGCTCAACATCAGTCAATTAGGCAAGCATCAGATGGCGCGCTATAACTATGGCATGTGGTAACCCAGACATCTGCAACAAGGCAACCTGCTTATACGGCTGCGCAATGGATCCAACATTGCCATAATCAGCACGCCAAGCATGGAGACTGCCAACATTGTGCAGAGCCTTCGAAGTCTACGTTTTGGTGCAAAAGACTATGCAGGGATGGCAGAAAACGCCGAACTCCGGCAGAAACTAAACGATCTCATAGATGAACTGAAGGCCCTGAGAACAGGACAGACCAATGCTAACCCCCAATCAGACTTAACGCTGACAGCCACCGTAGGGCGCCAGGAATTCACAACTACCATGGCTGCCATAAAAAATGCCCTAGCAAATCTTGGCCACCTCATCTCTAACATCCAAGCTGAGGCGCGCAAGGATAGAGAATGTCTGGTGCAACTCACGGTCATGAAATCCAGAGGCAAACCCTACGCTAGGCCATCACCTAAGTATGGCGAGCAGCCGTTAATGCTTGGTCAAGTTGGAAACCCTCGAAATATGGGAGTTGGACTGTCGTGGAATCCGTCTAAAGCAAGGTCTTCTGAGCCAATACATCAATAAATGCACAACTCCACCAGACATCCTCGCCCTCCAGGAAACCGGCTGCTCACCAAAACTCACTGGCTTTTCGGTTTATGAGGGTCTTGGCCAAAGTAAGGTCGCTACTTTGGTTGCCAA
The DNA here is from genome assembly GCA_013436015.1 of Rhipicephalus annulatus. NCBI lineage: Eukaryota > Metazoa > Arthropoda > Arachnida > Ixodida > Ixodidae > Rhipicephalus > Rhipicephalus annulatus. The sequence continues at coordinate 517,784 of WOVY01002311.1, read as the reverse complement.
AGCGGTCACCGCTATTAGACATGACATTGATGCAACAGACATTGACCTTGTTCTTATTGAAATCATAACGAAACAAAAAACCGACGAAAGCATATTTCTCCTCAATATCTACAGCCCACCAAGCCAGCGGAAAACCAACTTCAGCTCCCTTCTGCGCAAGGCAGAACAAGCAGCAGGCAAAAAGGGTCTTGTCATCCTTGGAGACTTTAATGCGTGGCACAAGAGCTGTAGATATGTCAAGGAAACTCAGAAAGGTAGGGATTTGGCCAGAGAAGCTGATCGCAGAAGGCTAAGCCTCATTACAGACCACACTCAACCAACGCGCGTAGGGAATAGTATCAACCGAGATACGTGCCCGGACTTGGCGTTCGTTAAAGGTGTCAGGGAGGCCCGATGGGAAAACAGCGGGGAAACGCTTGGCAGTGACCACTGCATTTTGCGTATTCAGATAGAAACCCTCCCGGTTAAGAAACAACATGGCCTGGCTCGACTTACACACTGGGAAGCTTTTAGAAAAATTAGGGCAGAATTCGAGGATAAAGAAATTGCGGACATTGAGAGTTGCGTCACGGGAAACAAGGCAGACTGGAAACGATTAACCCGAGAAGTTACCCTATCTACAAACACGCCTGAGGTGGACAAGCATCTCCTACACCTCTGGGACGCCCGCCAGGGCCTATTAAGAAGATGGAAGAAGCAGAAACACAACCGCAAACTGAGACTTAGAATCGCCGCAGTCACCAGGAAAGCCGAAGAGTATGCGACGGAGCTATCAAGGCACAACTGGGACCAAAAATGCAACGAGCTACAAAATACACTAGGTTGAAAAAGGAGATGGGCCTTGCTGAGGGCCCTCATAGACCCAACCATGACCAAGACTGAAACCTGTAAGACGACTCAAAAGATTGCACACCAATTCAAAGGCATAGACCGGGAACTGCTAGAATATATAAAGCTGCGCTATATTGGCGATACAACGAACACTGACTGACACCTGGCATACACTGGTGCAGCTAATCCTGCTCTGGACGAACCCATTACCACAGAAGAAGTTCGACATGCTATGCTGTCGGCAACAAAGAACACTACGCCAGGAAAGGATGGCATCAGCAACGCTATGATACGGAACCTCGATGACAAATCTATCACAAGGTTCACAGAATGCATCAACAAACATTGGGAGAAGGGTACCGTTCCAAACGACTGGAAACATGCGGAAATAATAATGATTACAAAGTCTGGAAAGGCTCCAAGCTTGGAAAATTTAAGACCCATTTCGTTGACTTCGTCTTTGGGAAAAGTATACGATAGAATCGTGCTTCAGAGGCTGGAGACCTACTTGGAAGACAACAAACTCATGCCGCACACCATGTTTGGCTTCCGAAAATGCCTCTCAACACAGGACGCCCTCCTACAAATCAAGAAAGAGGTGCTTACCGATGTCCCAAAATATGGAGAAAACGTACTACTTGCACTAGATCTAAGGCTGCTTTCGACAATGTCAGTCATAAGGCTGTGCTAGAGGGGCTTAGCAAATTAGGCTGTGGAAAGCGAATACACAACTACATCAAAGCTTTTCTCAGTAACAGAACCGCCACAATTGGTATAGGAGGCATCCGCACTGATACGTTTGATACGCCCACAAAGGAACACCCCGAGGTTCTGTGATATCACCGATGCTGTTCAACATCGTTATGATCGGCTTAGCTCGGAACCTCGAAAACATTGAAGGACTCAGACATGCCATCTACGCAGACAATGTTACAATCTGGGTGACAAGAGGATCTCTAGGCCAAAAACAAGACCTTCTGCAACGTGCAGCTGATACAGTTCACGACTACGTGCGTCAATGTGGCCTCGTCTGCTCTCCAGAGAAATCAGAAGTTCTGAGAGTCTACAGACAAGGATACGATCTGCAAAACTCCATTTATGTCTATATAGGGGAGAAGAAGATTCCAGAAGTGTCCCGAATCAAGATTCTCGGCATGTGGATACAAAGCAACTGTCGTATAGACCACACGATCAGAGAGCTGTCAAACACTACAGCGCAATTCACGAGGATAATCACCAGAATCCCTAACAAAAGACGGGGTATGAAGGAAGAGGACACTTGTGGGCTTGTACAGGCCCTCGTCGTCAGTAGGATTGTATGAAGTGTCCCCTACCAAACACCACTCCCACAGGAAAAAGAACAATTAGAGGCAATCTTCAGAAAAGCCTACGAGTGCGCCTTTAGTCTGCCTGTCAGCACCTCAACAGAGAAATTCCTTAAACTCGGGATAAACAACACAGTGCAAGAACACATCGAGGCGCATCTTGTTGCGCAGAAAATGAGATTAATGTTGACTGCTACGGGCAGGCATACGTTGCAGACATTGGGCATGAGGGATGCTTGCGGAGAAATCAATAACACGGCGAGCATACCAAAGGACATTCGCCAGATCATTGAAGTCAGCCCAATACCTCAAAACATGTTCCAGAAATCCATAAGGCTCGAAGAAAAGCCAGATCAGAAGCAAAAAAAAAATTCAAGGCGAGAACCGACGTATTGTACGTTGACGCGACCACATACAGAGAGCACTCCGGGACAGTTGTAAGCGTTGTTGATCACCAACTTAGGGAAGTCAACAGCGCTTCGATCAAAAGCAACAGCATCTTTGAGGCTGAGTAAGTAGCGATCGCGCTCGCCATCACACACCAGAGCGAAGAGTCTACTACAGAAATAGTTACTGACTCGCAAGAAGCGTGCCGACGGTACAGCAGTGGACGCATATCCAGTGCTGCCATCCGCATACTCAAGGGAAGAAAAATCAACTTCTCGAGCTGCTCCATTACGTGGACACCAGGACATAAAACTGTGACAGGGAACCAGCGTGCCGACGCCATTACCCGAGAATACGCCGACCAGGGGATGCACAACGACGAGGAACCAGCCACAGTTACTAGACGCTATGAAGCAATTTTAGAACACCAGAGAGCCCTGAGGAGGATATACCCCCCTCCCCACAAAGACCTCAACAGAGAGCAGTCGGTTGCCTGGAGACAGCTGCAGACTAATACGTACCCCAATCTCAGTCTTCTGAGTAAAATCTATCCGGGAATATACACCAACAAATGCCTGCTATGCAGAGAACACCTCACACTTTGTGTGTTGGCAGGCCCACGTGATATGGGCCTGCCAACACACACACAGGTAGTGCCAAGAAACTGTACACCAACGCCGGAGCAGTGGGAGGCTGCGCTGTCCTGCTCTAAGCCTGAAGAACAGCTCAAGCTGATCGACAGAGCTTGCAAGATGGCAAAGGCCGCAGGGGCACTGGACTGAGGGCTCCACCTTCACCAGAAAAAAGCTATTTGTAGTAAAGTTTTGCATTCCATTTTCAAGGCGAAGCTTCTTATAGCAGCACCCGTTCGTCTCTCGTAGCCGTTGTAGTATGTAACAAGTATAACATTTTGACCTCCAAGGTGGTGACAGTGAGATGTTTATTCTGTGCGTTGTTGAACAATGAAAAATAGTGCTCAATGTACAAGCCAATGGCTGCTAATGGGTAATTAGATACAGGAGCATTCGGCTTTTAGTTAACGCGCACGATGCGATCCCCATTAGCAGCCATTGGCATGTACATTGAGCCCTATCTGACAAGAAAGGCTTGCTACGTTATACTCGCTGGGTGTAACCTCCTTAGTTTTAGAAAGGTTTAGCGAGCGTTGAACCGCAGTGCCATGAATACATTGAACTAGAATATACCGTGAATGAACTCGAGGTGGTTAAAGGAGGGAAGTAGATACGAAGCGCAAGCCGTAAGAAAGTAAAAGCCGAATTCTCCTTTCTCTAATTTCCGATTAGCAGGCATTGGCTTGTACATTAGGCACTATCTGACAGGAAAAGGTTGCTACGTTACACTCGCTGGGCGTAATTTCTGTGGTTTTAGAAAGGTTTAGAGAGCGTTGGGCCGCAGTGCCCTGAATACAGTGAACTAGTATATACCATGAACTCGAGGTGGTTAAAGGTGGGAAGTAGACCCGACGCGCAAGCCGTAAGAAAGTGTGCGTGTGCCACCTATCGTTCAGTCCTTGGTATGTCCGCTGAATGGCGGTGCTTCTATATGGGGAATATATGATGAAAAGATGGGAGATGTTTTTACTTGGAGTGTTGAATAGATGGATGAACGGACCCACAGACAGATGCATGAATGGACGCATGAACGGACGCAGGGGTGGATGCATGGACGAACACAGGGACGGACGCATGAACAGACGCGCGCACGGACGGGCGGATGGACGCATGGATGGTTACACAGACGGACGCATGGACGGACGGAAGCAAGAACGAATGGACGGACGAATGCTTCGCCCCACTCTCCATCATTCACTCCGTGGATATGCTGACAATGTTTTTATGTGTCCCATCTGGCTGCGCAGTTTATTCTGCAGTTCAGTAAATGCTCAGAAGTTCCATTTCACCACCTTTGCCTTTTAGGCTCCCTAATGAAAATCGGGTCCCGAAGTTCAAAATGATCCTTTCTTTTGTCAAAAAGAAACGCCAAAAACCCAGCAGTAAGAAGCCAAAATCAAGTCCGAAGCCGAAAACACAAAGATTGTTTAAATCTGTGCATTGGCCACAATTCTACTGGTGGTCGAATCGTCGCAGCGACAAAGTTTCTTCTAGTAAATGATCGAGGAAACTCCATGGTTGGGGAGTAGCAAGAAGCACGCACTTGTATAACTCGTGAACGCTGGCCGGCTAATGTGACATTTCTTCGGCAAGCTGGCCCACACTGTCCCTTGTTTGGAGAATTGGTTGATCGAATGCTATTAGGTAACATTTGTTCACCTTCGCATTACACGATTTCTTATGTTTCACGTCATAAACTGATTATCTTTCTGACAGCACTTACGAGTCCTATAGATTCGGGCTTTGGTCAATTCATGTTTTGTTTCTGTAGATTATCACTGAAATGAAAAGAAGAAGTAAGGGTCGAGTTAAAAAACTATGCACGCCACACGGCGAATGCTCATGTTCGTGTTAGCACCAACCAATCATTGTAATAAGTTAGAAAAAAACGAGAACAAAACCGCGCGCAATCGCTCGCTGATTGTACCAATAGAAGAATGAAAAAAAATTAATCTGATAGCTCCCACATGTCAACATAGGTGTTCATTAACTTAAATGTCTTAAGAATTGATTTTTGAAAGACTTCGATGACATGTACGTAAGAATCGTTACTTGTATGTGCAGTTCCGAATGTAACAAATGTCACCACGACGCGACATTTTAATTAAGGTTTAGCTCTGGTGAGCCCAATTTTCGACACAGATGAACCAATATAAGAGTGCATGTGGCATAGTGAGCCTTCAGCGAGTTTTCCTTTCACGCAGGACGCTTGTTTGAAGACACCTCATCACGACAATAACTACAGGTTTTCCCGCTTACTTTAATCCAAGTGCCAGCCTAAATAATCTGCACGCCATTGAAATAATCTGAGTGCCGAGCTATTTAATCCTTGTGCCAAACATTGAATCCAAGCGCCAACATATTTAATCCAAGCGCCAACTCACTCAGGCCGCGTGCCATTGAGTTTAATCCAAGTGCCACCGTGTTTAATCCAATTGCCCATGACTTTAATTCAGGTGCCAGCCAGTTTAATCCACGCACAAAAACCAGAATACGTGGCGTAAAAACGGCAGTGCAATTGAAATGCAGTTCCTACAGTATAAAAGACAATAGTCGGAAGGTAGAATCAATCATTATTATTTGTATTCGCCGATAGTATTCTTGAAAAAAATTACTGCCGTGGTTCGCTTAAGCCATGTTTGGAGTGCTCATACTTTGCTATGCGCAAGTTTGTATAATGAGTGCTTGGCCCAGGTGAAATAAGTTTAATGAAAACGAAAAAAAAACGCAGGAACATATTACTGAATATTTTACAGTGCAATGAAATTCAGTATCCGTCACTAAAGCTCATATTCGGCTTTGGTACGCACTACAACATTACATGACCAGGACAGGTCATGTAATGCGAATGACACACTATGTTTATTGGAGTGCCGGAACGCATTCTAAGAGATTAAAAGCATGGTAGCGGGCAGTGATGGGTCAAAGACAGCTACATAATCAAGAAATTAAGAAGCCGTCGAGCGGCACGCACTGTGAAATAGAGATAATTCCATTATGTTTTTATTCCTGTAGTGAACATAAAACGTAAACTGATCATCCTGATGTGGCAATAGTAGTTTTATTTTACATTGATGTATGCTCTTATTTTTTTATTCAAACAAAGTTAAATGTCTCCAATGATGCGATCAGTACTGATTGTTCGTTTAGCTTGTTAGTTTTGTGACGTACTTGACAAATGCGATGAAACGAACACAGAGGAAACAAAATGATAATAACACGCAACTGACCTTGGGCCTAGCTTTTTTTTTTGTGTACGTGTTTTTTTTGCGCGGCATTATGCCTCTCATCGCACATTGGAAGCTTGCGGATTCAGAATCCAGTGCAATCACTAAATTATTTGTTCTATCCCCCCTCTCTATCTCTACACACACACACACACACACACACACACGCACACACACACACGCACACACACACACAAGCACACACACACACACACACACACACGTATATATATATATATGTGTGTGTGTGTGTGTGTGTGTGTGTGTACACATACATACATATACATATACAGGAAAACAGGAGTGATTACTACTAATTATTCAAGAAATGCAACATAGGCACAGGTTAGTGTATTTATTAAAACATAACTGTCTTATAGGGCTCGGAGACGGATGTTCACAAGTCATCTTCACGCAAAGCTGCAGGCACGAAAGAGAAATTGTGCCGATCAAAGGCCGCGCAGTCCACGCGCTGTATTTGTTGCATGGAGTAACGAGCCGCACACAGCAGCAAAGAACGCCTGTGCTCCTTTTTCGTCATGCCTTGCGGTGTCACTAAAACTAAATTACGACGTTCGCTCAGGTAGGCCTTCACGTGTGACTTGAATTTCAAGAAGGCTTCTTTTATAGAGTTAAAGAAGGGACTGTACGCTGGGAGGTGCTTAATAGAGTACATGGAGTTAGCCAAAGCCGCCTGTTCTGCTCGAGCGTGGGCAGGTGCATTATCAAAAAGAAATACAGCTTCGGTATTTGGCTCATCACGCTCTACGCGGGCCGAAACATCACTGAGGAAGTCATTAAAAACAACCCAATGAACTTTGTCCACCACAGTCCAGTGAATAACTCCATTTGCGGACATGCATGCTATAATGTTCAAGTTCACTTTTGTCGTTGTGGTCATGTGCACAGCTGGTTGTACTTTATCTGCCCTGCCGAAGTTCCTGGAACTCCAGATATTGAAGTTAGTCTCATCCAAATAGAAGCGGTAAACACGCGGTCCATCAGACTGCAGCCATTGGGCGTACAGCATGCGGCTGTGCTTGATATCGTCACGGTTGCGATCTGCGGGCCTCTGCGTCACTAGCTTCATCTAGTAGCAGTGGGCATCCAGCAAGCGGTCGACTGTCCTTGCACTGATTGTTACTCCTGGCATTTCTTTTTCCAGGGCCTCCTTTATTTGCTTCAACGTAAATGTACAGTTTTCGTCGACAATTCGTCTAAAAGTACTCACGACATCATCTCCAAACTTCCTTTTTGAACTCCCACCATGATTTGATGTTTCTCTGTCGGTAGCGGCAATCGATCTTGCTGTTTTAATGTTGATGCCTAGGGCGTCGGCCAGTTGCTTTAAGTCACCGCCACGCCTGTAAACGTCCACAATCCTAGCCCTGTCAACCACCGATACTCTGCTGTTTTTTCGACGAGGTTCATCGGGCTTCTTAAAGTGTGGTCCTCGTTTGCGTCCAGCCATGACTTCAAGCAAAGCTCTCTCTTCGTCTGCAAATGTTCCCGTATGAAAACACATGTTTTAAATACACTCGCTTTAGCTACACTAACCCCGTATTCACAAACGCTCCTTCACTCAAGGGCTCCCCTCGACTTGACGAAGTCAAGGTGGAGCGTGCTCTTCCACTCAAGGGGCCGCTGCGTTTCATGAACGCTCCTCCACACTTCCTTCGCCAAGGGAGGCCTTGGAAAAGCTCCCTTCACTTGAGTGAACTGCAAGCGCCGAGAAAAGCGCCTGATAACGAGAGTATTCGCGATTTTGGTTAAGAATTGCCTATCTCTGTACAATAAAAGAACGCTTTGTCTAGTTATTCTTCTTTTTAAATTGACATTACAGCAAAATACGTGCATTTAGAGTGGTAGTGTTGTTTCCCTAAGCCTTGTGCTGATATAGTTAGCGAAACCCTGCTTCAAGTCTGGCAACAGTCTCACCCAAGCAGCTGAACGAGCAGCTGATAGCATTTCGTCTGCTGCTGAACGTGTCTCCCTGCTTAGTTTATTTTGTCTTGTATGCGTCTATTAATTGCAGTTTATATTTACGGCAGTGTTTGCGTGTGTGTCGTTTGAGAGCCTACTTTCGCCGGGGTGACTAACGAACTACGTGAGTGATGACATGAAGCGCAATAGATGGTTTGTTTCTTTGTTTACTTTCGCTTTACTGAGAGCCTTCTGATCACTAATGTAGCCACCGAATGTATAACGCGGTGGAATGAGTATTTTTTTACTATATATCACATTATATTAGCGTGCTTTTAGCATTCACCACCGAATTATGTATAAAGATTACTCGTACGTAAATTCGTTATCGCTACTGGAGTATGTGCACAGTTCCTAATTTCAGGGGCCTGTGCAATGTTTATTTTTCTCATTTACTGCGAATTTCACCGTGGCGCTTTCGTAGTTGTTCCTCTGCGTATAATAGAAAATTCGAAAGACATTGCTCGCAACTGATATTCAAGGTTATACCAGGGTAGCGTTAAAAACTAGGCATGTTATACTCGTGGCTGAGCGTTCGAATTAGACTGCTACGCAAGTTAAGAAAAGCGATCGTGTGCCTTTCTTTCACTATTGGCGAAAAATACATATTAAAGTTGTTTTCTTCATTTAACAACATATCTAGTCGGTTAACAGGGACTGGTGTGTGTGTGTGTGTGTGTCAACTTTAACATTTTAAACTTCCAAGGAATAAGTGATTCTTTTTGCATTGTTTTTCTATTTGCCCTGCATTTGTGGATGCGTCTAATTTGACAGATTCGCATAGACGTAACCTTTAAATTTGTGTAGCTTCTGTTTCCAAGTTCACACAGCGGCAACGTCTTAAACTTTTTTCCCGTATCCTTCATCTGCATGCTTAGAAGCACATTCGTTAGTGCATGAATGATTTTCGCACTAATGTTTTGGATTTTATTTGCAATATAACTACTGGAAATACCTGTTTAAAAGGATCGTAGTGTCTGTGCTGGATTCCAAAGCCCCGGCACAACATAAATTATAGGGAATGTTTTATTTTTTGGAAATCATAAAACTGAAGCCGCGTCTCACTTTTGGCGCTGTTCTGTTCTAAAAACTATCCTGTGGGTTCTCTCAACCTTCGAGAAAGTGTCGTCAAGAGCAGCGTATATTATTCTGCTGATTTATTGAAGACCAGTGCAACAAAGAGTTGAGAAATGCTCAAGAGTATTGCAGTCATCGCGGATACATCTGGTCAGAACCTTGTAAATAAAATATCCGCTATTGCTGCATCATTAGCAAGTCTACCAGTTAGAACCACGCCATCTCAGTTCCGTGGAAGAGGAGCGGTGCTGCTTTATATAAAACAAGTTTAATTTTCTTAGAACTGCTTTCCTGTAGAATCGGAGAAGTGGTTCTTGCAGTCCTGTCTCATCATGAAAAGACAAACACGACGATAATTATGTATTGATAAATGAACAAAACAGCAGTTGTGAATGGCAAATGGACCTTTATTACATGTGGCTGATGAGGAGCAACGTGGCAAACATAAGAATGCAAATGAAAAGTGTTCATCAATCGAACATATGCAACCTACACACTGTAAAGATAAAGTACGAGCCCTGAGGACATCATAAACAAGATTAAGGAAGTAGACACCATAGCGCGATTAATGCAGTGTAGCTGCATGCATTCACTGCTGTTTTCGTGTTTTTGTATACAGTCGTGCAAACTCTGCAATGCATTGATAATACGGCAGATTTTAGGAGGCCTTTTCTCTGTGTTCTTCTGTCGGCAGCTGGTCCCCTGCACAAAAGAGGCAAGAAATAGTATTAGAAAAACGTAATAGCTTGAATACAAAAGCCGCATTTTTCTTTAATTCTAGCGGTGCACACATTCATTAGTATGTCTCGCGTTAAAGAACAGACATGGTTGAAGTATTGAGCTTTGACTATTTTGACACATGTTTGGCTCAGGCACTTGGGCAGCTGACCAGGCATATGGGTATATGATTTCATTAACTAATTGCACGAATCAGTGCCATAGCCAGCAATTCTTCTTCGGGGGGTAGGAATGGTGTTAAATTAAAAAAAAACAATCTCATTATGTAACTGTTGTATTTATATTTCATGTGTTTGCGTTTTCATACGACACTTGACACACGTTTGCGTACATGCAGGTTTCACAGAGCATGATCATCTGCTTGATTTCCTAAATGTGTACTTGGTTGTTCATTGATATTGTGAGCTGCATAGACACTGTATAAAGAAGCTATGTTTCACGCGTAGTAGCTACAGCAGCGCACTCATTGCGCCCATTGTATTGTGTTGTGCTTTTCCTAAACTGTCTTTAATAGTAATCTCACGGAAGCAGGATAAAAATAAAAAATAACACAGGAGAACTTACCTTCTCGGTACAGATGGTCGTCTGACGGAGGTGTGTTTCGTCATAAATTTAGGCTAGGGCAGCAAAGGTTCACCGGAGAGGAAGCCATTCTAAAGTACGGTGAACCCAGAGCATCAAAAGTTTGCTATGCCACTTGCTTGTCAAGCTTTCGCACCACGGTTGAACTGATGCGGTGTGCGAGCTTCATCAAAACACTTCAAAGCATTAGAATCCGCAGTAAGTCATGGAGCACTCGCACGCGGAGTATACGCTCCCCCAAAGGCAGGTAATCCACTGGCTCATGCACGGAACGCAACACATCACGGCACTGGTGAGTGCTCCTCTTGACACCACGCCCGCTTGTCCCGGCGCCACAGTAGCCGTTGCTGAACCGTTCGAAGACAGCTCCGTAGTAAACGCGCACCGTCATTCTCGAAAGAGCGCGGCGGTGGCAGCCAAATTAATCGATCAACGCCGTCAAAGCGAGACGGGCTCCGCCATGGACGCGATGCTGGCGCAAATATTTCACTCGAGGGACAATTCAAGGTAGCTCGATCGCTTCCTTGACAATCTCGAGGAAACGCTCAAGATTTTCTCAAGGGAAGGAAGCGTTTCAAGTGAAGGGCGGTTTGTGAATGGGAAAACGCCACTTAAGGAGCGTTTCGAGTGAAGGGTCGAGTGGAGGAGCGTTTGTGAATACGGGCCCAAGCGTCGTCTGTTACATGAAAACTGGAGTATCTACTTTGATGCTTTTATAACAACCTATTTCCACATGAACCCGATTAAATGCAAGTTTGTTATTTTTTAGTGGTTCTTTTTGATTTCAAGAATAAATGAATATCACCTGTCGGTCACTGTTCTCCCTGGGTTGAGCAGACGACTGCGGTAGCCTCAGCGCATAAGTATCCAAATGCCGTCTGCTCAGCAGACGACACGAATCTATGCTTAAGCGATGGTGTAGACGTTTAACCGGAATGAAGCAGTAGCAATGCAATAAAGACTAACATGAACTGTATGAGCAAATACATTTAAGTAGCCATAAATTCAATTACTACTGACTGTTTTTTTTTCATTTTGAAGCTATGACACCAAAATGGTAAGGGAAAGTCGCACTGCGCACTTCGATTCATAAGCGCTACCATGTATAGCCGAGGGAAAAGTTCTTGCTATGACGCCATGTTTACGTTATTCTGACATTTATACTATATGTAGTGGCTAACTGCGTGTTTCTAGAGCATGAATTAAACTGACTGGCACCTGAATTAAAGTCATTGGCAATTGAATTAAACACGGTGGCACTTGGATTAAACTCAATGGCACGTGGCCTGAGTGAGTTGGCGCTTGGATTAAATATGTTGGCGCTTGAATTAAATGTTTGGCACATGGTTTAAATAGCTCGGCGCTCAGATTATTTGAATGGCATGCAGATTATTTAGGCTGGCACTTGGATTAAAGTGAGCGGGAAAACGTGTAGTACTAATATAATTTTGTTGGGGTTTAACGTTCCACAACCACCATATTCTTATGAGAGACGCCGTAGTGGAGGGTTCCGGAGATTTCAACCAGCTGGATTTCTATAACGTGCACCTAAATTTAAATACACGGGCCTCAATAATTTTAGCCTCCAATGAAAAGGGGGCTGCCACGACCGAGATTTGATCCCGCAACCGGCGTGTGAGCAGTCGAGTGCCATAACATCTAGCCCACCAAGGCGGGTCATAGCGGCCATCAATAAAAATCAGTTGATATCTAGCTATAGTCCCCGTCATATGAATGTGTTCCTTACGTCTGTCTACGTATGCAAGGGTGTTTTTGCGCGACGAATGTGAAAACAAGTTACAGCATAACTGATCGTTGAAGGCCCACCTTAAGCGGATAAAATTCACTGAAATTTTGTCAAATCAAATTGATTGGTCAATTTTCTTATCTTAATTGGAATAATTTCAATATTATGTTGAGGCCACAAATAATCTCTGATCGCTTATCTGTCACCACCATACAGGCGATATCAGCAGATTTGATACTCAGAGCGTTCGTCTCAACAAGGTCATATGCTTGCGATTAACCTTTACACGTATACATCTTGTGCATCGCGCGCTCTGCTCCTGAATTACACGCGACGATAGTCTTTCTTGAGATATTTCTACGTGGAAATTTCGGTCTGTCTGTCTACATCTCTGTATGTCTTTCTGGTTCTGTTAATCGGTTCAACCATTGAGTAAATTATACTCAGCGACAAATTTCTGTGGCAGCACAGCCAAAGCAACGTGGGCGAAGCTTCTGCACATGTATTACTACTTTAAGTAGTCCAATATAGTGCGATTGAAGTTTTGGTTTCGCAAGCGCATACAACGTGTACTTTTCAGCACCACCATGCAATATATCTTACATTTATTGGGGAGGAAATAAATCAGATGTTCATTTTTTAAGGGAAAGAACACGAAGATTTTTTGAAGCGTTGAGATTTATTTCAAAAAAAAGAATTGGTAGATTGTACGCACAGTGGGAATCGATGATATGCAAAGCACGAATGAGAAAAGCTGATATGTTACTTTAAAATCAGCACACCATTATGAGGTGGAGGCTAATTATGCCGTCTATGACTTCCGTGTCATGATTGTCATGTTTCAATGTGTCGTTTACCTTCGCCATCTATTCACGTCACGTGATACCATATCTAGTATATGTGGAGCTAGTGAAACGACCACGAGCATGCTATGAGCATGGTATGTTATCATGTACTTATATGACACGCGTGTCGTAATTATCATGTTTGCACAAGTCATATATTTCGTCATCCATTGGCATCACGTCACAGCAAATTTGGTATATGTCGACCAAGCAAAGTGTCTGTGAGCGCACCATGAAGGGCCCAATATACTCCAATGTAGCGTTGACGTGCGCACACGCTGGGCGCAGCGACGCTATACGTTAGCAGAACGCAGCACACTATAGTCTGACGCCAGGCGCGACCAGCGTCCGTCGGCGCAGTTCGACGGCAACCGGCGCGAATTGCGACATGCTGCCTTTCGCGCCGATGCGTTACCCAGAGAAGACGGCGTCTCCCTCTTTTCGTGACGGAGGGATGACGGACGCACTGAAACGCACATGCGTCAAAGCAACGCAGTGCGGCACGCGACTTCGAATGTATGGCAGGACCAGTGCCTGGCGTGGCAACGCCAGCGTTACCCGACGAAATGAACGCCGGTGAGCACGCACACCACGTCTCGTTGAAATGTATTGGCGCCTTGACTGGCACGTAGCCATGTTCTCAAATGACACAAATCTCATGATTATCATGTCTGCACCAGCTACACACCTTCGCCATCCATTGACGTAACGTAATACCAAATTTGGCATATGCAAAGCTAGCGAAACGGTCGCGAGTGCATGATGAGTGTGGCATGTAGTCATGTTGTTATACATGAGACGAATGTCGTGATAATCCTGTTTATATGTGTCATCTACCTATGTCGTCCGTTCACGTAACGTAATACCCATTATGGTACATGTGAAGCTATGCAAACAGCCACGAGCGAATCATGAGCGTGGCATGTAGTCATGTTGTTACATGAGACACATGTCATGTTTATCATGTTTGCACCTGTATCGTACCGTCATCATCCATTCACGTGCAATAATACTGAATTTTGTATAAGTGAAGCTAGCGAAATGACCGCCAGCGCATCATGAGCGTGGCATGTATTCATGTTGTTACATAACATGCATCTCATGATTATCCTGTTTGCACCAGTCACATACCTTCGCCATTGATTCACGTACCGTAATACCAAATTTAGTATATGTGACGCTTAGCGAAACGCCCGCCAGCCCATCAAGAGCTTGGCGTGTAGTCATGTGGTTACAAAACATGCATGTCATGATTGTCATGTGAGGGTCTGTCGCTTGTATTCACCATTCAATCATGTCATACCATACCAATTTTGCAACATGCCACGTGAACGAAACCCCCGCAAGAGCTGCAGGACCATGAAATGTAAATCATGAAATTCATGACACCTCTATCCGGATTTTGATGTTATGGTTAGTCAAACATGTTCTTCAAACAGTCATGTTATGCCATACCAAGTTTGGTATCGATACCGTTATTGAAACGGCCATGGGAGCTAAAAGTCGTAGGCGGATAGATAGATAGATAGATAGATTGATAGACAGACAGACAGAGAGATAGATAGACAGATAGATAGATAGATAGAAAAATAGCAGCATATCCACGGAGGGCATGATGGAGAGTGGGGCGAAGCATTCGTCCGTCCATTCGTTCTTGCTTCCGTCCATCCATGCGTCCGCCTGTGTGACCGTCCATGGGTCGATTCGCCCGTCCGTGCGTGCGTCTGTTCGTGCGTCCATCCCTGCATTCGTCTATGCATCCGTCCCTGCGTCCGTTCATGCGTCCATCCATGCATCTGTCTGTTTGTCCGTTCGTCCATCTATTCGACAACTCAAGTACCACCATGTCATATCTTTTCATCATATATTCCCCTTATAGAAGCACCGCCATCCATTGGACATTCCAAGAACTAAAGGAGAGGTGGCACACGCACACTTTCTTACGGCTTGCGCTTCGGGTCTACTTCCCGCCTATAACCACCTCGAGTTCATGGTGGGGGGGGGGGGTTAGAAAAAGGGGGTAACGATTTAGAGCACAGGGTAATATAGTAGTTCACTGTATTCATGGCACTGCGGCCCAACGCTCGCTCAACCTTTCTAATACCAAGAAGGTTAGGCCCAGCGAGTATAACGTAGCAACTTTTTCCTGTCAGATAGTGCTCAATGTACATGCCAATGGCTGCCAATGGGAAATGAGAGACATAAGAATTCGGCTTTTACTTTCTTACTGCTTGCGCTTCATATCTTCTTCCCACCTTTAACCACCTCGAGTTCATTCATGGTATATACCAGTTCATTGTATTCATGGCACTGCGGCTCAACGCTCGATAAACCTTTCTAAAACTAAGGAGGTTACACCCAGCGAGTATAACGTAGCCACCATTTCTTGTCAGATAGTGCTCAATGTACATGCTAATAGCTGCTAATGGGGATCGGAGCGTGCGCGTTAACTAAAAGCCGAATTTCCCTGTCTTTCATTCCCCCTTAGCAGCCATTGGCATGTACATTGAGCGCTATCTTTCATTGTTCAACAACGCACGAAAGAAATCTCTCACCGGCACCACCTTGCAGGTCAAGATGTTATACTTGGTACACACTACAACGGCTACGAGGGACGAACAAGTGCCGCATTAAGGAGCTTCGCCCCTAAAAAATGGGAAGATCCCACGTACAGTCGGAATCGATCATATGCGAAGCATGAATGAGAAAGGTTGATACGTCACTCTAAAATCAGCACAATGTTACGAGGTAGAGGTACATGATGCCGTACATGACTTACGTGTCTTTATTATCATGTTTGGATGTGTCGTTTACTTTCGTCATCTATTCACGTCACGTGATACCAAATTTAGCATATGTGGAGCTAGCAAAACAGCCACGAGCACGCAATGAGAGGGGTATGCTGTCATTTTCTTAAATGACACGCTTTTTAGCATTATCATGTTTGCACCAGTTATATACTTTTGTAATCCATTGACGTTACGTAACACCAAATTTAGTATATGTGGAGTTAGCAAACCGGCCGCGAGCGCATCATGAAGGGCCCAATATACTCCAATAGAGCCCAAGACCAGATATCAAACTGTGTCCAATTTGTGGGTTAAAGAACACTATCAATGGACACGAGTGTACGCCTCCGTGCCGAATATGTGGTGAGGCGAACCCAACGGCTGACCGGATGTGCAATGCCAAACGCAAGGTGCCGCACATAGTGAAGCAGAGAAGGTGGAAGGCCAGGTTCAGAGACTTTCAAGAGCGAACCCCGTCACCGTCGGATAGCAATGCTGGTGTGGTGGAAGGAGGCCGCCCTAGTCACTCGAGATCCAAAACCCGCTCCCAACAGGTTGTGGGTCGTTCAACCAGATCCGGATACCCCTCGCCGGTAAAAAGACGGTGCAAAAGTCTTTGTACGAGCAGAAGTCGGAGTCGGAGCAGAAGCTGCAGCGAGAACCGACACCACCCCCAACAAGACATAGGAGGGGCCACACCTGGCGGGAAACAGAAAGGGCCGCGCAAAATCACCTGGCCCGACATAGTCGCGGGAACAAAGGCGGACTCCGCAAAGGGGCACCATTTCTCCAGCCGCCCACGGGCAGCCGCCGACCCCGGCCTGGCAGCGAGGATGGAGAACATGGAGAAAGAGAATAGGGAGCTTAGACAAGAGTTGGCCAAGGCCAAAAAAGCAGAATGAAAAGTCAACGCGGAAAATTGAGGAGCTACAACAGACACTGAACAAAATCCTCAAGCGAATGGGAGGACACCCCGCAGAGACCCCATCCTCTGGCGCCTCCTCGTCCCATGGAGCTGCCGATGAACGCGACGCAACTTCAGCAGTAGGAGACGGGGACACGGACATGGGCTATGGAGGTGAATATGAAGCGCCGGTGGCGGTGGGCTTTAAGCGTAAGAACCCAAGCGATTCTCAACATTTTGAAGGCGCTGAAAATCACACGCAAGAACCGAAACGGGCACGACCGGCAGGCCGAAAGATAGACGTGATCGAAGAAATCGTAGACAAGCTAACCAACAAGACAGAGCGACTGTTTGAGACACTCCTCATTCGGCTGAACGAGTCTGACACCGAAAGGAACGCACAGTATGCCGCGGTATGCCACCGTGAACGCACAGTATGCCACCAACTTGCGGCCGTGAATAAGCGCATCGAATATCTGGAACGCGGGACGGCGCAGTTGCAGCAACAGGGACAAGGCCACGAGCATTTGGGAGGGGACGCATCGACCATTCTCAACAGAAGCAGCAATGTCAACACCACCCACCTTGAAAAAGGAGGGACGCATGGACAGTCAAGTTCCCCCAACGCCTTTGAATAGCAACCATGGCTGCGTCCCGCAAGTTTGTCGGCAGGCGCACCATCTGGCAAAGGAACTGTAGGGGCTTCGAAAACAAAAAAACTGCAATGGTGCAATATATAAAAACTCTCTCGAAAAGCAAACTTCCCGACGTGATTACTTTCCAAGAACCTTTCGACCGGGGCTACCAGGCTATGTGGCATGGGGCTCTCCGTGTGAATGTACGCGGAAGGACATAAAGGTGTGTACCCTAGTAAAGAGAGGGACGGCCTTTATCGACCATTCACTTGATATCAGCGAGGAGTCGTACATAGACCACAACCTGATTGAGGTCGTGCCCTGCATTGGAAACGGAAGATTGGCCTATTCGTGCTTAACGTGTACAGCCCCCCTTCAAAAAAGGGCCTCACGCACAACTTTGGCACCTTTTTTCACGAAGCGATGGCAAAGGCCGCCTCCAGTCCCTTCTTAATCTGTGGAGACTTCAATGCACCGCACACGCAAAGGGGATATGGAGCCGACTCACCCAAAGGGCAGAGGCCAGCCGAACTGATGGACGAGCTTGGCTTGGTTCTACTCAATGAACCGGCATCGCACACCCGGATTGGACAGGGCGCGTGCCGCGACATGTCCCCTGATCTCTCCATTTGGTCAGACGTGGGCGCGATCACCTGGTCGAACACCTTTGAGGATCTGGGGAGCGACCACAGAGTTCTGTGCATGACAATGGGAGAGGATACAGGCAAAATGGACGGCTGCCAAAAAGCTAGAGTCATGGACTGGGACAAGTTTCGAGAGCAAAGAGAACGAGAGAAGCAGGAAGAGCCGATCGAGGATATCGGGGAATGGTGCAGGGAACTCGCGGACGTAAAAAAAGCTACAAAAGAAATAGAATGGCCAGACAGGCGAAAAGAGCCTGAAGGTGGCAACAGGCCCTGCGGAAAAGTCGGCGACAGCGTTACCGAGCCGTCAACTGTGGACAGCCGGCTTGTGCATCTTGTAGAGGCCAAGAAATCTTTGCAGCGAAGAGCGAGTCAGCAGAAACTGAACAGGAAGATACGCAAGAAGATTGCCGAGATCAACCGAGAGATTGAGGCCCACTGCGTTTGACTGTGCGAACAGGAATGGCAGGAGCTGTGCGATACGATGGACGGAAACATGAGTGCAGGGCGCACATGGAAGATTCTCAGGCAGCTGCTAAATCCAACCAGCACGAGAACGGCGACTCGTGTCCAGATGGCCAAGCTGCGACACAAGTACAAAGACGACCCGCAGGCCTTCGTGGAGGAGATCATCCAGACGCACCTCACTCGCCCGGCAGGCGAGAGTCACATGGAATACCGTGGGGCTCCCAACGAAGAACTAGACACGGAATTTTCCATACAGGAAATTAGAGCAGTCCTCCAGCTACTGAAGACTAAATCGGCGCCCGGTCCTGACAAGATCACCAACCGAATTTGGAGGAACCGGAATGATGACGCCATCGAGAAGCTACGTCAGTATACCAACGCATGCTGGAAGGAAGGCCGTATTCCACAAGAATGGAAGACAGCGGATGTCATACTAATACCCAAGCCAGGTAAACCGCTTGAGGTTCAAAATATGAGGCCGATATCTCTGACGTCCTGCGTCGGGAAAGTTATGGAGCACGCCTGCCTCAACAGGGTGACGACGATTCTCGAGAAGCGGGATGCCTTCGGCACTCACCTCATCGGCTTCCGCAGAGCACTTTCGACGCAGGATGCTATGCTGCAAATCAAGGAACAGGTCATTAACGCATCAAGCACGCACGTACGCGCCCTTTTCGGGTTAGACCTTAAAAGAGCCTTCAATACAGTAAACCATGCTGCCATTTTGGACAAGATCAGCCAACTAGGTCTTGGTTCAAGGTTCCACCGGTATGTCAGCAGCTTCCTGACCAGACGCAAGGAGACGGTGAAGGTCGACGGCGCCCCACCACGAACAGTTGACATGGGGGGTGCGGGTACGCCACAGGGCTCGGTGCTCTCTCCCATGCTTTTCAACCTCATCATGATCGGACTACCGGACCGTCTCGACGCAACAGAGGGCATCAATCACATGATCTACGCAGACGACGTGATCGTGTGGACCACAGCGAATACGAGCGTTGGTGAAATGCAAGAGAGAATGCAGCAGGCCATCCGGGCCATGGAGCGGCACCTTGAAGGCACGGGACTCGTCTGCTCTCCCAATAAATCGGAAATACTCCTGCATAGACCACGCAAAAAAGGACCTCACCCGCAGGCTGTACTGGACGCCCGTCACTTGGGCATCCCCGTCATGACGAAGGAGGGGACCCAAATACTAAAGGTGTCCAAAATACGAGTGCTCGGCCTGTGGCTGGAAGAGGACGGTGCGAACCACGAGCTGATAGCACGACTGCAAAAGAAAGTGGCTGCCGCAACGTACCTTGTGCGTAGGGTAGCGAAAAAAGAAAAGGGCTAAAGGAACACAACGTGACGAAGTTAATACACGCGTATGCGCTGAGCCACATAGTGTATGTCGCCGCGTATGCCGACTGGAACAGAAGCGAAACCGAGAAGCTGAACGCGGCAATTCGTCGAGCTTTCAAGGTTGCCCTGGATGTGCCCCAGTACACGGAAACCCGTAGGCTTCTGGAGCTGGGTGTGCACAACACCATCGACGAGATAGCAGAAGCGCGGAGGATCGCGCAGCTCGAGAGGTTGTCTGGCACAAGAACGGGAAGACGCATTTTTGATCTGCTTGGGATTCAATATCATGAGGCGCGTGGACTGAAGGAAGCATTGCTACCGGAAGTCATGGACCCCATACTGACAGAAAACATCCCCAGGAACATGCACCCCGTTCACGACAAGCAACGACGCTAATGCAGAGCTGCAGCAATCGTGAAGGCGCATGGAAGCCAAGAGGGTGTCCTCTTCGTGGATGCGGCCAGGTATCCACTGTCAGCCGGCGGCGGCGATGGGGGACGCTCGGAACCCCCGCCGCTACCCATGTACGTGAGGCGCGAAGTCGAAGCGCTAACACTACCACCACTGCAACTGCTACGATAACGACTGCAGCGACAGCGGTAACATCAACAGCGAGTCCGATCAGTGATTGAGGTACCTGCTTTCTCTATGGTGGTCCTGGATACAACAGGAAAGGTTCGGGTCACGGCATCAGCACGGCTGCCATCATCCGAAGCTGCAGAAGAAATGGCCATAGCTTTAGCGGTACTCCACAGCGGTGCAGACGACAGCCTGATTATTAGCGATTCTAAATCAGCGATTCGGAGCTATTTTAAAGGCTGGGTTTTCGAGGAGGTGGCACGCATGCTTAATGCCAGAGGTGGTAACTTCGCGTCAGGGCAAGATTACTGACAAAGCCCTCAAGTGGTTTCCCGCTCACATGGGGGACAGTGGAACTATCAACAACAACAGCCGTAAAACTAGCAGCAACAACGCCAACAGCCAAAGTATAACCGGCATCCCACCCAACCATAACGAGCGCGCCCACCTCGTCGCGAGGCAACTTACCCGCCGCGACGCAGCCACCCAGGGAGCAGCCGCCACCGTGGTTGGGAGGAGCACCGGCCGAGGCACGGTGGTGGCTACAGGGACTGGCAATGCTGAAATTACCACCCCCACCACGTCCGTTGCTGCAGCAACTGAAGTGGTGCAGAAGAGGCGAGACAACAGAGGTGCGCCGACTGCTATGTAGAAGAATTTTCTGCCACGTACCATGACGTGCTTGCGCACTATACGAAAGACCGGATGACATTTCCTCAGCCCCACGTGCACCTGGACAGGTCGCGGGTGGTTGACCTGAAAAGGCTGCAGACGGGCACGCTCACCAACCCCTACCATATGCATCGCTTATGGCCCACGCTGCACCCGTCGCCTGGCTGCCCGTGGTGCGCGCACAAACGGGCCGATATGGCATATATACTTTGGCAATGCGAAAGAGATGAAGATAGGCCACGAAAAAGGATGACATCAACTGAGGGACCCACCGAAATGGGGCACCTTGCTGAGCGATGGCAAGCCGCCCTTCTCAGCGAGGCCCTCGAAGACCAGGTGTGGGCCGTCCAGCGGGCCAGGGCCGTCGCCGAGGACCTCAAAAGATGTTCCTTGAACGATGTGTCCCTGGCAGCCTAGCCCCGGGCACAGCAAGAACCGTTGGGCAAACAAAGTTCATTCAACTCAACTACTCCAATAGAGCGTTAACGTGCGCGCACGCTGGGTACTGCGACGCTACGTTACAAACGCGAGCACTCTATATTCTGACGCCAGACGCGACTAGCGTTCGTCGGCGCGGCCCGCCGGCGACCGGCGCGACATGCGACATGCTGGATTTCACGCTGATGCGTTACCCAGACAACACTGCGTTTCCCTCTTTTAGTGATTGAGGGACAGCGGAAGCGCTGAAACGCGTACGCGTCAAAGCCAAGCGCGGCCGCGCGCTTGCATGTGTATAGCAAGACCGGCACTTGGAGTGGCAACGCAAGCGTGACGCGACGAAATTAACGTCGGCGAGCACGCGCACCACGTAACGTCAAAATGTATTAGCGTGTTCACTGTGGTATGTAGTCATGTTCTCACATGATATGCATCTCATAATTGTCATTTTTGCACCAGTCACATGCCTTCGTCATCCTTTGACGTCACGTAGTACAAAATTTGGCATATGTGAAGCTAGCGTGACGGCCGCGAGCACATCGCGAGTGTGGCATGTAGTAATGTTTTCATATGACACGCATGTCATGATTATCATGTTTGAACTAGTATCATGCCTTCGTCATCCCTTCACGTCCCGTAATATCAAATTTGGTTTAAGTGAAGTTATAGTGAAACAGCCGCCAGCGCATCATGAGCGTGGAATGTAGTCATGTTACATGACACGCCCCTCATGATTATCTTGTTTGAGCCCGTCACATACCTTCGTCATCTTTTCACGTACTGTTATACCAAATTTGGTATATGTTACGCTAGCCAAATGGCTGTTAGCGCATCATGAGCTTGGCATGTAGTCATGTTGTTACATGACACTCATCTGATGATTATCATGTTTGCACCAGTATCATACCTTCTTCATCAATTTACGTCACGTATTACCAAATTTGGTATATGTGACACCAGCGAAACAGCCGTTAGTGCATTACGAGCGTGGCATGTAGTCATGTTGTTACATAATATGCATGTGATGATTATCATGTTTGGAACAGTATCATACATTCGTCGTCCATTCGCGTCCCTTAATACCAAATTTGGCATATGTCACGCTAGTGAAACGGCCGCGAGCGCATCATGAGCGTGGCATGTCAAGTTTTCACATTACCCGCATGTCATGATTTTCATGTTAGGGCCAGTCGCTTGTGTTGGGCATGCAATCATGTCATACTGTACCAGTTGTGCAACATGCCATGTGAACGAAACCACCGCAAGAGCTGCAGGACAATTAAATGTAAATCATGACATTCATGACATACATATCATGATTTTCATGTTATGGCTAGTGGAATATGTTCTTGATGCAGTTTTTTACGCCATACGAAGTTTGGTATCGATAACATTGTCGAAAGGGCCAGGAGTGCTAAAAGTCGTAGGCGGCTAGATGGATAGATAGATACGCTCAAAGTCGCCGAAGTTCGCTAAGAAATGCTTCGCATTTAAAAGTGTTCGGCCGAGCATGTACTGGGCAATTGGAACAACGCAAAGCCAAGAAACCACCTCCTAAATTTTAGTGCATACTTGGTTGGCGTCATTGTTTTGCTTCTTTTAGAGACGCAAGAAGTTTTTCGAGACGCTCAAGTTATTTTTCAGAGGATGCAAAAGGCACCGATGGGAAGCAGAAATCTTGGCACGAATTAGGCATTACCGGGCGCCTGGCCTTCGTAAATCCAAGTCAGTGTAACGCAATCTTTACTCGTCCAAGAATGCTGTTTTTGCATGGTCAACAGCGTAATGCACATGAGCGCGTCTGTTACCAAGTAAAAGCGTAAGGAACGACTCCCTCCATAGACGCCGAAGGGAGCGCTGTTATGGTATGCGATCTTCAGCGTTATCGTATCAACAATATTCGGCGGCCGAAACACCGATCTCATACGTAACGCAATTTAGCAAAGGGTCATATATTTTGCGTACAGTTTCCGATCGCAATTTTTTTTCCAAGCAGAGGGTGTTGCTGAAGACTGGCAGGTCACCGGTGTCACGCTTCGATGTGAACTTGCTGAAACCGAGCGACGCCATCGTTATTTACCAGGGCAGGGAAAAGGTCAAATGACACAAGCAAACCAGAAAACTAAAAAACATCAAAGAAAGAAAAACCTACATGGGTGATGCTCCCTAATAATAATGCAAACAATCTTGATCATAATACTTACATCCTTTTTACTTATATTTTTCAGTAGGGCTAAACAGTATACAAAGGTTTGCGTTCGTGGACTACATGCAGAAGCTTAGTAAGAAAGGGCGTGCTTTGGCTGTGTGTTTAGAAAAAATTGATGGCAGATCCACGAGGTGAATGATGATGAGATTGGGCGAAGCTCCTGGAAGTAATACCGTGAAATTTTCTTCCGTTAATTCGCCTGGCGATATGCGCGCTTTCTCGGCACTTCCCATTGTCGAAAGTTTTCAAGATCTGCTTCGCGACGTTGACGTGCTGCCTCGGCCTCTCGTTCCCGTACGGAAGGATCTTGCCGACGCTGACGTGCCGCTGCAGCTTCTTGTTCACGTACGCCGGGAACTTGCCGACGCTGCCTTGTTGATGTGGCTTATTGTTCCCGTACAGCAAGATCTTGGCGGCGACGTCGCGCAGCTTCCCGGCGCGTTTATGCCTCGCGTGCTCTCACTTCAGGCTCCTGTCTGCGCGCGCGCGCCGCCGCTGCCCTGCGCGCCCGTCTTTCGGCATCCTTATGCATACGAGCACACAACGACGGCAACGAGCATCGGCAACTACAAACCTGTATCGATATGGTTTTGAATATAAAACCATTGCTTTAGAAAACATCCGGCGTCTTTCGTTAAGCAGCTGGCGTCTTCTTTTTGTTTGCTTTAGAAACATCTGGCGTCTTTTTGTGTTGCTTTTAGAAAACATCTGGCGTCTTTCGTTGGTTTATTTGACCAATCAACGGCGTTTTGAACAAAAAATTTTTAATGTTAAATCACGCACAGGAGAAATCTCACCAGGCACTACCTTGGAGGTAAACAATGGCTGCTACTTGGAATGAGAGACAGCAGAAGTCGGCTTTTAACACTTCTACTAACGTTCCCTACTGGAACACGCCATTCGCTGCTAATGGGGAATGAGGGACAGAAGAATTCGGCTTTTAGTTAACGCGCACGCTGCGAACTTTATTTTACTGTTGAACAACGCACAGGAGAAATCTCCCACCGGCACCACCTTGGAGGTCAAAGTGTAAGGCTGGTTACACACGACGACTACGACTACGACTACGAGGGACGAACGGGTGCCGCTAAGATCAATGTCCTTGTGGCTAAGACCAAAGTCCGAGCAAGGCGTTTCGCCGCGCCAGTCGCACAGCCGGTCCCGTGGCCACGTCACGCTGACGTTGCCCCACTGGTCCCCTTCAAGGAAAAAGGAATCAACCTGTGGCAGAGTCGTCGCGCCCTACCACGAGCGGCCGCTGCCCCCTGGACTCGGGCCTCCCGCTCAGAGCCTCTTCCCTTCCCCATGCCAGGCATCGCAAGGTCCCCGGACGCCATCTGCTGCCCCGGAAGCCTTCTGCCCTGGTGCCACCTGACGCTGAGCGGTCTCTGAACCAGCCTGTGCACGAGAGTGCAGAGAAATCTGCACACTACCAGACCAACAAGTCGCCCTCTCCAGTCCTGCCAGCTGAGTGCCAGCGAGACCAGCGGACACGCCCCCTTCAGGCATGGCAAGCCAAAGCACTCTCGCGTTGAGGGAGAACTGTTTTCTGTTCACCGCCCCCTATGTGGACGTGTCTATTGACGACCTTATAGATGCAGTTGAAGAGACAGCCCGACCTGATAGTGTGTTAGTCTTGTAATACATGGGGGGCAAGAAGTTCCTTGTGCGTACCCGAAACGCGAGTCAGGCCACAAAGCTTATCGTCGCAGAGGGCTTCAAGGTTAACCGGGAGCACGTTACAGTAGAAGCGGTAGGACTCCCAGTTACGTTTGTTAACGTATACCGCTTTCCAGCATATATACCAGACGAGGTCTTGATTAACACTCTTTCACAGTACGGCAAGATAAGAACTGTTTCATTTGCATCAGTTCCTAACCGACAAAACAAGCTTAATGGGGTCAGAGTTGTGCGCATGGAAATGAGTAGGCCAGTCCCAAACTTCACAACCATCGCGGGGCACCGTGTCAAGTGTGAATACCGTGGTATGCGCAGAGTGTGCGCAAAGTGTAACAAACCGGGGCACAAGGCCACGGCGTGCGCAGCCGCTTATTGCAAGAGATGTGGTGTTCTTTGGCATGACACCGAAGGATGTGTTGAGGAGTGTAAGAGATGCGGCGGGTAGTACGGCACACGCGAGTGTTTCCGCAAATGCTCGTACCTCGCGGCTGCGCGCGGCCTTCCACCCGAGACGCGGCCAGTTACTGGTAACGACCACCCCAGCACCTCTCCCCCGCCTACCGGGACTGAACCGACATCAGGGCTTTAGGTCCTAAGACCCAGGACTCGGCCCCACACAACAACGAATGTCCCGGACCACTGGCAGTTCGAAGAACCCCGAGGAACGGAAGATGCCCGCACCGTATCAGCGATCCCCGCTCCCTTGAACGCAGGCTCCGAAGCGGGGGACGACACGAGCAATACTAGTTCAGATGGCAACCTGGACGAGTCGAGCGGCCATGAATCCGGATCCCCGGAATCCACCCGCGACTCCTGGGATTTGTCGCAACCTGCAAGCGAGGAACAAGAATTGCGAACACAGGCGCCGAGCCCCGAGAACGACGAGCCTGCATTCTCTGGTTTTGACGAGATTAGTTTACCGCCACTTCCACCCCCGACGGCTCCCCCCCCCCACCCTGGGGGGTGCCCATCGTAAGTTGTGGCCGCTACGTCCTGCCGGATACTGGCCGCTTGAGCACGGATCAGTGAACCTCCATGGAGATGCAAACTGCCGGCGCAGCCCTGACCGATAGGCGCGAGCGTTCGAGATCAAGGTCCCCTTTAAGAGGCGAGGACAAGTCACCCGGCGTGCCGTCGAAACTACCCGCGAACCTTGAAAACAAGCCTCGGTGCTCCAAAGCACCCGTCAGCTCCAGCGACAGCGATGCCCCTCCCATTGCGAACTCGCATAAATTGGACGCATTACCGACAGGGAAAGGGCACTTGCCCTCAAGCGCGAGCGAAAAAAGATAGGCTTTTCGCCAAAGCATCATCCCTTTCTTTTCTTCTTCGCGTTTGCTTCAAGGCGAACACAAGAGCGGGCGCCGCGACACGGCAACACGGTCCCCCCTCCACCTCCTCGCGCATGCTCTGCTCTTTCTAACATGACGCCACACACCCCTCCCCGACGCTTGTTTCTGCTATCAGTGGTGGCCGCGCCGCCTACTCCCTTTCCCCCTCTGCTGTTTTCGCCAGCCGAAGCCACGGCAATGGTTTTCATTTATGCTTATCTGTTGCACAGCTGCCTGCTGCCCTTGCGACTAATCGGTACTACGGCTCCTATGACGCATCACTTAAACCACGGAGGGCTTTTTAGCTTAACCAGCAACCGCGCCGCCTGCGCCTTTACGCTGCGTGCCGCCCCTGCCCAAGCGGTGGACCCCACCCCCTCTTTCACCCCAAGTCCACTCCCCACGCCCACTAGAGCAGATTATGTCAACTCTCAAGTTCGCCACCTGGAACGTCCGCGGGTTTCGTGACAAATCGAAACAGCGAGACATTCTGACCTTCGCCCAAGCATAGGGTATTGATGTGCTCTTTTCACAAGAGACTAACTTCCGGTCGCCGTTAGAGGTCTCAACCTTCAGACGCGAGTTCCAGGTGGACGCCTTCTTCTCCCTAACTACATCAAGGGCCTGTGGAGTGGGAGTGGTCTTTACTACGTGGTGCTTCCCGCAAAAGGCGTTCTACATCTTCGGTGGTGACGGCAGGTCGCTCATGTTGGACCTCTACATCAGCGAAAGAAGGATTCGGTTCGTGAACGTGTACGCCCCGGTGACGCGGAAGAACACAAACACCTTCTTCCAACAGCTGCATGACATTCTTTCGGACCCCATCCCGCACGTCCTGCTGGGACCCCATCCCACACGTCCCGCACGTCCTGCTGCGAGTCCTACTGCGTCGCGGACTCGAAGCGCGACGTCAGGGGACCGGGCCGAGGGGGGGTTCACGTACTATGCTAGGGAGCTCATGTAGACTCTTCGACACCTTCGGTTATCCGACGCGTGGCTGATCGCCCACAGCGACCTTTTTGTCGCAACTCGAGCCTCTCACCTCACAGCCAGTCGATTAGATCGGACGTATCTCGCCGACTTTCTCCTTTCCTCGCTCGTGGCGTGCGCGGTCCTTTCCCCTTCGGCAGATTTAGCGAGTCGGTCAGATCACCTCCCCCTTGTCACTACGCTCTCCTGGATTCTGTACTGATGACCATGTGTGGCGAGTGGACCCAGCGCTGCTGCAAGACGATGATAGCATCGAGCGCACTAGGGCGCGGCTGCGGGCTCCGTGGCGAACGCCCCGGACCTAACCCCACGCTCGTCGGACATCTTGAAAGTGGAGTGGAAGGGAATCCTTCAAGACAAAGGCAAGACCAGGAAGTGCCGCATAACCGCTAAACTGAATGAGATCTTGCGCAGAATACGCATCGTCAGGGTGGCGGAGACTATGACGACTTGCATGCGCGACTATCTGAACACCCTGGAGTTCGAGTATGCCCAGCTGCTTCAACTGCGCGCGCACAGACCGCCTGGGGAGCGGGGCGCACCCATTAACCACCTCGGAGCGCACCCCAGTGACACAACTGGGAATGGCAGCATACGAATTACCCGAGTGAAACGCCCGGACGATTCTTTCGCAACTGACCCAGAAGGAATCCGCGATGTCTTCTGCGAGTACTTCTCGGCCCTTTTTCGAGACGCCGACAGCGGCAGAGAAACTGGCGGAGAAGACAAGATTAGAGAGGTCTGCCAGCACCTCCCATGGCTGGGAGGAGAGGAGGTTGCGTTACTGAGCACGGAAGTGTCTGCAGAAGAGGTCAGGGGCACGATAACAAGCATGCCCCCGAACTCGGCCCCGGGCACTGACGGTCTCACAGCCAACTTTTACGCCACTTTTTTCGACGATCTAGAGGGAGTGCTTGTCGCACTGGCGAACATGGTGGTTACGAAGCAACTGAAACCCGCATCCGTTGGAGAGGGGAGGATTGTCCTCCTACTAAAAGAGGGAGCCCCACAGGAGGAGCTATTGGCGTGGCACCCCATAACCCTGTTGAACGTGGACTATAAAATGGTTGCTCCCATCCTTAATTGCCGCCTCAAGCTCATCTTGCCATCCATCGTCGCTTCCTGGCAGTCCTGTGCGGTTCCAGGCCGCTCGATTTTTGCCAACCTTACCGTAACAAGGGATGCCTTCGAATGCATGTCTGCCAAGTCCCTGTCCGGAGCCTTTGTCTCCTTGGACTAGGCAAAGGCGTTTGACTGGGTACGCCATGGATACATAATCAAGGTACTCCACCAGTTCGGGTTCCCGAGATGCTTCGTAGACACCATCGCAATCCTGTACAGCAACCTCACATGCCACGTAGTAGTAAACGGCACCCCGACGAGTAACTTTGTATACGAGAGAGGGATCCGCCAAGGGTGCCCGCTAAGGCCCTCCCTCTTCATTTTCTCGCTTGAGGCGTTGCTGGTGAACATCGACAGGAACATGCATGTCAGAGGCTTTCCGCTAACGGGGGAGCCCAACATTAAGGTCCTCGCTTACGCTGATGATGTATCCCTGTTCGTCAGGGACCCGGAAAGCCTGCAAGCTTTTTGGCGAACATTCGCACACTGTGCTGACGTCTCAGGGGCGGCCTTGAACATGAGGAAAAGCAAGGCCTTACCATTGGGAACATTCCCTCGCGGCGCTCTGGGAGAGTTGGAAAGGGTCGACGCCGTCAAGGTGCTCGGCATATACTTTTGCTGCGGTGGCGCCACCGACCTAACCTGGCGACGAGCACTCGAGCGGGCACAGGATGCAATAGCACGTCTCCAACCGAAGGATCTCACGCTTCGTGAGAGGGCCATAGCCGCAATGACAACCATCTGCGCCTTTCCCTTTTATGTAAGCTGAATAGAAATGATGCCTACCAAGACTGCGACGCAATTGACAAGTATGATCGGTGCCTACCTGTGGGACGGCAAACCCGCACCCTTACGTCGAACACTCCTGCAACACCCAGCTTCAGAGGGCGGCCTCGGGCTCCCGCATGTCCTGACAGCGAGCAAAGTGCTTGCCTTGAAGACCGCAAGGGCCTTGTTTCGCACACCTGATTACGTGGGGAGGCCCTTAATGCGTTTCTGGTGCAGTACAAACGCATCGTTTCTGAATGCCGACCGGCCGCTCGCCCCCCTTGCCGAGACTCCCTCCGCGGCAGCCGCAAAAACCATGCGCATGCTAGAAAAGGAGTCCCCTACGTGCGACGTATATGAGACCCCGCCTGCTCCCAGATAAACCCCTAGGAGAGACAACGGTCACGGAACTGGAAGCAGAAAGGCAAAACAGATGGGCGTGCCATCCCTTCGTCCACCCAAGACTTCGCATGGAGGAAAAACTGGGACGTCCTCCCAACCCGCCAGTGCCCCCACAAGTTTGGCATCACGCCTACACCCCGCTGTCCCAATTGTCGCGTGGATAAGACCCTGGCGCATGCCTTATATGAGTTCCCAGCAGTGAAACCGGTTTGGCGTCTGACTGCGAGGGATTTTAAAATCCGTCCTCCCCCAGCCCTGAACAGAAACAAAGGCGCCTTTGCAAAGTTAGTGGCCCTCTAAACCATATTCACAATCTGGAAGCGGCGTTGCTTCGCTGAGGTTAGCCGCTCTCCGGTCAGAGCGGCCTTTCCGACCGTAGCTCGTATCCGCCACATGGTGTGGCGGCATCTCTCAGACCACCTTGAAGCCAGCGGCGAGGAAAAGTTTCTCCGCCGCTGGTATACGAGGTTTTTTCTCCTGCAAAAAGGCAAGTTACGCCTGCCGATAACCCCTTTTTAAGGGCACGCCAGCCACTGCGTCCCACTGTTTCCTGACCGGCAAACGGAAAGTGCCAATGCCCAACCCCTCCTGTCAATTGTATAATGATGTGTCTCGAATCTGTTCTGTGTACGGATTAACCCCTTAGTTCTCTGGAGCCCGAACAGCAGCGACCATTATCGCACCCTTTTTTCGCCTGTAAACGGAAATGGGCTCATTTGCGCGTGGGCCGTACAGCGCTCTTGTAACCTTTGTATAACGAGTGTTCGAATGATCGCGCTTCTGTTGTAGTGTACAGTCTAAACGTGTTTTTGCTGTTCAACGGTGTGTTTACCGCGTGTGTCCGTAATAAGTGTCGGAGAAGAATTATGTATTTGATTACTTGTCAGAAGTGCAATAAACTTCCCTTTGTTTCGCCCCTAAAAAGGGGTGAACAATTTAGAGTACGTGGTACTACAGTGTCTAGAAATATATTCTGCCTATTGAGCTCAGCGCCCGCATTACGTACGAGAGAGGGCAGCCCGCACGTGATGACTGCACTCAGATGTCACAAGCGGCGCTGCATGTCGAGTGGGTGCACGAACGCGCGAAATTCCTCTCGTCCTGTCGCTGCCAGGGCCTCGCCACGTTTAAAATCAGTGTGTGACAGCTGCCATCTGATGTACTGTTAAGTTCGACAGAGCCTAATGTGCACTGAAACACCCTGAGACGTTCAAAGCTGACAGTGCAAATAAAGGACGTGTATTGTGCCCTTGTGTCAAAGAAGTTATCGGTAGAACAAGGAAAAGATGTCTTGTTCCCCGCCCTTACGGATCCCGCACGGTTTACTGAATTTAAAAGTTGGATCAAGAGGGCAGACAGAAGGCCGAAGCCCAAGGCTGTCGTGTAAGAAAAGCATTCTGAGAGTGACTCCATCGAGCTATGTTTTCGGATTAGGGTGGATGGTGTTGGGAACAAAATCGCCGTATAGGCATCATTTCAAATATCTATATTTATCCTAAAAATTTTAAAGACCCTTTCAAATTTCATTCACACAATTTTCCCCCATTTAAATGTCGGACTCCCTTTCCAACAACGTATTGAGTATTGTATGCGGCGAATGTCAGATTGTTATTAGCATGTTATCATTCTTTCTTTTCACTCGAATCCTAATGGAATGCAGGCTAAGAAGTAAGTGTTTTTGGGTCGTCTGTGATAATTCCTGCTCTCAAGAACAAAGCACACTTTTGAAAATAACTCCGGTGATTATGCTGTCAATGATTTTTGATAATAATTTCTTTGCGTACTGCAACCACCTTGAGCAGCTGTCTGTCTGTCTGTCTGTCTGTCTCTCTGTCTGTCTGTTTGTCTATCTATCTATCTATCTATCTATCTATCTATCTATCTATCTATCTATCTATCTATCTATCTATCTATCTATCTATCAAATCACCTACGTCTAGGTGCCCTTACGATCACCCCCTTAACTTAGGATAAACCAAAATTAGTATGGGCGGGTGAGATGGTTTGAAGAATATGACTTGCTGGTCCTGACATGAATAATCTCACAATCCTGTCACGTAAGCCATCAAAGCCTTCTAACTACATCTTCTTTTTTATCGCGTGAGCATTAAGCTGGCATTGTTAACGTTGACCCTACGAATGCAAATAATAAATATTTTGTGGCCTGGCGGAGGAATCACAGCCAAGCAATCTGCGTGAAAACCAAGTATTCTACTATTGAGCCACGCCAGGTCTTCGAAATACTTTGCAAGAAGAGCCAATTGTTCGTGAAATGCCAATGATTGATTGATATGTGGGGTTTAACGTCCCAAAACCACTATATGATTATGAGAGACGCCGTAGTGGAGGGCTCCGGAAATTTAGACCACCTGGTGTTCTTTAACGTGCACCCAAATCTGAGCACACGGGCCTACAACATTTCCGCCTCCATCGGGAATGCAGCCGCCGCAGCCGGGATTCGAACCCGCGCCCTGCGGGTCAGCAGCCGAGTACCTTAGCCATTAGACCACCGCGGCGGGGCGAAATGCCAATGCTGGTTCCAGTGTTGACTATCCAATTCCTCGCATATATTTAGCGTCACTTCGTAATGTTTCGCTTAATAAAAGGTTACAACAGAGTCGCCTTCCATCAGCATTCTTTGCATAGAATTAATTCTCAAGTTACGTGGGATCTACCTCTTTTTTTTTGTGCGGGCAGTAGCGGATGGCGAAATGTATGCCACGAAATTATCTTCATTTGGTATTGCAAAGCGCCACTACTGTGAAAACAATGGAGTAGTTCTTATACAATAAAGCTTTGTGTAAAAAAACACTCCGAAAATGCAGGGAAATAGTTGGCCTAGCGTGGCTCGGCCTCCGGAAAGCTTCGCAGCGCTTGCGGAATGCAAGGATTGAACGCAAATGCACCCACTCACGCAGCAGCGCACCATGCGCGCGCCGCCGGCAGACATCAGCTGCGGGACCATCTGCTAGCCCGCGCTCAGCACATTAGGAAGTATATTTCTAGACACTGTAGTGGTACTCTACTATATGGGGGAGCTGAAAGCCGTCCCGTGGCCTCAGTCCTTTAGCTGCATGTGTTTAGAGAAAGTAGTTAACGATTTAGAGTACCAGGTACTCTACTATGGGAGAGCACAACGCCGTCCCGTAATCAGCTATTCAACTGCTTGCTACAAACCAAGCAAGTTACGCCCAGTGAGTTTAATGTGTGTTTAGAAAAAGTGGCTAACGATTTAGAGTACTCGGTACTCTACTATGAGAGAGCTTAAAGCCGTCCCCAAATGTCCAAGAGACACTTCCTCCGCCACAGAAAGTAAACACTGAGCGTTGCGGTTTATCCGTTTTAGCGGCCAGACCGAAATTTTAATGCAGTGCTGAGCGACCACCCATCATTGTCTCCTAGTTTCGTTCATACTAGTTACCGTATTCAATCAAAAATCATATATTGCGCATATTCGGGCGCAACATGAACAAGCGAGTATTATGTAGTGCGCTACTTTATTTTAAATTGCATAGATCTTTCGTTTAAAAGACCGCAGTGCTTGTTACGCTGCAGTGACAACGCAACAATATGAACGAAAAAAAAACAGGTGTTTCTTACGCTTCACAAAAACTACTCGGTGTTGCCACCTGCCAGCGGCTTTAATTTCTTGAAAAAAAAATCCCAAGCATTTCCCCGGGACAAGTGTAAATTTTGCCACAACAGGGTGAACTTGAGCCACATTTTATGGGCATGCCCGCAGGCCCCCCATGAGAGGCGAATTTGCAGACGGGAGTGGATGGGATACCACGCTCCTGATCTCCGTCTCTCAATTACAAGCCCACTTATAACGGCAGGCCGAAGACGCCGCCAGTGCCCATGGGATAATGGCCGTCGTCTAGGTTTGGTCCTCCCTTCTGCTCTCGCACCTGAAAGGGGAGGAGGATGTTTCTGCTAATTAAATAAAGTTTGTTCATCATCATCAAGCATTTCCCCGAGGGTGAACATGGTTAAGTGCGAATACACAGGGTGATGCTATGAGGGGGAGTAAAGTTAAAATCCGTTGGCATTCTCCAGTGAGTTAACGTAAACTCCTCCGTGTGATCCCATTGCGGTTCCCAGGAACCATTAGACCCTGTCGGCAAATCTTGGTGAGTTTACGCGTATTTGTGAGAGTAAATTCACACTACAATAATGTTTATGTCCGTGGGCCCCTTCGCCCGCTTGAGCTCGGCGTCACGGGCCCTTCGCCGCGCTGCCTTGTCTTCAACCGACGCGACATATTCAACAACGCGTGCAATGTTCGCATTTGATTACGTTGTACTCGTTGTTGGAGGTATCGCAGTCGAGGTTGATGCCTGCGATGGATCTATACCTATGATGACTTGCCGATCTCGAGCAAGTTGTGGCTGGCGCGCGCAGCCATGGAGCGGAGGGCGGAGCGCGCGCCATCACGTGGTGTGTGACGTCGCTGCACTGTTGCTGCAGACGCTCCTCTCCGCTCCTCGCGCCGTTGCTAGGGGACAGGAGGAGGCGCACCGCGGATGGCAGATTCAGGGTCGCTTATTAAGTGCATTCGCACTTAAAAACTGTTTCTTCAAATACTCGTTTGATGGCGTCCATATCATGCAGCGATATCGTCGTGCAGAATGTCATATAAACGTTTTAATCTCTCTCTCCATACAGACGACTATCGTCTTTCGACGACCTTTGCCAGTGAAGCACGAAGGTATGCCTCAAATTTCTGGACCATAAATCTGCATCCGAAGCGTTGAATATTCAATGCCAGTTCAGTCGGCTGAAGATTAAGGAAACCACGCTGCCTTTAGCAAATTGTCGACGATGGCCAGCCCAGTTTATTGGTGTTTGTCAGACGCTTGACGTGGGGGTATCGACCAGTGGGAGGAACTGCTGAAAGCCCAAGTCTCAGGACCGCATACAGCTGGCAAACAGGGTTAGGCTATCAGCCCAAGTCTAGGGCAGCCGGCCATGCCCTGGCGTAAGCACCCAGCCCAAGAAAATGAACCATTTTCGTGACGTACACGACAGGACAGGTAAGATTCATACGTTCACTGCTTTCAGCTCTAACGAAATAGCGTTGGACAGCTCTTGTCACAGAACTCCCGCCTTCAGCATCAGCCCCGTTGGTTGTGAGCGAAAAATCATCTGTGCATCTGTGAGCAAAAAAAGCAAGTTACAGAGATCACCGCGGGAGGCCACTACATGTCCACGCTTGGGCACGTGATCACACTGAGAAAGCGGCGCATTCGAAAAAAAAAGGCAGATCCCACGTACAGTGGGAATCGATGATATGCGAAGCACGAATAAAGAAGGTAGATAAGTCGCTTTAAAATCAGCACAATGTTACGAGGTGAAGTTAAATTATGCCGTATATGGCTTCCCTGTGATGGTTATGACGTTTGGACGTGTCATTTACCTTCGTAGCCTATTCACGTCACTTGATACCAAGTTTGGTATATGTGGAGCTAGTGAAATGGCCGCGAACGTGCTATGAGCGTAGCATATAGTTCAGTTTTAGATGACACGTATGTCATGATTATCATGTTTGGACGTGTCATTTACATTCGTCGTCGGTTCACGTCACGTGATACCAAATGGGTAACTAGTCAAGCGGCCGCGAGCACGCTAAGAGTGTAGAATGTAGTCATGTTTTACATGACACGCACATCATGGTTATCATGCTAGGTTGTGTCATTTACTGTCGTCGTCTATTCATGTCATGCAATACCAAATTTGGCATATGCGAAGCTAGCGAAATGGCCGCGAGCATGCTTTGAGCGTACCATGTAGTCATGTTTTACATAACACGCATATCAAGATTATCATGTTTGGACGTGTGATTTAGCTTTGTTGTCCACTCCCGCCACGTAATACCAATTTTGAGCACGTTATGAGTGGGGCATGTGGTCATGTTGTTACATGACACGCCTCTCATGGTTATCATGTTTGCATCAGTCACATATCTTCCTCGTACATTCACGTTCCCTAATACCAAACATGGTATACGTGAAGCTAGCGAAATGGCGCCGAGCGCACGTAGCGTTGATGTGCGTGCACGCTGGGCGTGGGGACGCTACGCTAGAAAACTCGAGCACTCTATAATCTGACGCTAGGTGCGACCGGCGTTTGTCGGCAAGGCCCGGCGGCAACAGGCGGGAAATGGGGCATGCTGCATTTCGCGCCGATAACGTTACCCAGACATCACCGCGTCTGCCCAGCTTTGTGACGGAGCGATGCCTGGCGCGCTCAAACACGCATGCGTCAAAGCAACGCTGCGCTGCGCGTGCCTGCGAGCATATGCCAGGCAGTTCGGGGCCTGGCGTGGCATTGTCCACGTGACTTGACGAAATGAACGTCGGTGCAAACTCGGACCGGGTCACGCCGAAGTGTATTGGCGTCTTGAGTGTGGCATGTAGTCGTGTTGTTACATGACACGCGTGTCATGATTATCATGTTTGGACGCGTCATTTACACATGTCATTTGTTTGCGTGACGTAATGCTGAATTTGGTACATGTGTAGCTAGCAAAACGGCCACGAGTGCATTACGAGCGTAGCATGTAGTCTTGTTGTTACAAGACAAGCATCTCATGATTATCATGCTTGCACCAGTCACATACTTACTTCATCCACTCACGTCCCATAAGACCAAATCTGGTAGATGTGAAGCTAGCGTAACGACTGCGAGCGTACCATGAGCGTGGCGTGTAGTCAAGACTTATAACTTACATGTCATGCATGTCATGATTTTCACGTTAGGGTCTGTCACTTGTATTTGCGATGCAGTCATGTCATACCATACCAATTTTGCAACATGTCATGTGAACGAAACTACCGCAAGAGCAGCAAGATCATGAAATATGATTCATGACATTCATGACATAACTCTCATGAGAGTCATACTATGACTAGCCAGTTATGATCTTCATGCAGTCAAGTTATGCCATTCCGAATTCGGTATTGATAATATTTACGAAACGGCCAGGAGAGCTAAAAGTCGTAGGCGGCTAGATAGATAGATAGATACGCTCAAAGTCGCCGAAGTTCGCTAAGAAATGTTTCGCATTTTAAAAAAGTGCTCAAGGTCACGAGGCGTGGTAGTTTCTTTGCCCCTGCCACCCCTCCCTGCTTAACTTCCAGTGCTTTCTTCGGGACGAGAGAAGGGATAGTTCAATTGCAGCCTGCGACAAATCTTTGTAACTCCACTCGCACTGGACAGATTCTTCAAAATTTTGCGGCTTTGAATTCGTGAGTAAATAAGCTCTTCCAATAAACTCAATCAGTATTTACTTAAAAAAGTGTTTCAGGGACCCTTTAACACGTATTGTTCGACAGGTGTCACGACGAAACGTGCCTATTCAGTGATAATAGCGCGCGCAGGTCCAATATACTGTGTACGTGTTTGCGTGCGTGCGTGTGTATGTTACAAAACATATGTATAAGTATGCACATGGCGGTTTAAGGGCGCACTAGTGGCCAGATTTTGCTATCGGGTTCAACACTTAAAGGCGAAGCTTAAGGGTCCCCTATTTTATTGTTAAATTTGTTTCACTCGCAGTTACGTCTAGCTCCTCCTTCGTGCTCGATGAACGCTAAAGAAAAGACCTGCGTGATATATTACTGGTGTGCCAGGTCCATATAAACAGCCATATGTCGTGTTCAAAAGTAAGATGGGCGCTGGCGGGAGGGGTGGGTGGGTACACACACGTGTAGCTATATTGTACGCAGTGGGTCCTGCTGCTGGACATAAATACGAGCTGTGTATACCTCGGGAAGACTCGAGCAAAGAGCACTTCACCGTACCACTGTACCATCCGACGCGATGCCGCTATCGACCACAGTACGCAATAAATAATGCCTCAGCGACCCTCACGCCAGCTTCACCTGTCATAATAGAGAAACAGCAAAAAACCACGGCGTGCTTGCGGGGCAACCGGAGAGTACAAAGAACTCGCGTATAAGCCATCCTGTTTGTGACAGGAAACACATGGCTCTGGATGGGTGGGGCGATAAGCACGAAGAACAACAGTGGCTCGCTCACTTTATGGCGGGGCAACGAGTGTGCGTCTTACACTATTGAGTCTCATAACTGATGCGACAAATCAACAGCACTTGATTTAATTTGCGGGTGTCTGCTTCTTGGACCAACCACGTGCGAAAACAACGAGCTCTATTGCAGGTTGTTAGAATTACACTATCATCGCTCGACGAGCGTTTCTTCCAATTTTCGATAGATGTCACCTAAACTTCTCGTAACACCTCCCAGTACTCCTAGTGCTAGAAGAGACTTTACCGAAGCAGCCCCAAGTCGAGTTAAATGACAACTGAAATGAAAGGCCACTGAAATGCTTGAATTGACGGCTTTCGCGAGCTTCAGTTCAGTCACTCATTAATAACCATGGAATATCAATGAGTGATGTTGGATTTCAATGAGTTTTCTCAATGCCCGGATGAATTCGATATTAGGCTACCAAGGTGATAATGGTGTGAAAGCGAGAGAGAGCGAGTGAAAAAATTGGCCCGAATCTACATGTTACACTGTAAATGTCGTCGAAAGACGATAGTCTTGCGTCTGGAGAGAGTGAACAAAACGTTTATTTGATGTTCTGCGCAAGAAAATCGGTCAATGGTATTGTGCAGGCGCTGCGTTAGAGTGCCTCGAGCGTGTGGCGGAGGCGAACGAGCGCATCTAGGCACGTTTGGCACAAATGCCATCTGGCAGTTATCTTCGACAACAAAGGCGTGCAGCCCGCGGAGAAAGATGCGCGCCTGTCTCCAAGGTGATAAGGTGTAGAACGCAAAGCGACGAGCAGGTGCCACCATCTTGACGTCGTAGCAAAGCGTTGGAAACACCTTTTTGAGCATAGCGTTGCACTGTCAACGCAGCGCGATTAAACGCTACATTCGTTTGAGTTACTTGTGTGTGCCACTTCTGGTATAAAGGCAGACATAGAAAACACCGGAGAATTGTTGTGACGCCTCACATATCCGCAAGAATTGCTTTCTAATTGACAATCGCACAACTATGAACGCTATACCTTGATCAATATTGGTGAGTGCTGCGAATGGGGTTAGCCGTTTGGTGCCGTTTGAGGTATTGTTAGGGCAAAAAAACAGACAAATGTGCAGACAGACGAACAGAGAGACAGGCAGACAGACAGACAGAGCAAAATTTTTCCGTCGAAGGTCCCCAAGAAAGACTATCGTCTTTAAAACATTTAATGGAGTTGTTGAGAAACACCGGGTGGCGCTCTCAGTCCAGAGCTTCAATAGCCACTTCAGCCTTCGGGACAAGCGTCTGCACACCCTCCATCCAACTTCCTACCCTGACAAGCGCCCTGGCTTCGAAGTGGTAGCGACGTGATTTCACGTATCGCTGGAATGCCAGCGTCCGCCTGTCAGGCGCTCTCCCATCTCATCTCCTATTTCAGCCTTGCAAACCTGTTTTGCGTGATGAAAGCCCGAGTGTGAAGGCAATCCCACAACGAAGTGTGCGCTATCAGAAGCGATGTGTGTGGGTGTGTGTGTGCACGCTTTAAATGGGGAGTTTCTTGTAGGTCACTTAAAGTGTAAAAAAATGACAGTGAGGAAAATGGTATCGATACCAAACTTGGTATGGCGTAACATGACTATTTGAAGATCACATTTGACTAGTCGTACCATGAAAATCATGATAATGATGTAATGAATGTTAAAATTTACATTTCATAGTCCTGCAGCTCTTGCGGTGGTTTCGTTCACATGGCATGTTGCAAAACTGGTATGGTATGGCATGATTGCATGGCGAACACAAACGACACACTCTAACATAAAAATCATGACGTGCGTGTCATGTATCAACATGACTACTTGCCACGCTCATGATGCGATCGTGGCCGTTTCGCTAGCGTCACGTGTAACAAATTTGGTATTACTGTACGTGAATGGATGACGAAGGTATGTTACTGGTGCAAACATGATAATCAAGAGATGCGTGTCATGTAACAACGTGACTACATGCTACGCTCATGATGTGCTCGCGGCCGTTTAGCTAGCGTCACATATACCAAGTTTGGTATTACGATACGTGAATGAATGACGAAGGTATTTTACTGGTCTAAACATGATAATCATGAGATGCGCGCCATGTAACAACATGACTACGTGCCATGCTAAGGATGCGCTGGCGGCCATTTCGCTAGCTTCACTTAAACCAAATTTAGCATTACGGGACGTCAATGGATGACGAAGATATGATACTGGTGCAAACATGTAAATACGACATGCATGTCATATAACAACATGACTACATGCCAAACTCATGGTGAGCTCGTGGCCGTTGCGCTTACTTCACACATGCCAAATTTGGTATTACGTGACGTCAATGGATGACGAAGGTATGTGACTCGTGCCAGCATGGTAATCATGAGCTGTGTGTCATGTGAGAACATGAGTACATGCCACAGTCAAGGCGCCACCACATTTCCACGTGACGCGGTGGGCGTGCTCGCCGGCGTTCATTTCGACGCGTCATGCCGGCGTTGCGATGGGAAGCGGGGGTCCTGCGATATACTCGTTGGCGCACGCCGGGCTGCGTTGCTTTGACGCATTCGCGTGTCGGCGCGTCCGGCGTCCCTCTGTCACGAAATGAGGGAGACGCAGTGTTGTCTGGGTAACGCATCGGCGTGAATTGCAGCATGCCATTTCGCACCGGTTGCCGTCGGGCCGCGCCGAAGGACGCTGGTCGCGCCTGGCGTCAGAGTGTAGAGAGCTCGCGTCTTGCTAACGCAGCGTCGCTGTGCCTAGCGTGCGCGCGCGTCAACGCTACATTGGAGTATATTGGGCCCTTCATGATGCGCTCGCGGTCGTTTTGCTAGCTCCACATGTCCTTAATTTGGTGGTACGTGACGCCAATGGATGACGAAATATATGACTGGCGCAAACATGATAATCCCGACACGCGTGTCATGTAAGAACATGACAATATACCACGCTAATAGCGTGCTCGCGGCTGTTTTGCTAGCTCCATACATACTAAATTTGGTCTCGCATGACTTGAATAGATGATGAAGGTAAACGACACATCCAAACATGATAATCATGACATTATGTATGGCATCATCTACTTCCACTTCGTAACGTTGTGCTGATTTTCAAATGACATATCATTTCTCATTCGTGCTTCGCCTATCATCAATTACCAGTGTACGTGGGATATGCCAATTTTTTTACTTCCGGTGCATTACGTCAAAATCAGAGCTTAGTTTGAGAAGAGCGCCTTGCCTGTCCTTTTTTGCATCGTCTGGGTAGTTGCGCTGTGGTTCAACATGCGCCACGGACTCACCCAAATTTTCAGTGTGCTTTTCGGACAAGCTAAATAGTGCATGGACACAAAATTTTAAAGCTAACTTTACTCACTCTTAAAAGTTTTCCCGTTTGCATATGACGCGCAAGCTACCGAAACCACACCACTTGCTCACACGAACTTACCCAAGTACTTGATATCGTGGTACCGTTATTTTTTTTTACGTTTGCACGCTCTATCAAGCCACTGGAAGTTTAAGTGTTGCTCAATCTGTTCCGATAACGAGCACCTTCTCGCTTCTCCTATACTGTGCGTGGGCACAGAATAAAGAAACACACACAGAGAGAGAAGCTTCTTATGCATTTTTTATGACCCCGACCAAAGAGCCAGCAGGTAATGTCGTTTACAAAGGCGTTAAAGGCCTCTGGATTGCCAGCTAATTGCATTGTTCCGCAGTCCATCCATACTAATTATTTCTGTCTCCTAATGTGGTGGCTTGAGGGAAACCACGACCCCGCGTATATATACTTGTATTCGTGGGGCCTTACGGTTTTTTTGCAATAATACGATTACGTAACGTGCTAGCGCCTTAAAACATAATGCACTGAACTGTCTGGAAGGCAAGTATTAGTGTTCGGCTGCGCACTAAATGAGCGAGCTGTACTTTGGTTTTGCTTATCTACTTACTTCTTTTTGTTTTCCGGGCGATCTTCACGAGGCTCAGGAAATGGCACGTCGTATATGTGTGCCGAGTTTAACGAAATACACTCGAGAAAAGGAAACACATAAGCAAGACTCTTGCGAGTTCGGTGAGATGTACGAACTACCCTTCGACAGCGCTGCGTCGGAGGCAGATACAAAAGATCGCAACGCATTAGCAAGGTGGGCGCCATTTCTCTCTTTCCTGCATCGTAGTTTTATTTTCCTTTAGGTATTTGTATCTGGTGGAGAGGCCGATGGCGCGCCTCTCCTCAGCTTAGCGCGAAAAAAAAAAACGTACTATCGTCCACTTCTTGATGTTGGTCGTGTAGGATATAACTGACGATTACAGGTCCTCGAAAAATGCTCTGAAAGAGACTCGCTGCCGTCAGGCTTACTGCCAGTAGTGGTCCAAATAAATAACTGGTACATACAGTTTGCAAACAATAGAATGCGCAGATAGCCCTCTTACTTTCATACACTGCGCTAATGATAGCGCAGTGCACATGGCTTGACATAGAAACGGTATTGAAGCGCTTACTGAACCGCGTCCGCACTCTTAATTTGTCTCGAAGGAAGCATGTGTCGTGCGAGAGGGTATGCGGCCCTTTCAGGTGCCCTATGCTCCCTCGACACGCTACCTAGTTGGTCCCTCTTCATCGGCACCACTAGATTCTGAAATACTGACAGGAGCGGTCGCCTGAAATTGAAAACGTGCACTGACAGTGATGGTTTATTAAGTTCCGTGCAACACGCTGCAGGCTTACTTGAAAGCAAGTAGACGCCGTGTTTTGTGGCGAAGAGCATTATGCGTGAGAAGGTAGTAGCAATGCACCGCTGAATGGTGCGTCGCCGGTGCTAATCGTGGAGGCCATACTTAAGCGAAGTTTTTGGTGCCGCCCTCCCAAGAGGCGCTGGTGGCATCGACGTTATGGTCACGCCTAGCCAATACTTGCGTACCGAAGGCGCCGAGCGGAGTCTGTGTGTCGTCTTGCAGTTCAACACGTTGGCTCCGTTGCTGTGGCATATGGTTGAAGAGTGCAGACTTCTCGACGCCTTTGCCTAAACCATGAGATGTAATAGAGTTAAATCACTTCCAATTATCGAGGGAGTCCTTATCCACAGGAAGTAAGATGTAGCTATCGTTCGACGACCTAAGTTCTTACACTTTCCAGTTCTGATTATTTCTGCCGCAGCGTAGTTGTGTAACTTGTCGAAGCTAATTAAAGAAAACGTGGACCTAGGTACGCAGGTTTTGTACGAATTGCTTCATTATACACGCGTGCATTGACCCTATTCAGCGAAAGTACCAGCAACAAGACGTACAATAAATGTGTGCATCAATCATATTGGTGCCTCAAAGTAGATGGCGATATTTAGTGCCCCATTCTCGCACACTAAGCAAATGTCGCCGCCACGTGGATGAGAGTGTTCTCATACACCACAACTCATGAGACAATCTATCACCCTTATTGGTTCATCAAATTTAACGGGATATGTTAGACGCGTACGAATGATAAGGGTGCACTAAACTATTCCGTATTTGCGAGTTCAATTGTACTTTTGAGGTTAGTTTCTTGCATCCTGCCAGTATGCGCTCTACCTTCTTTTCCGAGTGCGCGGTCTTCCTCCACGTAATAATGTCGCAAGGGTAGAATGAGTCTTATTCGCGTTATGTCAACGTTAGTGGCTACGTCACCGCGTGGTTTATTACACACAGCCGAAGTTTTCTTAGCACCACGTTCTTCTCTAGTACGAGAACACAGGGTTTTTGCAGACACAAGATTCATGTTTTAGGGGCGAAGCTCCTTAAGCCGCGGGTCGTGTGTCACTGATGTATGTAGTGGTAGCTGTAGGTAGCCACCTCTTGTTTAGTCCTTGGAATGTCGGCTGGATGGCGGTACTTGTATATGATAAATGTATGATGAGAAGATGCGAGATGGCAATGCTTGGAGTGTTCACTAGCTGAGCAAACGGACAGATAGACAGACGGAGGGACAGGCAGACAGAGACACAGACGACGGATGGACACAGAAACAGATACATACATACATACATACATACATACATACATACATACATACATACATACATACATACATACATACATACATACATACATACATACATACATACATACATACATACATACATACATACATGCATACATACATACATACATACATACATCATGATAGACATACGGACAGATAGAAACACAGACTGACGGATGGACAGACAGACAGACAGACAGACAGACAGAAAGACAGACAGACAGACAGACAAACAGACAGACAGACAGACAGACGGACGCATGAACCATCGTCCATCTATCTGTACGGACGGATGGATGGATGCACGGATGGACGAACGCAGGAACGCACGGACGGAAGGATGAAGGGACGGACGAAAGCACGGACAGATAGAGAGACGGACGC
The DNA here is from genome assembly GCA_013436015.1 of Rhipicephalus annulatus. Lineage (NCBI taxonomy): Eukaryota > Metazoa > Arthropoda > Arachnida > Ixodida > Ixodidae > Rhipicephalus > Rhipicephalus annulatus. The sequence goes on along the minus strand of WOVY01002311.1, from coordinate 473,015 downwards.
ACGGACGGACGAACAGAGGCATGGACATCCACGTGGACTCTAGGATGGACGCACGGATGAACGGATGGACGTTTCGCCCCACTCATCATCGTTCACTTCAAGGATATGCTGGAATTTTTTTAGACTCACTCGAGTCACTCGAAATTCATACCTGGCTGTCAAATACTGAAGCATACCTATTGAATGTATGCCGAGTGACATTTTGTAATCCACATTCTTTCGGCCGATTGAGAGACGCTCGATTTAGAGTTGTGTCGATCTTTCAAATTTTATCCAGTCCCCACAGCGAGCCAGTAAACACCAAAAAATATTTGTAACGAAATTAAGATTAGCTATAGCGACGTGTACCGCAATGTCAGTGTTTGATTTTAGCTACTTCCTTTCAAATTGAATAGCAGTGTTCATCTTCGTAGTTTTATGCTTTATACTTGTATTTCTTTTTCTTATTGTTCAGTGAACTACGGAAACACACCAGTTAAACTCTATTCAAGTTGGAAGCACGTTGCTAATAACAAACTTTGAATGTCTCTTCAGAGTTATTCAAAAGCAACATTTGCCAGACACCCCTTACTCAAGAGAGGCAGTGATTTCATTGCTCGGGAGTGATTACCAGTTGCCACCTTTCTAAATGTGTAAAGTCGCTATAGGGTATTTTCTGGAAGGACTTGCATTTGCCCTTTGGACTCTATCGGCTATTTTCACGAGATAAAAAGATAAATTACTGCCGTAATTTTTGTTTGGACACATTGAAACATGCCTTCTTCCACAGTAAAAACAACGCCGCACATAGCACACATACGCCTCCTTTGGGTAGTTTTCAAATAATAATGGACAAATTTATTCAAACACCCTGCATAACGTTAGCAGTGTACCGTAGCTGTTGCAGCAATACCACCCGGTGGGGCTTTCTTACGGAATGCCAGGTAGTCTTTCACTCAATATCATGGTGGAAACTTAGTTTCTCAAAATCATGTGTAGCAAAATGCTAGACGCCTTGTACATTCTCTTTTCAGTGCATACTAATGCACTCCAAGTGGTCTGACTTAGGCGAAGCTTTCAACTAAGGCATCTTAAGTAACCTGGTTTGCTTCGGGATGTTACGCCCCTCAAAACAACGAAACAAAACAGCGTATAGCCACGCCATTATACCGATATGCAGGGTGTTTTAAGAAATGGGTTCAAAGTTATTTAAGATTACATAAAGCAGGAATCTACGCCCTACCGACGGCGTTCCCTTTGCTTTAGAAGAAAGCATCTCCAGATCTGCAGGAACAATAATTACGGCAGTAATTAAATAAATTAAAAGAAAACTTTTTTAACCACTGGAAATAGCCAGTCGAGTCGAATGGGTGAATTGACGTTCTTCTTAGGAATAGCCTGTAGCCATTGAGAAACTTTCGAAAAGCGGCCAATGGTTATCACCACAAAGCGACTAAATCTGGCCAAGTGAGCTGGTGAAACCGAAACCGACCACCAAACAGCGCTTACACTGTTCATTCGAAAAATCCGTAAATGCAAAAATAATTGTGCTATTTTGTGTAAAGGTAATTATTCTAACTTTCTTAATTACTGTCGTAATTAAGACTTGCACACATCTGAAGACGCCTTGTACGCCAAAGTAACTGAAACACCGCAGGTTGCTGCCTCTTTTCTGTAATTTTAAAATATTATTCAAAACGTTTTTGACACATCCCGTATATCAGACCTGGGCTTAATAGGGAACTGAGTCAGGCCCCCCGGGCCCAAACCGAGCCCAAAGCTCATGAGCCCAAGCCCTGCCCGGGTCCATTCCTAGAATGCTTTATCCGGCACAGCCTGGCCCGCGGGCTGGCCCGGTCCCGTACAATACTCTAGGTTAGCCTAAAAGGAGCTTCGCCCCTAAAAACATGCCTTGTTAAGGTGTTATATGAAGCCGCGCACCCACGATCCGGAGGTGAGCATCGTAACTATAAGCGGGTATCCAGACACGCCAGCCGAGCATAGGCTAACCTTGTGTATATTATGGTATAACATTGCAGTGAGAAATGAAAGGGAGGAGAAATTTTAGGGTAAGAGCAAAGAGTAAGGCAGAGAGTAAGGAACTGCATAGAAGGAACGACAAAGAGAGAGAGTGAGCACCCACTATATGTGCCATAATACTCCACTAGGATCCCCATAGGACTCAAACTACCCTGGTTCTGTTTCCACTCTGCTCCAGAATATTTATCATTTCTTTACTTTATTTGCATCGTTCTCGATTTTTCAGTCTTGCATAGGAGGATTTTTCACTTAAAAGCAACGATGCCGACGCCGACGCTTATGCTGACACCGGAATTTCCGCGGAACGAGCTCTTTACCTTTTTAAGTCCAGATTTTTTTAACCAGCTGATATTTTTGTTTCTAGTTGATTTGGAGTTACTACAACCTGAAGAACACGAAAATATTTTTAATGAGCATCCCATCAGTGTACAAGAAAATTGGCTCGATGTCCTAAATATAGGACACCAGGGCTTATTGGTTGCAAAGTGAAGTATGGTGAATTATATACATCTTTTTATTTAACCCTGTTAGTGCGAGTTATTGTTCTGAAACTAACACTCAGCTATTACGTAATATTTAAAGCGCCTAAACCATCCAATAGCAAGTCTTTGTGATCGTAATACACAGCTCCTCATTGCACTTGAATGGCCAACATCTACTCATTGAAAACTTTGAAAGATCCAACATCATGAAAAATTGCCGAAGCCTGCTTTGCAGCGGCAGAGTTCGTTCCGTCCATGTTTACAAGGACAAGCTGATTCAAGTACACTTTATTATTGTTTTCTTCTAGCTTCATCACGCACAATGAATATTTTTGACAAAAAAATTTAAATTTTATTTGTATCATTACGTACAATCTCACTATTAGACACCCCTTACTTATTATCTAAGTGATCTGGGCAAGTTTCTCAACTATAATAAGTAAAAATCGGGAACTTTTGCAAGAGCTACACATCTGGATTAACCTGAAAGCATTCAAATGTCTGACCACCACTAAACCTTGATTTCTTCTATTTTAGGACATGAATACGGTCCCCTGCTGCGGGCGATATGTTAGTGTTAGGGAAGACCCACTTTTTAAATAGCAAGTTAGACTTTTCAGAAACAACAAAAAAATACGAAAGCTACTAATTTATAGTTAACGAGTAAGGTGTCATTCATAATTTGGCTGTGGCGAGTGCCATCGTTATCGCAATCCGCCATGTTGTTTCCTACTTTGCAAAGTTCTAAAGAAGACGACGACAAAAATATACTACCTATGCTTGCGCAGATGTATCGAGGATAGTTCGAACAGCTTTTTGAATTTCTGACTTCATTATATGACATTTGGCAGCAAACTTTCTTCACATCATTTTTATACGTCAGGGCCGAAAGGGGTAACGCATAAAGCCGGCCGAGATTTGCACTTGCTGTGTGTGTGTGTGTGTGTGTGTGTGTGTGTGTGTGTGTGTGTGTGTGTGTGCTACTCGCAGGCCGAAACTCCCAGCCACAATACTAATATAGTGGAGCAACTGACGTGCTTGAAGAAATAAATGCGAACACGCTAAGTCAACCGTATGTTCTTCCATTGATCGTTTGCATTGTTCACGTTACAGGACGCTTATTACTACAACACAATTTGAAAGGGCGTGACAAATTGGTTCCCTCACTACCTCAGACATGTTTACTCGGTACGAAGGATGTCGCGTTAATCTCTTCGTTTGAAGACGCGTGGATGCAGTTTTTCCAGCGTGTTTTACAAAGATTTCAGCCGCTATTTGCTTCCGATGGGTATTGCTGTGTGTGAGGTTATTAAGCTATGCTACGCAGTGAAGTGCTTCAATCTCTAAATATCTTGACTGTTCTCATAGCGGAAGAATAATCTTCCAAATGCTGGCACAACTACAAAAGTTTAGATGTGAATGTAGGAGAACGAGGAGAAAAAAAACGATGTCATCACAGATAATATCCGGCCATAGGACATAACCCGTTTATGGTGACCGATGCAGGTGCCCACTCCTATGTAACATAAGCAGCCCCAAGTAACTTAGCACAGCGAGGTGATGTATATGGCATTGTCTGACATTGCACTCCCTCATTTGTCATACAGCGGTGAGTTGTGTGCAGCACAACTCAACCACGACACAGTGCATATGAGAGATCAAAAGACAAAATGCCTACACATGGATGTGCTAACAAATACATGGGAAAAGAAACTCTGTTTATGGACAAACACTGCACTAATATTGCCTTTAACATAGAAGTTTAAACATAAGTAATGTTTTGTAGTCAATTTTTTTCTTCAATTTTCAGTAATCTTGGAGGATTCGGTGAAGTTAGCAAAATTATAAAAAATAAAACACTTTGCTCTTAGTTTTAAACTCTTCCAGGGTTATGATAAAAGTAAACTAAAAGGCATTTTATAAACTTTCCACAAAAAGCAAACATTGTATTATTCACGACTTTGAAGGAATTGCTAATTTGCGAGTATCAGCACTATTCAAAATCTTTTTAAACATGTTGAATACTTTAAGTAACGTGTAAACGTTTACATTACCATTTTCTGCCAAAGATTTGTATACAAATTTGTTTCTGTCAATGTAAAGTTACATATATCTAAACTTCAGGCTGTTTTTTCTCGTATCATTCTAAAAATTTCAATAAAAGGCATCGAAAATTCGCTTTCTGCTAATGCGAAATTTGATATTTCTCAAATTCCTGCATCAACCTGCGGGTTGATCTTCAAAAGCCATATAATGTCCATCATACCACACTAATCAAGCAGCTGTGCTAATGACATTCATACGTTTGAGACCTGTTTTAAATTCAATAGAAATTTTGACTGAGTGGTGGTGGTGGGGGGGGAAAGGGGGCTGAGCTAAAAAAGTGTCAGAGGTCTCTCAGATGTCTGCTACTGAATAAAAATGGTCATTTTGATGCTACGTGCATTTAAGAGTTTACACTCCAGTAATGCAGAAAGCATATCTTCACATAGAGATCGTGATTTCATGTCCTTCACTAATAAATTAGTTCTTTCAGATTTCAAGTACTCATTTAATGAACTGTCTTTGCTGAGAGTTTACCAATATAAATACCTTGGCGCGCTTTTCACTCCTAACCTGTCCTGGTCTCACCATATTGATTACATTACTTCTAAAGCGCTAAAAAAACTTTGTTACCTCCGGCGTACACTATCTGCGGCCCCTAGCGATACAAAACTAACTGTGTACAAGACCCTTATCCGCCCCGTGCCCGAATACGCGTCACCTGTATGGAACCCCTACAACCAGTGCGAAATAAAACGTATAGAATCGGTACAGAAAAAGGCCATTAGATTCATCTTCGGGCGTTATGACTCTGCTTTTTCACCTACGTCAGCATTATCATCTTTGAACCTATCTCTACTTTCATCGCGAAGGAACATTGAGTCTCTCAAGTTAATACATTCTATAATTTATTCGACGTGCAAACTTTCAAAAGATCTCTACTTAACATGTTTCAGACCTTCTTCAACACGCCAATACCATCCTTTGAATATGACACCATTCTACGCCCGTACTAACACGTTTAAATTTAGCTTCTTTCCACGAACCGTTGAACTTTGGAATAACTAATCCGATGACATACGTTCTTTGCCCTTAAATGAATTCTTGTTATCCATAAATACCTTTTGACAGTTTCTCTTTTTCCGTTTCACTGTTTACTGTGTTTACTGTCTTCTCTTCATTGCCACCATGTCTTCATTATGCCACCATGTGATGCCATGCATTGCCACTTTGTATTTTGCTTTCCTTCGCAAAGTATTACACCATGTTTTGTACCGGCCTGTTACCCACTCCTGCCATAGCCCTTACGGGTTGCAGTATGTAAAAATAAAATAAATAAATAAAGACACACACACACACACCAAATTTTGGCGCATATTCAGGTATGATGTCCTCGGTGTCAGTACTTTCCCTAAAAAGAGCTCCTTCATAAGCGTATCCCGATACACGCTGTTGACCGCTTGTATGTACATGCTTGTATGAAGGACAGTCACCTGGTCTGCTTGTCCATTCACCATTCTCTAAGCGTCTCTGACCACCTTGCAAAGTTAACCTTCGTCCAAAATATGGGCGTTCTTGCAGTTCGTCTTAACTGAAGCGTAGCCGCCGTGCGCATGCTATTGAATTTGCTCCGTCGAACTCATCGGCGTGATATCTTACCTGCTACGCCACCACTGTGCGTTTTGTTAGGCTGTTTTCAAAAGTAAGCAGCACTGTTCTTCGTTAATTGACGACGAGCGTGTTTCAAAAAGTGCACTCGAATGTGGAGGACGTCAGCAGCTGCGCCTCCATCTTGGCACACAAGTTCCCCGCAATATCCTGCTTTCTCTCGAGGGAACCCGTGGGTCATCGCAGTATGCGTCTTCTGTGTGTTTCAGCACCACACAGATCAATTCAAATGACGTGATATTTTTTCACTGTGACGTAAACTTGTGCTTAAGACGTAGTGATAATGGTGGTGGTGACGTTGCCAGAGGTGTTGTTAGCCTGGCAGACTCAGCCGGCAATTGCTCAGCCAGAGCGACTCTTTCTATGTAGTTTGGCTTACCATAGATCCATAGGCCGGTTAATCCTGTCTCTCGTAGAAAACATGTGTGTTATTGATCAATCACACAGCTGCCAGAAACACAAATATCTTCGTGGCATTCGTGGGGGAACCCTCCTTTCTTCACACGGCCCATTAATGTCGCTCTTTCATAGCGAAAACGCTTGCACGTCTAGAGATAAGACGGAATATCCGCCAATTCATTGCATTCACTGGACACTTGGAAGGGAACACCCCTGACACTGTGTATACGTGTGCTGTATCACTATGTGTGTGCTGTGAGGCTCCTGCTTGGCATGAATCACAGCGCTGATTTATGAAACCTGCCGTGTATCTGAGGTCATCGTGGGTCACCATGCTGTAGTATTGTGAATTGACCTCGACGATAGTGCTATTGTTAGCACTTGCAAATGATGTAGATGGCTTTCCCTTTGGAAAGCCTCGTCTCATGGGATCCATTAAGAACTGATAAATGAGAATTCTGCTGCCGAACAAGAGAGAACCACGCAGAGCAAGTCATGCGATATGCAAAAGTCTAACGAAAAATATTTCGTTTCCATGTGAAATCTCTGTTACAATACACACGCAATCAAAACGCTTGAAATTCTTCGTTTACAAAGTAAGCGTCTAAAATGCCCGAATATTCCGTGTTCTTAAAGGAAAGTAGGGCAGGTATTAACGTTTTATTTTAGTTTCGCAACATGAATATGAACAAAACATGCTGTCGCTGAACTAATGCTTCATCTAATGGAGTGTGAAAGAGCAACACTAACTTTCCTTTTAGCCTTGTCTTCTAACTAGGGAGTATTGGCGTAATGGGAAGCCGGACACATTAATCTCTCGCAAAGTAGCATCCTTACAGACAACTGCATTAATAGTTTTCGCGACGGTAGATTATCAGAGAAAGAATCACGACACACTATGTACGTAACGTCGTAATCATAATGGTAACAGTCATACACAGCGATGCACAACGGAAATAGAATCTGCCGTTCTGTTTGGGACGTTGTATCTTCATTACTCGCAAACATCTTTTCACATCGGACGTAATAGATGCCGAAATGCCATTAGTGAGCGCTAACAAGAAACTGCAGTCAGGTTGGCCTAATGAACATACGGTAATTACCAGACATCATATGCTTATCTTCTTTGGTTTACTAAGTTGGTCATCATAGGTTGCTTATCACATCGCGACTCGTTGCTGGAAGCGGAGTGAACCCTCGGACGATATTTTTCATTCAATCAGAACATATTTAAGCATGTAGATACCAGCCAACACCTTAGTCCCCATAATGCTGGCTTTTCAAGTATCACCTATTTGAGTACTCATTGGAGTTCTTGTAATATAAATATCTAAGAAGTGAAGTAGACTAAAAAATAACTTGCCCGTCTCGTCCAACTCATGGGGTGTACAAGGTGCCCCAGCTATCTTCAGTGTAAAAAATATGCCGACACACACAATTACAACGCGACCAAATGCATGTTGCTGATCGTTGCCTGGAGTTAGTCCTACTTTTTGTGATTGTTCTAAAATATTGTTTAATTAGATGTGTAAATAATTAACTTTTGAAGGGACAAAGATGGATGAAAAATTTTAATGAGAAAGTTGTAGATCGGTTTGCGAAACGTCCAATTAGACAGTTTCGAACGTTGTATCTGTTTATTATTAGTGTTTTCTGCTAACTACAAATGTCGATGAAATACAAAAAAAACCACGTGATAAACTCGCTCGCATGCCTGTGCGCCCGATGATTCTAGTGCTTCCTAACGTTCCACGTACGAACGACTTTAGGGTTTGCCCGATTGTGTGGTATCAACAGGGCCGCAATGGTTGTGGTGGCTTTGTGATGAACACGTTTTGGTATCGGCCACAAAAGCGATAATTGCTGAGACTGCTTATCGCTGTCGTGAACTGGTGCAAGGGAAGCCTATCAATTGATTGATAATTTAATTGCTTGTGAATTTCGTCAGGTATGGTAGGATATAGGAAGCATGACTGTGGTTGTCTTTCAAGCATTCCTTCAAAGCTTTCGGACACTGGTGTAATATTAACTGTAAAGTAATTGTTAAATTCATTTGAAATGGCTGTCGGATCTCAATAACTGCCGTTAATTCTTGCGATTGTGATGCTTGAAATGCTTGAAATTTGATCTCAGCCTTTTGGCATGTAACATATTCTATTTCCCTCTGTGCATTTTGTAAATACATAGTTTCTTTCAATACTCTCACCCCGTTAAAACACTGTCTACGTTCTAGGGCCACGCCTCCACGAGTCGAGTGCGTAGGTGTACAACGATGAATAGATGAAACAAGAGGTCGAGCTCACAAGCGCACTATAACTCTGAGCCTCAGTTTTCTGTCCTAATGTGCGCGTCCCTTGACCTTGCCCATGTGCTCATCGAGACCGGCTCAACAGTTCGGCAAAGGTGCTCAGCAAACCACCATTGCTACCGTCTGGCAAACAGAATGGCCATGCGTCTGTTCTCTGTTAGTCTCAAAGATCCAGTCTTTTTGCTGACTCCACCCTCGATGGTAACGGTGAGCGAGGCGCGAAGTTTCGGCATAAAGCCCCCCGCCGACATCGATCGCGCATTGCAACGGGGACAAAATGACATCGCCCCACTTTGAATGGCGCACAGCAATCGATGCGCTGCCATACAAGGGACTCTTTTCAGTGGCTTCGAAAGGAAAGATAAGTGCGAGCATTTCTCATGAGAATATGTTTCAGGTTTCGACGAGCCAAATATATGAAAAGGAACTGAGTCATCTTTTTTTATTATACGACGATTCTGGTGCTATCGTGACGGTGCAGAATAGAAAAAAAGAGCAAAAAAATAGGCTTGTGCGTTAAGCTCTTATTCTCAAGTGTTACACTGGCAATGAGAAGCGTCTTGATATTTCTGGATCACTTCTGTGTTTTATGTTGTGGCAGACGGTTGAAGCGCACTTGGCTTCAAGTTAATGATCGACGACGAACACAACAAAATAAGCAAGAGCAACACAAGTTAAGTGACTTTATTGAACCTCAGATAATCAATCTAACGCGCTAAACAACTCCATTGAGTGGTCGACCTCATAATATAAACAAAAACGGAACAATTGGTAGTTGGTTGCTTCTCAGGTGACCCACAAAATGTCAGTGGTTGTGGAGTCGGCTTTATTAGACTCCTAGATGAAGGTGAAAAGAGAGAGAGAGAACAACTTTATTTGAAATAAACGAACCCCAGTACAGAGTCGCAGGTCTTACGTTTGTGGATATGTGTTTGAGGCTCTCGCCAATGACTACATGGACAGTCCCACAAAACTACCGTTCTTAAAGTAATTGTCATTCAACGCATGGTAGCTCCATGTCACGCGCGACTATTAGTCAATATATTACACATATAGGTAAATTTGACTAACAATATCGCCGCTATCACAAAGAAACAATTGACTAAAGACGCGCTCCTAACTAAGAAACCACCATGATACTTATACCATATTATGCCTTCCACGAACCATGTTTGCACGTGAGGTGTTTCTGCAAACAGCCCCATCTCTATTTTATCTGTGCCAGCCAGACGCGCCCGATCCAGCCGTTCACCATCCTTTCCTCTAGACCTTTCCTACTCTCGCTCATCACCTAGCATTCGCGTGTGCTTTGCGGTCATGGGAGAGGGCGCCCTCTCATGAAGTGCCTCACGATGAAAACCATACGATTGATTGATTGATTAAAATTTTATTGGACTATTCACAGTGTGCTCTCACTTGTCGGCTTCTGAACCACGAAAAAAAAACTCGGGTGACCTCAAACTGGTCAGCTTGCTACTGCTGGGCAGGGAATGGCGATCGTGCGCCAGGCAGCACACCACAGGTTCAGGCTGGCTCTGATGAGTGGGTCTTCGAGTATCTAGTTGCTAGTACCTTCCATGTCTTACTGTAGCTGAATCAGGGTACGCTGAGCTTTTTTCATAAAAGCAGCTCGGCTTTATTCGTGAATGGGTATTCTCAGAGGATATGCTCCGTCATTGCAGGCTCGTGGCAGTAGCCACAGTTGGGGTCGGAGTACTTTGTCGGGTATATCTAATGAAGGACCGGGATTGTCGTGAACCTTCGTGTTTGCAATCTTCTGAGTGTGACTTCGTAGAGGTGGGCGGACCTTGGGGGCGGGGGTTTTGTAGCTTCCTCTAATTTGGCTCTTAATTGCCGCCGGCGTTGAACTTTCGCTCGGTAGTAGTCTTCATGGGTCTCATCTTGGGTCATCGCTGCGGCATCCTTCGAGCTCGCATCACCGAGTCGTTCCTTGTTATGTCGCTGCAAGGCTCGTTGGTGAAGTAACTCATGTCCCGGTATATCTGAAGTAATTTATGTATAGTTGTGAAGAGATCCGCTGGGCGGCGTCTTGCATTCCTCGTTTTCCCTAGGTTGGTGATCATGCTCATAGAGGTTCTTGAAGGGAAAAAATGGGCCCGAATCTACATGTTACACTGTAAATGTCGTCGAAATACGATAGTCTAGCGTCTGGAGAGAGTGAACAAAACGTTTGTTTGATGTTCTGCGCAAGAAAATCGGTGAATAGTATTCTGCAGGCGCTGCGTTAGAGTGACTCGAACGTGTGGCGGATGCGAACGAGCACATCTAGGCACGTTAGATACGAGTACCATCTGGCAGTTATCTTCGAAAACGAAGGCGTGCAGCCCACGGAGAAAGATGCACGCCAGTCTCGGAGGTGATAAAGTGTAGAACGCAAAGCGACGGGCAGGTGCTAACACCGTGACGTCGTAGCTAAGCGTTGGAAACACCTTTTCGAGCATCGCGTTGCACTGTCAGTGCAGCGCGATTAAATGCCACATTCCTTGGAGTTACTTGTGTGTGCCTCTTCTAGTATAAATGCAGACATAGAAAACATCGGAGTGTTGTTGTAGCGCCTCAGATATGCGCAATAATTGCTTCTTAATTGACAACTGCGCAACTACGAACGCTAAACCTTCAGCAATATTGGTGGGCGCTGTGGATGGGGCTGGCTGTTTGAGGTATCGCTAGGGCAGACAAAGAGACAAATGTACACAGACAGACAGACAGACAGACAGACAGACAGACAGACAGACAGACAGACAGACAGACAGTTCAAAATTTTTCAGTCGAAGGTCCCCAAGAAAGACTATCGTCTTTAAAAAAATGAAGAAATAAGCGCGGAGCTGTTACTGTTTCTCACAACGTAGTCACCAACACGGCTCCACGTGGGGGATGGGGGAGGGGGAGTGAAAGAAGGAGGAGAAATGGAGAACTTTTGGTTCTGTAAAAGCTATGGCGTTTTAAGATAGTGCGTCGCCATTCGTGGATCTATGCGGGCAACCAATGGGGAAGCGTCACTGGAACGCTTCTAGATGCCATGCGCCGTGATGTGGGGACGGCGTTGCGTAGAGCCCCCCCCCCCTACACACACACACGCACACGCACACGCACACGCACACACGCGCACGCGCACACGCACACACACACACACACACACACACACACGAGCACGAGCACGAGCACGAGCACGAGCACGAAGTTAAAAAAAATTGACAGACGTACGATATTGCCATGGGAAACACGTATATCGCAACTCCGGGGTAAAGTGCTCGGAAGCACGTGGGATGCAAGCAGCCCTGCCCCTCATGTGGCGTCGCATCACAGCCACTCTCTAGCCTAATAAGGCGGACCGACGGCTCCCGTTGAAGAGCACGCATTAACGCTGGCATTGAATGAAACAAAGGAGACGTTGGTATAAGCCTACTTCATAAGCACACACGAGTAATGTACAGTTCGTTGTCTAAGCAATTTAGCTGTAAATTTAGCTGTTCTTCATTAGTAGCCCACCACGTTTTTATAACGATGGGAATAAATTCAACTCTGTTCAATTGTTTTTTCGCTACTACTTTTTAGAAGCCGTCCGACTGTTCTGAAGTTAGATGACATGACTACAATTCTTATATATATATCTATATATATATATATATCGAACTTGAAGGGAAGGCACGACAGGTCCGGGTATTTTATATATTGAATGAACTTGCAGTTGCAGATAGCACATTTGAAAAGGAAATCGTATTTACTAACGTTTCGGCCGTGGCACGGCCTTCGTCAGAGTAAGTAGGTATGATACAATGCAGCCGCTTTTATAGGCTCACGTGATGAACTCTCGGTATAGCAGCTAGGACAATCAAAGTAAAAAAAATGGTAATCTGTCAGAACCTTGTGTTGACAAGACTGTCATGCGACGGGTGCATGAATATACTAGTTTCAAATTTCCTTGCGCATCGGCACGCGGAGCACAGTATGGTTGGCAGGACATGTAAAAGAGCTTTGAAGTAAAGAAACCACGGTTGACTAATATACATTTTAAAATACAGTAAAATATTTTACTAATCTAAGAAGTCGTGTTGTTATAGTGCGAGGCAGGTGAGCTTTCCTACGTTTTCATTGATACCTGAACGAATGGGGCTAAATTTGTGGATCAAGAAGGATTCCCTCACTTCCCTATCGTGATTTGTCTTGAAACCAGACTGAATAATAGTGGCTCTAATTTTGTCGAAACCATGGCCAGGCATACTGACGTGCTTCGAGAGTGGTAGATTAGGGAGGCTTACGGCATGTGCACGGTGATTATTAAAACGAATTCTGAAACTTGTCTCTGTTTGACCTATGTACTGAGCTTCGTATGTTGAACACTCGAGAAGATAGATGACGTTAATACTATCACACGTGTAGTTCCCATTTATCTTTAAAGAAAAACTGGACGATGTACTTAAAACTGTTTTAGATTTTAGATGTCGTCACGTGCGCGCACACTTTGCAACGTGGTTTGTTGCAGGGATGACAGCCTTCATGATGTGAACACGTATATATATATATATATATATATATATATATATATATATATATATATATATATATATATATATATATATATATATATATATATATATATATATATATATATATACGCCACCATTGCTGCGCATACCTTAACTAAACACTTGAACATTGGTAGTCACCATAATACTGCAAACCATAAAACATTAAATAAAAAATGAGGAAATAAGCTGATCCGCCACAGAAAGGTGCCAACTTGATCTATGTAACTCGAGACAACACAGAAGAGTCAAAGATTGACCATCGAGTATTCAATAGACTGCATAACAGCATCGCGTTGTGGGAAATGAGAAAGAGAGAGAGAGCTTAGTAACAAACCGTTTACATGAAGAAAAGCTTGATGAGCAATGCGAAAGAAAGGTGACCGCGTGAACAACTACGCTCGCAAGCTCGGCCATGTCTTCGCTCATCCTTTTTAGGGGCGAAGCTCCTTATAGCGGCACCCGTTCGTCCCTCGTAGTCGTAGTAGTAGTGTGTAACCAGTCTTATATTTTGACCTTCAATGTGGTGCCGGTGGGAGATTTCTCCCACCGGCACCACATTGTTCAACAACTGTGCGTTGTTGAACAATAAAAAAATTCGCAGCATGCGCGTTAACTAAAAGCTGAATTTTCCTGTCTCTTATTCCCTTTTAGCAGCCATTGGCATGTAGATTGAGCACCATCTGACAAGAAAAGGTTGCTACGTTATACTCGCTGGGCGTAACCTCCTTGGTTTTAGAAAGGTTTAGCGAGCGTTTGGTCGCAGCGCCATGAATACAGTGAATTAGCATATACCATGAACTCGAGGTGGTTAAAGGTGGGAAGTAGCCACGAAGTGCAAGCCGTAAGAAAGTGTGCGTGTGCCTCCTCTCGTTCAGTCTTTGGAATGTCCGCTGGATGGCGGTGCTTCTATATGAGGAATATATGATGAAAAGATGCGAGATGGTGGTACTTGGAGTGTTGAATAGGTGGACGAACGGACACACAGACAGATGCATAGACCGACGCGCGAATGGCTGCACGGACGGATGGACGCATGGACGGTTGCACGAGCGGATGCATAGACGAACGCAGGAATGGACGCAGAGATGGACGCTAGGACGCACGAACAGACGCACGAACGAACGGGCGGATGGACGCACGGGTGGCCACACAGACGCACGCATGGACGGACGGAAGCAAAAACGAATGGACGGACGGATGCTTCGCCCCACTCTGCATCATTCACTTTGTGGATATGCTGCCATTTTTTCCTGCTGTTCGCACACGACCTGTCTACGAAAAAACCTTGCTTGAGATCACGTACGCAAGCGCTAAACGCATTGGCATTTACGACGAGAAAGAAAATGAACACGGTGTACAGTAAGTTCGGATCACACTGCTCGAATTTCCCCTACACAGGTCAAGCACAGCCTTCACAGCCTTACGTTACTTATGTAACGTGCCTGATTTCACTGATCAAAGTTTGCCCTATCCAAATTCACTTAAAAGGAAAAATAGGCTAGTATTTATTTATTTTGTCGAGCTGGCTCAAGGCTAGATTGATCAGTTATACTCTCCTTCATGGTGTCATCCCTGAATTTCTGCTACAGAAATACTATTAGTTCTCTTACTTCATTACACATAAACATGCAAACTTGATACCAAAAACAATACGACGATTTGATTCGTTGGGCATCAAACCTACCATTATTTTTGTTTCAATGTTATTGAAAGCATTTTTTTACTTGGACACTTTATTGTAGTCTGATAATTATGGCATATATGTAAACGATCAATGATGACAACACAAACGAAATGTTTCAGAAACCAGGTGCCATTTCACCAGACCACAGTAGCAGATATCAGCCATCTATTGGGAACTAGAACAGTTAGGAGAGACGAGGTGTATCAACGTGGTCGGATGGGCGAGCAGGACATTCGCAGGACACGCAGAACACTAGTATCACGACCTGGAGAGACCGTCATACTTTGGGGCCCCGCATTGGTCCTATATTCGGCGAGAGAGCAGACAGGGAATCGATGGCAGTGTTCGTCTGGGGATGGCCGCTATTCCAGACATTCGTGTATGAATCGATCCCTAAGGTAGCCGATTGGTGTGTATTTTATTCTATGTCTCTGATTTATTTTTTATGGCGGGGGAATGACAAGGCATTGCTTAAGCCGATCGTTGTTGTTTGCAGCAACGCGAAAGATTCGGTGTAGCCGGCCGTTATTGATTATGCGATTAGGTGTTGCCCGCAAGCGCACTAATAAACTGCTCTCTATATATCCCTGGTCATTTGTGTACTTGAAAGCCAGCAACTATTTCTTGTAACCAAAAGCTTAGTTCTATAAGTGTGGTCCGAGGTCTCTGAGGTCTCTGAGGTGTCTCCAAGGTCTCCTTGTTTGCAAGAGGGGGGCGTTTAAAACGGCGTGTTAGTGAAATAATGAATTAGTTTGTAGAATAACAAACTATGTTCCGAAAACCATAATGTGGTTTATTTCACCATCAATTGGTTTTAATAGAAGAGAAAATTAAGGTAAAATATGACTTCAGAGTTTCGGAACGCAATGTGCTTGCTTGACTTTGAGATATTAAAGTGCATTCTTCGTAAATTGGCGGCATTGTCTATATACAAAAATTTCTAAAAACTGGCCTGGCATGCGTATTAGAACCTCAGAAAACGATGAACTTCAATATCACTGATTGGCCGCCGTTGTGGGGCAGACGTTTTGGCGCTCGACGGCAGACCCAAGGATCAGAGCCACCACGGTCACATTTCAAATGAGGTGAAGCGGAAAAGGCCCGTGTACTGTGCGGTGTCAGTGCGCCTTAAAGAACAGCAGATGGTGTACATTTCCAGAACCATTCAATGCAACGTTACTAACGATCATATCATTTTTCGGGCTAAAATCTGGCTGTAGAAAAGCAAGTAATATTATCATTTTTACTGATTAAGTATTATAGGTATGTAGCAGAAGCAATCTAACAATGTTTGTCACCATTGCTCGAATGTAAAGATGGCGCCACCCCCCTCCATCCTTCTTCAACCTTCTTTGTTTGTTTGTTTTGACACGATCTTGCGTAGCAATTTAACAGTTCTGAAACAAAAATTTAAATTTATAAAAGAAAGATTTCTCATTGTTCCTTTCTTAAAAAATATCGGAGCAGTGCGTATTGATGACTGGTAGGCATCTCAAGGAGATTTACTCTATACTATATTTCGTTAGTTTTTTTCGTTGAACGCCATATTTTGCTTCATTGCTTTTATTGATTCATTTCCTCATAAGACATCGGGCAGATACAGTGGTCTTGCAAGTACGACGTAATAGTCACCGCTGCGTAAATTAGCCTTTATATAAAACAGAAGCATGTTTTTTCAAGGACTAATGGAGACATTCCCGTGAATCCCTTTAGCTTCCATAGGTTGACTACCTCGGTAATAGAATAAAATTATAAGCAAACAATTAAAAATATGCGATGATCTATCTAAAAAAAGAGTGGATACGTGCGTCTTGGAAAGTCGCTCCTGTTTTTAGCCGCCCCCCGTGCGTTAACCATCTTCTTTTTTTGCGATCGTTTGCATGGACATTAGTGTAGTAGTAAGACTAGACGCTTCGGAGAATATTTCAAAGCTGTCGCGAGGGTGACAGATGCTTCGCTGGGTCTACTCGAACCCACGTTCCCTTTTCTGCATTGGCCTACTAAAAGCGTATGAACTGCGACCGACAATACGTGCCAAAACTCGTTTTTCGCGCCGCACCAACACCCTTGAATCTCCGGCAGTAAGCCTTTACATGTTGCATATGGTAAGGAAAACTAGCGTTCGCTAGAATACGAACTGAAGGGTTATATTGGATTCACGAACACGAGTGTTGGTAAAGATTCTTGCCAGCGTTTCAAACTAACAAGCTTTAGTGACACGTTTCGCGCAGAGGATCATGAGCGATATGCTTTGCAACACTGACTTTAAATGCCTTGGTTTGCCATAATTTCGAGCCAAGGTATTCACCGTGTTCAGTGATAAGTCCATCAATTCAAGCAAGCCAGCGCAACACCATTAGAGTGAGATTACCAAATACACAGATTAAAAAGTGCCTTGTCGACGTATACGCAACGCTGGAGTTCTATATACAACAGTCACGTTTCATGTTGCAACTTGACACGCCCACATTGCGAATGCTCGGCCACAGCGCATCGAAGCCCGTATACAAAAAATGGCTTCGAGTTTCTCTTCCGCGCGACTGAGTTACAGTTGCGCAAAGCGGATCTTATGAAACGGGCTTTAGAACCTTTGGCATGCAAACTTAGCAACAGCCTGCGTTCCGTTGCGACCTTAAGCTTGGGATTTAACAAGCGGAGCGAGAGGCCCAAGCAACAGTCGCTCGAAAACCGTGGAGAGCGCACAAGCAAAGAGATTCCTCCACGACCATACTAGAGGAGCGGCACACGCGCACCCTGTTCAATTGAGGTGGAAACCAATGCATGTTAATCATAAATGAAAAATAGTTCTTTTCATGAAATAACTTACAGATACGAGTATTGATGACTTAATCATTAATCAAATTTGCCTTGAATTTGATCTTTACAAAAGAACTAATATCAAATGGACGCACTTTCAGCACTATCTGCCTATAAAGGGTTGTCACGTTAAACTCGCTGGACGCAACCTTCTGGTTTTAGCAAGGTTTAGAGAAGGTTGGGCCGCAGGGCCATGAATGTAATGAACTAGTATATAGCTTTGAACTTGAGGCGGTGAAAGGTGGGAAGTAGACACGAAGCGCAGGTCGTAAGAAAATGCGTGAGTGCCAGCTCTCGTTTAGTCCATGAAATGTCCGCAGGATGGCGGTACTTGTATATGCCGAATATATGATGATGATGAAAAGATGTGAGATAGGGGTACTTGGAGTGTTCACTAGATGAACGGACGCATGGATGGACAGACAGACAGACAGGTGCACGGACAGAAGCACGGATGAATGGATGGACGCGCATGGATGTACGAACGCAGGGATGAACGCAGGGACGGACACAGGGACGGACGCACGGATGGATGCACAGACGAATGGAAGGATGCACGGATGGTCGCACGGACGGACGCTTCACCCCCCTCATCATCATGCACTCTGTGGATATGCTGTGATTTTTTTAATAAGCATAAAATGCAAATCAAATTTTATTAGAGATTGAGTCAGCAATACTCGTCTCTGTAAGTTATTTCATCAGAAACAACTATCTTTTTTATTTGGATTAACGTGCGCGGGTTTACTCCTGAGTTGAAAAGGGCGTGTGTGTGCCGCTCCTCTAGTCCGGCCATGGAGGTGGCTACCTACTACTACGACGACGACTACATACATCGCGGACGCACGACCCACGGCGTAGGGAGCTTTGTCTCCAAAATAACTCAAAATCCGTCAACTGTGAGCTATGTTACAGAAATTGGCTACTCGCTTGAAGAGCCTTTGCACTTCTATCATACCAGCGCACGCACTGAAAGTTGCAGAGATCGGGATGAAGATGACACTAGACGCTATGGTCATTCGTCCCGCGCGTCATCATCTTCAACACTTTTTTTTCTTTTTCATTGTATTCGAGGTTTACTTTCAGTGTGAACGCGAGCATGTGTATACGTGGAGGCATTACGCGGTGGAAGCGCCATCTATGCAGCAGACAATACTCAAAGCCAGTGACCATAGACTGAGTTTGTGACGCCGTGTTTCAGGTCCATGGCATCATTTTCCGAGAGAAAACCGAGTGATTTCTAGCTCATCTTAAGAATTGATTGTATACCCGGGGCCACGTGTCGCACTGTAACGTTTGGGCATGTTCAAGGGAGTCTTCGCTACCAATCAGCGCCGTTTTATGACCAAGTCAAACATTAATGCTTACTTTGCTAATTCCAAATTGCGTTTGGTGAAAGCCTGTGGCTGTTCTGCTGATTATGGCGTGTCTGCTTTTTTTCCACGACCCTGCCAGTGCAATGGACGCAGGCTTGCGCCGAACACATTTCAGAATCACCCGTCACACGCGCATTTGCTCATTCTTTGTCTGGCCCTTGGTATCGAGGGAATCCACGTTTTTTGGTTGTATATTCACACCACTTGTCATGCGTTATCATCTACGAACAGCTTGGGAGCCATCCAACGAACTTAACTGCTGCAACCAGACGTCTGACAAAGAAGCGTTGCCGCGTGCACCACTGTGCGATCACGGGATTGCTGAGAGAGTGTGAAGTGAAGAGTTTACAGCTGGCACCGATCTAAAGTATGGATGGACAGACGAATGGTTGGAGGCCACTAGTATGAGCCACTAAAGGCCTTCGTCTTAAAATGCGTCACAGGGTCTTTTTAAGTTACCATCAGCATGTCTTATGCTCACAGCAGGACGAGAGCCTCCGCGGTGGTGTAGTGGCTAAGTTACTCGGCTGCTGACCCGCAGGTCGCGGGATGAAAATCCGGCGGCGGCGGCTGCATTTCCGATGGAGGCGGAAATGCTGTAGGCCAGTGTGCTCAGATTTGGGTGCACTGTAAAAAAACCCCAGGTGGTCGAAATTTCAGGAGCCCTCCACTACCGCGTCTCTCGTAATACATGGTGGTTTCGGGACGTGAACCCAAACTATCAATCAATCAATCAATCAATCAATCAATCAATTAAGCAGTCAATCAATCAATCAATCAATCAATTAACCAACCAATCAATCAATCAATCAGGACGAGGGCATATGCCAATGTCAATCCACCTTGTCCTGCGCTGGCTGATTTCATTTACAGCGTGTAAAATTCCCAAGATCATCGCTCCACCTAAGCTTTTTGGCATGCGAGGCAGTTTTTGCTCTTTCTTGGTATTCGTTACGATGCTCTACTCACTCATCTGCTCTATGTTCTCATCATGTGTCTTATTCAACAAAAAAGGCATTTTGTACTGTTTGTTCCCAGTTGGATTATTCGATACTAAAAATGAAGAAATGGTTCATGGTCAAGAAGACTGTTTTTGTAGTCCACAATTTAACGTGGCAATGAGATAAATGCGCTAAGGTATGATACAATATATCAAAAAGCGTGTGGCTACAGCAAATTTTTATCCTATAACACAGCAAAAGATGGTACAATGCATAAGAGAGACAAGACACAAACGAAACTGAAAAGCTGGGAGGTTAACCAAGATTTGGCTCGGTTGGCTATCCTACAAGTGCAGGGGGGGAAAGGGGAAAAATAGATCTGATAGATGGAATGGTCAATATGTGGGGTTTAACGCCCCGAGACCACGATATGATTATGAGAAGCGTCGTAGTAAAGAGCTCAGAAAATTTCGACCACCTGAGCTTCTTAACGTGCACTCTAATCTGAACACATAGGCTCACAGCATTTTCTCCTCCATCGAAAATGTAGCCGCCGCAGCCGGGATTCGATCCCGTGCCATGTGGGTCAGCAGCCAAGTACCCTATACACGAGACCACCTCGGCGGGATTAAAGGTAGGATAGCGAAGAAATGGAAAAGGAATGAGAAGAAGAAAAGCATGGCGAAAGCTGTTAAGGATGAGCTGTTGGACTGAGCTGGACTTCGAATGCTGGAATGAAATTCGCTGGATACATCATGGTGGGGAACAATCAGCCGACTGCCATTTTACCGGCAGAAAAAATAAAACTACTGTCATGGGCTTGCCGTGCTGCTATAGTGGGTGGTACGTAATAAGGAAGGAGCGCAGAACACGTACCGGGCTAATTATTCAAGAGCGTCCAGCGCCACGCTCGCAATAGGACAAACCTTCATCGGTAGCGTTCATCTTACACAATTTAGGTAAACAATTTACGTGTCCATGAATAAAAGAAGGTGCGCTGAAGCGAAAGGCGTTTATTTATTTTAAAGACAATAGTTTTTCTTGAAGTCTGTATGTCTGTCTGTCTGTCTGTCTGTCTCTCTATCTGTCTGTCTGTCTGTCTGTCTGTCTGTCTGTCTGTCTGTCTGTCTGTGTTTCAACCATAACTATACCTGAAACGGCACAAAGCAATACACCTAATGGCCAGCCCCATCCACAGCACTCACCAATATTGCTCGTTTCAGCGTTCATACTTGTGCGATTGTCAAATTAAAACAATTATTGGGCATATCAGAAGCACCATAACAACACTTCAATAATTTGATTGTGTGGCTTTGTACTAGAGATGGCACACATTCTAAGGACCGCAGCATTTATCACGCTGTGCTGACAGTGCAACGCGATGCTCAAAAAGGCAAGGGTTTCCGACGTTTTGCTAAGATGACACAGTGCTGGCACCTGCCCGTCGCTTTGCTTTCTACACATTATCGCCTCCGAGACAGGCGCGCAGCTTTCTCCATGTGCGCGCACGCCTTCCTTTGTTTTCGACTATAACTACCAGATATCGCTCGATCGTGTCTAACTTGCATCGATGCACGAATCGAGACTCTAACGCAGCGCTTCCAAAATACAATTCACATGTTTTCTCGCGCAAAACATCAGATAAACGTTTTGGTCACTCTCTCTTCACGCAAGACTATCGTCTTTCGACATTTGTATTGAAGCACGCAGATACGGGGCGAAAATTTTCTCTTGATTCTTTTGATACTTCGACAGTCAGTGAATTCAGACAATTTGCTTCATATCCATCAAATCACCACATACGAATGTAAACGTTCGACAGATATCTGTCTGGTTGGGTATATGAACTGCGAGATGATTTTAACTTCAACCCAAAAGTACGTGAAAGCGCAGAGAAACATAGTATACAGAATCCCTATCAGCATTAGTTGGCAGCCCCCTGAAACGCGTATCGGTCCTATACGTTCAAGGAACCAGCGAGATGATGGCGCGGGTCTTCAAAAAGAAGGGGTGTACATCGCGCCGGTGTCTTCATGTACCCTGGGCCGCATCCTTCCCCGAGCGGAAAACCGCCCAACAACGGACTGGAGCTCTGGTGTTGTTTACGAAATCCCGTGCACTGAGTGCTCTTATTCGTATTGGGGAGAGACAAAACGTTTACCGGAACGACTCAAACAACACACCAACGACGTCCGGGAGCTCTACAATGAGCCCAGCGTCGTCGTGGAGCATGCTGAGACGTTTGACCACCGGAAAATTTTGACGTAGCGACCATCCTAAAGAGGGAGACTAACTGGACGAGATGGTTACTACTCAAGTAGTGGTATATACAGTGTACAGCCCAAAGCATCAAACGTTCTCTCGGAACCCAGCCCCAGCAGTGTACATTTCGACTACGCTCCGTGGCAAAACGGGAGAGGGGGGTCATTAACCGCCCCGCGAGTGCCTTGAAGACGCCGGTGCAACGTAGCCCCAGTCCCTCCCGAAGAAGAAACCAAGTTGGTTCCGAAACGTTGGGTTTATCCATTTTAAGTACTTTTCCGTTGAAGTTAAAATCGTTTCCCACAATAAACGATCTTTCACAGCGCTACATTTGCTGTTACAGTGTTACATTAATCGAGAAAACCTGAAGGACAAGAAAGTTTGGGTCAGGACAGGAAGCTAGTGGCTTTGACACTGCAAATGTGTCAATACAAACTAGCTTGAACCTTCTCAAAACACTGCACTCTCAAAGTTAACGTTTTAAAGGTAAGCATATTTGACAGAGATCCGCCTGGCTGAACACAAATTATACAAATAAAATAAAAACTCTAGCACGTTTAGTTTATAGCTTTTAACATTAGAAATAAAATCTGGCTTTACGTTGGAGAAGTGGACAGCCACCAAGAAAAGTCATTAGTTCCGGAGCCGGCCGAACAGTTCCCCCGGAGGAAGAGACCCAATGGGTCGTGAAATGTAGGACCCGCTTTTGTTTTATTATTACAAAAATTAACTAAAAATGGCTGGAGAGTTTGTTTTATTCGTACAAGGTCAACGTTGCCTCTTGAAAGAGTAAGCCGAAAGCGCGCACATCTAAATCACGTTAAAAGGACATTTTTCTTTACAAATTGTACATTTTCTATCTAGTCAAGAAGCAATGGCTACGGCTCGTCTATGCTTCTATTGTAAAGGGCATTCCGACATCACGATCCTATCAAAGGGCACGAGATGGACTGCCATCCGTCTCGTTAGGAATTCGTCTGCAGTACGTGACTTCGCGTCACCGCAGCCAGCGTCTGTGCTGATACACGATCGAACAGCCATAACGTAAAGAACTTGAGTGTCAATTCAAATAAGTCAAAATATATTTTTTTAGTTTGACTTTCCGTGAAAAGAAATTGATAAATACAAAAAGGTGTATTTCTGCTAGCAGCTTGACAATTAAGTGAAACCTTCCATCTTCGTTTAATCAGGAACAACGGAGGGCATCATGCCTTTACCGCAGATGACACTGCAAACGTGACTCAGATCACGTGCTACAGATGGCGCTGCAGCGTCCTTGTACATAAGTATTGTTCACTGGAATAACAAAGAAAATGTCCTCGGCACGGAGCTTGCAGTGTATGGTGTAGTGTGCTTACTCCATGTTCCTGGGCCGATCGCTAGACGCACCCATAACATAAATGCTACAATGACGTGTTCTCATTAGCGACATCGGATCTTTTATGACCGTCCGCTGATTGTGTTGGCCGCGTTTCTTTACCTGTGTTTCCCCATGTCTGGGTCTACTCTCTTTCGACAAATTATCGGCATTAGAAATGTCTACATTCCGAGAAAGCATCCATGGATATTTCAGACAAGTTTTGCTAAACGGTATGCCTCACGCAAATGCCTTCACACTGGGTTCGAATCCCGCATACAAAAGAATTCCTTGTAATGTGCGAAACATTCTTCGTGTAAACATAGTGTTGGTGTTGTACGTATCTTTTGTTAACCTTTCATCAGTCCTACTCCAGCATTCTACACTCCCTATTAATGCGTGAGCAGCAACAATATTCGAACCTGATATGCACGTATGTATGGCATTTAGCTATTTTATTGCTATAACTATTCGGTAGCGAATCACATATTCTTTCAAAAACAACTATTTAAAATGTAAACTATCTCCGACAAAAATGACCTCTGAGTTGCGTTTCACAGAGAAGGAAAATTGGACGAGGCTGTTTCATTGTTTGGTATAATATTTTGCGCCTGTCATATGTGTTTCACGCTTCATTTTTTCATCAGCCAATCTAGACTGTAGTGGGCCTTTTGACAATTATACCCAACTTAAATTGAAAAGACATGTATTTGTGCGTACGTTCCTCATTCTCACTGTTTAATGTTATCATTAAGTGAAAGCTGCTGCCTGATGAAGTGGCTGACTGGGCAAGTTGGGTGTACATATAAAAGCATTCTACCAGATAATCTTAAGTTTTGGAAAAGAAGCATGCAGAGACAATCGAATTTAACCAGGACGAGCTTTTTTATTCTTTTCCTTACCATGAGTATATACTTGCATTTCGGAGAAAGCCCTAACAGCTTTCAGCACTATTCCATAGGTACCATACAACAACTGCATGGCGTTCTTTGTGTTACTTATTTGTACATAACTGCTCTCCAGTACCGTAAGCAATACGGACAATTCTAGTGACAGCGTTTCTCATTGCATTGCCCAGACCTCTCTCCTATGTTGGATGACATTGCAACAAAAGGAAAGGCAGTTCGAAGAGTAGACTGCTGTACAAGGCAACATTCGTATCTCGGGAATTAAATGGCACAGAGAAGCGTGTCACCATTATTGCTGATGTCACCGTAGTCGCTGGCATTCAACATATCGATGCTTTGTCAGTATTGCTTCTTTTGTTGTACGCTCGAGTGTCCACACACTCTCCTGTCCAATCTTTTTGGTTTCTGGTTTTCAGTAGTAGGATAAATTGTGTCCATTGTCGCCAGTGAATGGGTCCATCTAAACCCGTCCGGGTGCCTTCTAGTTCGGGTTTGTAACACTCTATTTTCATCCTATTGCTTTCATTCCCGAGACATTTATTTGGCACACGAAACCGTGCAGGCGTTTGTGACAGTTTTAGATACAACTTCATTTTGACTTCTATTTTCTCGTGACAAACACTACCAGCAGCTGTGCAGAACCGTTGCAACAACCTTTGAACACGAGGCAATGCCGAAGAATTTTCAGAATTATTGTGCTTTCAGGGAGTTGGCTTTTGTTTAAATTATTTCATAAAAAGGCCGACGTGTCATGCAACGATGGAGCCGAAACTTGCTTTTTTGTTCTGCAACTGGTATTATCATTACCACGAGTATGGAAACAAGTTGGTATCCAGAGGGAGCCTCATTATTTGGTTTGCGCTGTTCTCGCCCAGTCATCCGCACTCCCCAAGGTATATAAAATTTTTCACGTTTTCCTGCCTGAGAGTAGAGATAAGGAAAGGATGAAGGTGAGGAGAAAAATGAGAAATCATTATCTTTTGGTGGTGAGCGTACATGCATTGAGACAAACAGAGAGAGTAAGAGGAGCAACCTAAATAAAACATGTGGCGGATTCGCACAAGGAGTGCCAAGACTAAAGGGGGAGGCCAGCTAGGTGGCGTTCTATGTTTCTTTTTACATTTTCAGGTTCCTATTCCTCTTTGTTCATTGTATCCTTTAGGTATCTCTTTATTTCTATTTCTTTCTTTCTCTCTATACTTGTTTCGTTTCCTTTCTCGCTCTGTCTACCTTTACTTTTCTTTCTTCCTTTCCTGTCTCCCCTTTTTTGTGTTTCTCTTTAATTTTGAATTCTTTTTATTGCCGTCTTTTCCTCAGTTTTTAATCTTTTTTGTATTTATGCTTTTTATTTCTATGCATATTGCAATCTCTTTATCTTTCTATGCCTTCATTCTTTTATTTTCCTCTATAATTTTTTTCTCTTTTTTTATTTAGACGTGCTCGTTTTTATTTGACAGTTCCACCCGCTGTACTCGGCAGTAGGCTTGCCCGATTACAGCACGTGGCGCATACCCATCTGAGGGTTTAATGAGGACGGAGCAGAAGTTACCGATAGCTTAAAGAGCTTCATAATGGTAATTTTTTACGACGGAGCACAAGTTGGCCAAAGTAGCTCCGCTGTTGAAACGAGGCCCTTGTTACTTTGGGGCAAAAACAAAGAGCTCTCAACCACACGCATAACTCGCACGTGAACGAAGGCGGCTGCAGTCAACCATGCTGACTCAGAATCTCCGTAAGTAAGATTACTATATACGAGCAATGGTTGAGAAGGTAAACTACGACTCCAAGTTGACCACGATGCATGACACTGTGGTATAGCGGTGCGCGACTGGTCACCATTTGCAGTGAAACCATTTTGTTACAAGGTTATTCCATGTGTGAACACCTTCTTGTCCTTACCCATAGCCTCCTCTATAACTTTGTGCCCGAGCGGTCGGTCCCTCAGCGCCGTCCCCCGAGCTATTATGGGATGCGAGCGCTCCTGGCGGAGCGCCGAGGCGCAAAACGAGAGAATGGATGGCAGCTATGGAGAAAAAACCGGCTTTGAGTAACTACCGAAAGGGCAAAAATGAAATAAGGAGGGAGGCATTTTACGATAATTCAAGGGGAAGCGCTTTACTGTTTGAAGCGAGATCGGGTTGCCTTAGAACGCGTAGTTATAAAGCAAGATTGAGTAAAGAAGAAGAACAATGCACATGCTGCGGGAAAGATAAGGAAACGGCGGAGCATGTTCTGATTGAATGTGGAGATATCCACCCAGGTGTACTCCTGTATCCGTCAACTGAGCTCGTAATGGTTCTAAATTCTCTAAAGAATTACGCGGAAGTTTTCCTCGCAAGAGCGAGAAAGATGAATCAGCCACTGAAGGCTGCCGTTGACAACGCCGCGCAAATACTACAGAAACGTGACAAACTCAAGTGCTCGACCCCGGGACATCATAAAAAACTTTTGGAGGTTGTGCTCGTGAAGTTTCTCCGCCCACTTTTTCTGAACTTCGCATAAACGCAAGCGTGCATAGGCCGCGTCGTCTGCTGTTATTATGGGATCGGTGCGGCATCTGGCGGCGAGCGCCAAAACTATAAGGGACGGATGGCGCGTATGTATTTAGCGCTAATGCGCGGGCACAAAAAAATATAGGAGGCTATGCCTTACCAGTACGTTTCTTCACTTTCTCTCTTTTTGCCGCCTTGGTGACGCAGTGCTTACGACGCTCGACTGCAGGCCAGAAGGTCGCACATTCATTCCCGGCTGCATGCGGCGGCTACATTTCGATAACGGCGAAACGCTACATGTCTGTGGGCTGCGAGATGTCAATATATGTTGAAGAACACCCAATATTAAAGCTTGTAAAACCCTCCACTATATACGATACGCATCATAATCAAATATTTGCTTTGAAACGTTAAACGCACGATGGCGTCGAGATATTGCTTCCGAGAAATTTCATGGTTCGCGTTGTAGTCATTGATTGCGATCGAAAATCAGATAATGTTCATGAAGGAAGTTTGAAACAGATATAAGTATCAGGGGCAGGCGTGTATCGGGGCTGGTAGTCGGTGCGGGGAGGCGGTGACATAGAGTGGTTTCCCAAGCTGGCGATTTCCTGCCGGACGACTGCTTGAATGAGAGGCAATATAATTGGCGGAGAGGGGTCAGGGGACGTTGGTCCCACCTTAGCTGGAGCAGCCGCTTCAAGGTCCCGCCTGACGATTCGCGTCAAGTTGTCACAAGTGTCTGGTGGATGATATGTGTTGATACACGAGGACGTCGCAGTGGTGTTCGGGAGGCGCTGGAACTGATGGGAGATGCGTCTGCTTTTAGCTTGTTGGAACCGGCGGCATTCTTGAATGATCGCATTAACAGAAGACACATTGTTGAATACCAACAAGTTGAACGCATCGTCGGCGATACCCTTTAGGATATGGGCAACTTTTTCAGGTTCAGACATAATTTCGTCAGCTTGGCGGCATAGTGAAAGGACAGCCTGAATATAACCGATGTAGGGCTCCGTGGAAGATTGTGCGCGAATCGACAACCCATTTTTCGCAGCTTCACGACGACCACAGGTGTTGCCAAAAAGCTCACGGATCTTTGCCTTGAAGCTGTCCCAGCTTGTTATGTCATGCCGTAATTGTCAAGCCAAACACGAGGGGTTCCGTCGAGATAAAAGATGACGTTTGCTAGCATAAGAGTGGGATCCCATCTGTAAGTGGCGCTGACGCGTTCGTAGAGGCGTAGCCACTGGTCGACGTCGGAATCCTCGCTGCCCGAGAACACGCCGGGGTCTTTGAGCGCGGGAAGCGTCACGAAAGTTGTCGTGGGCGCTGGGTTCACAGGTCGGGCAGAAGGGGGAGCGACCGGAGAGGATGTGGCTGAGTCTTGAGTGGTCATGTTGTAAGCCGCGAGGGAGCGTCCGCTTCGGAGTTCCGTAGCGAGGACGGGGATCGCACAGCTCCACCAAATATGTTACGGGAAGGAGACTGACTCAGAGGGGTAGTCACCGATGTATTTACAGCCGGTTAGGCGAGCAGCGCCAGCCACACAGATTAGCTCGTGCCAGTCTATCTGCTTTGTCTTCTTCAGCTCCAATGCACTGGCACGTAGCCATATTAAATGTATTCGGTCACAATGGGAATCAAGTCCACATGTTTGAAATGACAAGCAGGCAATCTAGGCCAGAGATACGCCAGTAGTTGAAACTGTTTTGTAAATAAAAATTTTATATGATGGTTATGTAACCTGAGGGGTCTCCTCAACGCATGTATTCTTGCGTGGTATTAGCATAAACTCGCACCGGACGCCAAATAACGGAAATCACCCAAGATTTCTTGATTTACAGGCCCCGCAATCACAAAACACACATACATCATTACTTATTGTCATCGGCAAAGGAAGTAACCAAGTGCGCCTTCACATGCGTGTGCGTGTAACCTTACTCACGCACAGCCGATTCTGGACCAATTTGCAAAAGCAAGAATAAGGGCGTAGCGGAAACTCCGCAACTAGCAGTAGGCATTGAAAGATAACATGAAACGCCTTTTGTTACGCGCGCAGGCTTCCCTTTCCTTGAGGCGCGGTCTCTCTCTTCACCAAGAACCGAAGCCAAGCCAGCGATATCGAAGGCGATGCAAAAGGGACCCGAATACACTATCGCGATATACACTTCTAGGCTGAGCTGAACCGTCCTCCAGGTTTTTGTCATTACTAAGCTACAGCACCACTTTCTTCGACTACTACACAGCTGTGCAGCAATAATATCAGCGTTGAAGCGTCACGTAAGTCTTCAAATTATACTGTGCAGCAGGACGAGATACAAAAAAAACAAGTGGTAAAGACAAGCGCTCGACTTTGTCGCATTTTTCTTGGTGTCATATCCTGCTGCGCAGTATATTTTGAAGATGTTTCCATACCAAGCAGCGCAACTTTCAAGGCTTGGTCACAAACGTAGGCACGCCCGCCTCACATAAGTTTGTTCTTCAATCTCTGGCCAGGATGCCGAAGGGTATTAGCGGTGTTTCTGTATTCCGATTATTGATTGATTGATATCAAGTCAAGTCAAGTTTATTAAATAGTTCAGTTGAGTTACATGGTTAGCGTTATTACAGCAGGAGGTCCCAAAGTTTCAGAGAAACTGACAGGGGGACCTCCTATGGCTACATGGATGGGGTAATTACAAAAAATACAGCAATAGTATACGGTCTTGTGAGTAATAATGAATAATCTTGATTAACAATAAAAACACGATCAATACACAACATAATGGTAATACTCACTATTGAAAAATAACAAGGAAACAATCAAAAGCAAGTTAAGACAAAAAACAATATTAATGAACTCTACGTGACAAATGTAACACGTTTCATTATCAGTGTTATCAATTATACAATGGCAAATTGAAGTAGTAAAAAAGCACAGAACTGTGGAGAGCTATTAACAGTTAATTACACAAATCGGATGAGTTGATTAATTCCTGAACGTAATATTTCTTACTACGCGAAGTGAAAATATGGATGTTATGCGATGATTTCAATTCGAAAGGCAATGAATTCCAAATGGCTATGCTAGTAAATAAGGTTGAGAACTTGCCGTAGTTTGTCCTTACGGCCGGCAAACGAAGATTATAGCACTGAGAAAACCTGGTGATGTTACCATTAGATAAGTGACGATGATCAATGCATGCAATAAAAATGTCATGCGTGATGAGTCTAAAGGCGACAATGGACATTCTATGACAAAATAATTGTCTCAATGGGAGTATGTTAAGCTGAGAAAACAACGAGCTGCAGGAGAAGTAAAATGGGCTGAAAGTCATTAATCTAACTGCTTGATTCTGAAGTCGCTGCAAACGTTCGATGTGCGTGAAATATGTGTTGGCCCAACATGATACGCAATACGAAATATGGCTATGAATATAAGCAAAATACAAAGTACGTATGATGTGAGGCGGAAAATAAGTTCGTGTCTTGATGATAACGTGAATACCAAATGCAATCTTTTTAGCGTGGGGTTTAACGTCTCAAAACCACCATAAGATTATGAGAGACGCCGTAGTGGAGGGCTCCGGAAATTTTGACCACCTGGGGTTCTTTAACGTGCGCCCAAATCTGAGCACACGGGCCTACAACGTTTCCGCCTCCATTGGAAACGCAGCCGCCGCCGCCGGGATTCGATCCCGCGACTTGAGGGTCAGCAGCCAAGTACCTTAGCCACTAGACCACCGCGGCGGGGCTGCATTCCGATTATGCTGAGCTAGTTTAATATATGTGATGTTTAACGTCCCAAAACCACCATATGTTTATGAGAGGCGCCGTAGTGTAGGGCTCCGGAAATTCTGACCAGGGAGGGTTGCTGAGCTAGTTAACCTCCACGTATTTCATTTTCTCGCCTGTTCTTTTTTTAAATCTTCATATTAAACATAAAATGCCAGCGGGATAAGCATGACATCCCCTAACAATGTTTTCACGGTGTGACAGTGTGGCTTAAAGACAATTAGAAACTTGTTGTGCGAGCACAATGGAGGGCGTAAAATAAACACATCGAAAACAAAAATTTCTCTGGCACTTGAAAAGCCTGAGATAGATTAGGAGTTACCTAAACTCGATCATTAGCAAGGTGACAATCACACTTGCCAATAAGGTCCCCATGTCGTCTCGCTTACAGCCGGTTCCTCACCATGTTAGGCCCGGAAATAAGTGTTTTTTCAACTTCTTTATACTGTACTCTTAAGCAACGAGCATTGCTTCATGTATTGTTTCATCCACACACGCTTAATACGATTGGCCATCACCGCCATGGTCACTTCGATACTGCAACATTACCACCGTCATCCCCGCTCTCACATAACTGTCTATAGTGGACATTGAAAAGAGGCACAGAACGCAAAGTCTGTACTATTATTTGTTCCTCAATGTGCATTATGGAGTATTTCTTTTTCTGCAACGAATTACATACGCAATTTCGCGCAACGAATACAATTTCCGGTGGAAAAAAGGCAAGAATGCCATGGTCACCACGGGGTAAGCTGAAACACAAATACTATGCAACCCACTTACGAACGACATGAAAACGAAGGATTAGTGCAAAGTGTTTCCCTTTTCGGACGCTTTATTACAGGAATTTATCACAACTGCTTTCATTCCCGTTATTTGTGCACTTTTATAATCGACGCATTGTAAGCCTTTGTAACACCATTTCTAACTACCTGCAACCTGTTGTTTTTAAACTCATTCGCTGTTGTCGTATGTGATGTTACTTTTTATTGTACAGTAGCTATATGTAATGACTGCTGTATAATTGCACGTTCCTCAGCCGATACCCCGGCAGGCATGCATCCACAAAGAATAGTGTTGGTGCGTGCAT
Organism: Rhipicephalus annulatus; assembly: GCA_013436015.1. Taxonomy (NCBI): domain Eukaryota; kingdom Metazoa; phylum Arthropoda; class Arachnida; order Ixodida; family Ixodidae; genus Rhipicephalus; species Rhipicephalus annulatus. The sequence goes on along the minus strand of WOVY01002311.1, from coordinate 440,842 downwards.
TCAGGAGAATAACGCAAGGCGCATTATTTCAAAGCTCTTAATCCTGCTATAGCGTCAGCCATTCCCTTTCATGCATGCTTCTACCTCACCCAAGCAACACATCAAAACATTGTCGAATCTCCAACAAAGGGATCATAGGAGATTATTGTGAGGAATGTCATAAAAGCCATACAGACAGGAAGTCGGGAACGCTCGATTTGGGGCACCCGCCCACTATTTGCAGGCACGATGACCGCAATATATTTGCGTGAATTCTGACAAGCATCCAGCTGCGTGACAAGGCTGACCTTTCAAATATCACAGATGAAACAAGTAGAAAATCACGCGCGTTCGAGTGGGTGTGTGCGCGTGTTTGTAATTATATTTATCCTTGTAGACTATTTAGCGCTAACTCAATGTGAGCACGGCATTACTAATTCTCTCGCGCATTTTTTTAGAGCTTTTCATGTTTACATTTATTCGGTTGTGCTGAAGATTCTCCTACACGAAAGTTTGAAACCCAGACCTTCAGTCCACAGCTGCTTCTAGTTTTTTTATAAATGCTAGAAAATTGATGCGGCAAGGCCTCTTAAGCATTCGGCCCAGATGACACAAGTATAAAAGATATCTTCTTTTCTTCCCAGTCGGTGTATGGTTGGCTCCTCCCCCTCAGAGATCTTTAGAACTTCACGTGGTATATGCATTGCCTCCAGGATCAGAGTCATTCCAAATAATATTCTCCTCACCTAGTTTCGCACGGCCTTCGTGATTGGCGCGACCTTGACCAGGCTACGATTTCATCTGAGGTAGTCATAGTGACAAGGCAAAATTTGGTGATCCGTGACAACACGACGATGACATATGACGACGTCATCACATGATGACATTTCGCATTACTGGTGTTGCAGCCGATGCCCGTGACCGGTTTTCTTTATTTTTTATTAATAGGAATTGAGGATATGCCGGCACACTGAGTCTATTAGAAGTGTCGAACACAGAACGTAAATGGTACAAATATTTAATCCATACGGTATTCAAGTTCAAGAATACCATGTCACTTTCAATGTTGATGAAGCTTTCTAAGGCTTTCACTTTAAAGAAATTAATTTTTTAGGGACGAAGTACCTTAAGACATCATTATGTCCATCCGGCTGCAATCCGTGTCCCAAGTTCGCAGTTGAGCGCAGGTGCGAAGCATCTTTCCCCGTTTCCCCCTTTCCCTCTTTCCATTCTTTCCCTTTTTTCTCTTTCCCTTTTTCCCTCTCATATATATACACCCCTTTCCCATTCCCCCCGCAGGGGTGCCTGCGCAAGTAGGCGTTTGGTGTGTAGCGACACCACGAACCCAAGCTAACGGGGGAGTTTCGACTCCCTCCCACGCCTAGCCGTGCGTGGCTTTGCCGTGTCCGAGGAAAAGGGGATCCTAGGGGTTGAGCCGACGCTGGGTGATTGGACCGTGAAGGCCCCCCGGCAGAGGCAACACACCCCTTTGACCCCGGCTTCACGTAGACGGCACCCCTGAGCTGACCCACCCAGGGGAATCGGCAGTCGCCTTTTCCTATCTCTCTCTCCCTACATCTTCGTCTTTATCACTTACTATTTATCTGTCCTGTCTTCTACTCTCTTCCGTGTACTTCCAAACTTCCTGGCGGCTAGGGTTAACCCTGTGCAAATAGCCTACCTTGGTCTAGGCGCATTGGGTTATAGTGGCGTTGTACGGCTGGCGTCTGCAGGTTTCAGCATTTGTAAACTTGTAGCGTCCCCTCGTTGGGCTCCGTGGTGGGTGGCCGCCAACGCTGCTGAACAACAATAAGGAAGACATGCATGGAGCATTCCCACTACTGTCTGATCGTACCGGCTTAAAGCCGGTACGCACCGATGATCTCACCAGAGAAGGATTGGCCACCCTGGTACAGTATCTGGCCACCCCCTCCCGTAGGCATTCGTCAATTAACTCACGGCCCTCAGTCCCCACCAGCTGCGGAGCAACTGACCACGGCGGCGGTCAGATCTGCAAAGCAGCAGAGGGTGCTAGGAATCTCTGGATACGGACAGGCCACCATTGGAACTTGAACTTAGCAACGTTTAACGTTAGAACGTTATCTAGTGAGGGAAGTCTAGCTGTATTATTCGAGGAGCTAGAAGGCATTAAATGGGATATAATAGGGCTGAGTGAGGTTAGGGGGACAGATGAGGCCTATACAGTGCTACAGAATGGGCACGTCATTTGCTGTCGGGGCTTGGCAGACAGAAGAGAACTGGGAGTAGGGTTCCTAATTCACAGAAACATAGCTGGCAACATAGAGGATTACTATAGCATTAATGAAAGGGTGGTAGGCATTGTAATTAAACTGAATAAAAGATACAAAATGAAGGCAGTACAGGCTTACGCGCCTACATCCAGCCATGATGACGCTTCAGTTGAAAGCTTCTATGAAGACGTGGAATCGGCAATGAGTAAGGTGAAAACACAGTATACTATAGTAATGGGAGAGTTTAATGCAAAGGTAGGGAAGAAGCAGGCTGGAGACCAGGCAGTAGGAGATTATGGCATCGGCACTAGAAACGCCAGAGGAGAGCTACTAGTAGAATTCGCAGAACGCAATAATCTGCGTATTTTGAATACCTTCTACCGAAAACGAGAAAACCGCAAGTGGACATGGAGGAGCCCTAATGGCGTAAATAAGAACGAAATAGACTTTATAATGACTGCACACCCAGGAGTCGTGCAGGATGTGGAAGTGGTTGGTAAGGTAAGATGCAGTGACCATAGAATGGTACGGGCTCGAATCCGCCTAGACTTGAAGAAGGAACGACAGAAACTGATACGCAAGAAGCCAATCAATAGCTAGCACTGAGAGGGAAAGTACAGGAATTCAGAGTGTCACTGCAGAACAGGTACTCTGCTCTTAGCGAGGAAACCAACCTAAGCGTAGATACAATGAATGATAATCTGACGAGTATCATCACGGAGCGTGCAGTGGAAGTTGGAGGCAAGGTAGCTAGACAGGACACCGGCAAGCTTTCCCAGGAAACGAAGAACCTAATTAAGAAGCGTCAAATCATGAAAGTGTCAAGTACAACAGACAAAATAGAACTGGCAGAGCTTTCGAAGTTGAATAATAGACGTAAAGTATGCGATGTAAGAAGGTATAACATGGAGAGAATTGAGCACGCACTGAAAAACGGAGGAAGCGTCAAAGCAGTGAAGAGAAAACTTGGGATAGGCAAAAGGCGGATGTATGCACTAAGGGACAAAGAAGGCAAAATAACTACCAATATGGATAGGATAGTTAAAATAGCCGAGGAGTTTTACAGAGATCTGTACAGTAGCCGAGACAACCACGACCTTAATACTATAAGAACTAGCAGTAACCCAGACGAAACCCCACCGGTAATGATAGAAGAAGTCAGAAAAGCTTTGGAGAGTATGCACAGAGGCAAAGCTGCTGGTGAGGATTGGGTAACATCAGATCTGCTGAAAGATGGAGGACAGATTGTGTTAGAAAAACTAGCCACTCTATTTACGAGGTGTCTCCTGACGGGAAAAGTACCAGTGTCTTGGAAGAACGCTAACATCATCTTAATACATAAGAAAGGAGATGACAAGGACTTGAAGAATTAAAGGCCGATCAGCTTGCTCTCTGTAGTATACAAGCTATTTACAAAGGTAATTGCTAGCAGAGTAAAGAAAACATTAGAATTCAATCAACCAAAGGAACAAGCAGAATTTAGAACAGGCTACTCAACAATTGACCACATTCATACTATCAATCAGGTAATAGAGAAATGCTCAGAGTATAACCAACCACTTTACATAGCCTTCATAGATTACGAGAAGGCGTTTGATTCAGTAGAAATATCAGCCGTCATGCAGACACTGCGGAATCAGGGCGTAGATGAAATATATATAAACATTCTGGAAGAAATCTACAGGGGATCAACTGCTACCGTAGTGCTTCATAAAGAAAGCAACAGAATACCAATAAAGAAGGGTGTAAGGCAGGGGGACACAATCTCCCCAATGCTATTCACTGCGTGCTTACAGGACGTTTTCAGAAGCCTAGAATGGGAACAGTAAGGGATAAGAGTTAATGGAGAGTACCTCAGTAACCTGCGCTTCGCCGATGACATAGCATTGCTCAGTAACTCAGGGGACGAATTGCAACTCATGATTACGGAGTTAGACAAGGAGAGCAGAAAGGTGGGTCTTAAAATTAATCTGCAGAAAACGAAAGTAATGTACAACAAGCTCGGAAAGGAGCAGCGCTTTGCGATAGGTAATAGTGCACTTGAAGTTGTAAAAGACTATGTCTCTTTAGGGCAGGTAATAATCGCAGAGCCTAACCACGAGATTGAAGTAACTAGAAGAATAAGAATGGGGTGGAGCACATTCGGCAGGCACTCTCAAATTATGACAAGTAGATTGCCACTGTCCCTCAAGAGGAAAGTATATAACAGCTGTATCTTGCCGGTACTTAGCTACGGAGCAGAAACCTGGAGACTCACAAAGAGGGTTCAACTTAAATTGAGGACGACGCAGCGAGCAATGGAAAGAAAAATGGTAGGTGTAACCTTAAGAGACAAGAAGAGAGCAGAGTGGATTAGGGAACAAACGGGAGTTAAGGATATCATAGCTGCAATAAAGAAGAGGAAATGGACATGGGCCGGGCATGTGGCACGTAGACAGGATAACCGCTGGTCATTAAGGGTCACCAACTGGATTCCCAGAGAAGGGAAGCGGGGTAGGGGGAGACAGAAGGTTAGGTGGGCAGATGAGATTAAGAAGTTTGCGGGTATAAATTGGCAACAGCAAGCACAGGACCGGGTTAACTGGCGGAACATGGGAGAGGCCTTTGTCCTGCAGTGGACGTAGACAGGCTGATGATGATGATGATGATGCAAAGCATCTGCGCACAACGTGCCTACGCATGTATCGTTCGAAAAATTCACTAATCCCCTGCACCATCCGTGCATCCGTGTATCTGTCCATCCATCCATCTATCCATCCGTCTATCCATCCATCCGTGCGCGTACGTATGCAATACCGACCACCCGTTCATCTGTCTGTCAGTCCATCGGCCTGCACATCTGTCCGTCCATGATCACCTACACTGTCCGTCTATTCGCCCATGCATTAATCTGTATGTCCATCCATCCTCCTGTCTGTCCATTTGTACACCCGTCTGTCAGTGTATCCGTACGTGCATGCGTCCGCCCATCTGTCCATGAAACCATGCGTCCGTCCGTTCGTTCATTCATGCACTCGTCCTTTATACTAGTCGTCAACTTCAACGTGGATATTATAGACCTTAGTACCTGGCTTCGCCCTCTCGTCATTCACGCCTTGGAGATGCGTGGCTTTCAAATGCTAAGCATTTCCTTGCATACTACAGGCACTTTTGGCGTCTCATTACGCATTTATCAAGCCGCGCGCCTACGATTGGGTGCTCTCGTGATCACTTCTTTTACTTGGAGCAAACCAAAATTAGTATGTGGGGGTAAGATGGTTTGACGAATACTACTCGCTGGCCATGACACGCATGAATAATGTCTCGATCCTGTTGCCGACGTCGTCAAACACTTCCCGCCGGACAATGGGTCATACGCTCGGGCGGGTATGTGTCACATGTGACTTACCGTTTATATTTACCTAGGAACGGTGAGAACACACATCGCATTTTTTAACGCGTGAGCTCCAACAAAGAGCTGACATCGGCTGCCTTGAACCAGCAAATGCAAAGAAAAAATGTCATGGTCCCAGCGAAAATCGAACCCGGGCATTTGGTGTGGAAACCAATTATTCTACCACAGAGCCATGCTAGGTCTCGCAACTGCTTTTCAAATAGACCGTAACCTTCGTGAAGCGTCAATTTGAGATGCAGTGATGGCTATCCAATTTTAAAAACATTACATATGTACTCCGATACAGCTCTCATTCAGGCCAAGATCCAGTGTAGTTAAGCGCAATGCACTGAAAGTGATTGAGAGTTTGAACCGAAAAGAGAACAGACAACAGTAATTCTATGTCACCAGCGCTGAAATAATCATGAAGGTGATTGAAAGTTTAAATCAACCAAGAAGGACTGGTGCGATCAGACATAGTTAATTTTGTTTCGTCAGCGTTAAGAAACATCGGTGAATCTCCACGAAGTGAATAACGAGGAATTGTCGAAGCAATAGTTCCTTAGGTCCGTATACGGACATTATAATGTCTACGTTGAAGTTGTGTACTTGTATAAAGGACGGACAGATGGACGAACCAACGCATGAACGGATGATGGAAAGGTGGACGTATGCATGGGTGCACGGACGGTAGGATGCACTGACGAAAGCACGGACATAGCGGCGGACGGACAGATTAATGTTCAGATAGACTGACTGACAGATGCATGGACGGACGGCCAGATGGAAAGCGTGGGTGGCAATGCATTTTACTGTGGTGTAGTTGATTACCCACGAAGTCGGTTGTTTACACAAGTTCATGTTTTTGTTTTTTGTTGTGCAGGTGTTTACTTTCGGTTTGTGCTTTGTGGGGCGTTATGGGGGCCAATTAGGTAGGCTTTAAGGAGCTTCACCACGAAAATCTGGCATTGGTAACGTTGACCCGACGAACGCATCAAATAAATATCATGGTCCCAGCAGAAATGGACCCCGCATTCTGCGCGACAATCAACTATTTTACAAGGGAGTCGCGCAAGGTCTACAAACTAGTATTCAAGTGAAAAGTCAATTGTGGTTGCAGTGCTGAGCATCTAATATCATTAACAGTACATGCGTACTTCTACCATACAGCCATAACTTCGAGATAACGACAATTGTAGTGAAGATCCATCTACTGAAAGTCATTCGTCTGCGCTACATGTCAGCTTACCGCTTCTCATCGTTGGTGGCGACGTTGATGTCAATGTTTCAAAGTAGAACGAGGCTTGGTTTACACAATATATAAAAATTGTCCTCTATGTACGCAGAGCCTCCCAAGATTTCATGCCCCCGAAGAAGAAAGGAGGTGTCATTATTCACTTCATCTAAACAGGTATGAGAGAAGTTAAGGAGGTGTCTACAGCTCACTCGACGCATATTCATGACCCATCAACACAGTAGAAGTCACAGATATGTCACAGATGTACGCGTATTAGTGATATGTGTGCACATAACTACCATCCCCGTGCTAATGAAACAATTAAGCCTACCACTGTTCATGCTGGTAGTGCGTGTAGTGCGTGTAGCTAACGTCCTTTCATCCGCATGCTTCGTGAAGCGTCTATTCTCAAGGTACGTGGAATCTGCAATTTTTTTTCCTTTTCATGATAGCAATTCACATAACCGTAATTCAGACGCTTTCTGGCGCGTTCTCGCTTTTTTTTTCACGTGTTGCGCATTTTGACTCTTCTTTTTCCGAGGACATTGCACTCGACGATCTATCAATCGCTCCCACTCTAAGAAACAAGAAAAACGTTTTCAATGTGATGGCTTTGGCGGCTTCACGAATTCCCAATATATTGCTTACTCAACTTATGCAGTTCGTATATTTAATGCCCCACCTCTTTCGCTACCCTTTGTCTTCCACTGTTATCACTGGCATACCATACTGGAATTTCCCCATTGTCGACGTCGTCTGAAGACGTTACCCTTTGGTTATGAGGCACCGTTATTCTCTGGAGGCCCTTGAAGCGCTGACACCAGAGCCACTGTGTACTTGAGACAGGAGAAGAGAACAAAGGCTCGTATTATCTCCGAAACGCTCCATGTCTGTAGCCTCGGCATTATGGTCAAAGTATTGGCAAGTGGGAAGACGTGAAAAGGCGTTGCTAACATGATTCCTATCAATGCTTAGAAATTCGATCAAAAGTATAGGTGACTGCATTTGTTTGTTGCTTCGAGAGAACTTCAACATGTTCGAAGTTTTGTCAACCAAGGCGGTAGATTAGACGCCAGCAAGTAAACATCGCTTTATGTACTCAAATACTATAAAAAAGCGTTATGCCTAGTTCACACTGAAACATCCGCTTTCTGCAGCGACCGAAATTCCCCTGCTGCCGAAACGCAGTGTAGTTCGCACTGGACGCGCCCCACGCCGCCAAATATGCCATCTACTACGGGGCGAACGCGGGATGGATGCCCTGTCACCCGGCTGTTGTCGCGGCTCGCAAACGCTTCTATGCTATCCGGTGGTGTATACTTCGACGATTCTCGTACGCAGGAAGCAAGAAAAGACAGCACGGTTTACTTTGCTGGCATGTGGCTGTCTTGTAATGCACGAAGAGCAGAAAAAAACACCGACGCCAGTGGCGTTGGTGGGTTCATTTTGCTCTGCAAGACCGCAACAAGCTCGGTCACGCCAACAGCAAGCTCGGTCACCTCTTTCACGAAATACGGAGGCGAAGTAGGCGCAGAGTAGGTTAAACTGCCGTTGGTTTCAACATTCAGTTACGTGCACTGCGGCATAACAAGTGAGTAGGGCTTGGTGGCCATTTTTCAAAATTCCTTGACTAGCGCTCCTATTGGTCCGCGGTGACCGATTCGGTGACAGACGCCGCAAAAATCGGTCCGAGAGCGATCGGCGCGGAGAGGGCGCTTTCGGCGGATCTCGCCCCCGCCGAACCGGATTCGGAGCACTTTCGGCGGCCGGAATGCTCAGTGTGAACGCGGCCTTAGAGTGCTCGCATTTTCCAGATAGAAGATTGCAGAGGGCGAGTGGCTTGCATACGATCATATTTTTCATTGTCTGCTATGCTAGTGAGGTCCTGATCTTGTAAGTGTGCACAGACCTTCGCGTTCCAAGAGTCATTATACCTGCTCGCAATACGCGAAGGAACCAAGCTGCTTGAGACTATGGTACTGCGTTCTAAAATACACGATACATGCCGCCATATACGCACATACCAAGAGCATGCTACAAGCTAAAGTTCAGCAAAAGTTCAACGCCCGCGGTGAGACGTTCAATTCCTCTATGGTGTTTCATACAGTCAGTCATCAACCTAACAATTCCAGGCAATTCCAGGCATCTAGAAAAAAAAACAAGATTTGTCAATACCAGCCCTCAAGCAGCTCGCCTTACTTCTGCTGAACGAGAAGTACCGAGACTGCACCCACGTCTACACCGACGACTCAGTCCTGCCAAACAGCCCAACAGCGGCGGTCGTTATTCCAACGCACGCCACAACCATCAAATTCAGGACAGCTCATGCAACCACATCAACGGCAGCAGAGCTTGCAGCAAAGCACGCAACGGCGGACGATCTTTGTGACTGTAAGGCGGCACTGCAGTCACTTATGTCAAATCTACGCCGTGGTCCGCACGATAAGTTGGTAGTTGAGACGGCAGAAATGCTACACCATATAATAGATAAAGATCACCGCGTTATATTTGAGTGGCTGCCAAGCCACTGTGGAATTATCGGTAATGAACGCATACTAGCATCTGGTTAACCTCCCTGCCTTCCTTTTTTTCTTGTTTCTTTCTCTTCCTCAAAAACTAGTGTCCGTAAACCACTTGGGGCACATTAGTACTGGTAGCTGCGATCACCAAAAACAAAGTGTACTATAGCACACCCGCAGAAATGAGCTATGCGGTGTTCTGGCTCTTCAAAAAGTGGCAGAACTGTGAAGCAGGGCGTAAGAAGCTGAAACTTATAGTTGAGCATCTGAACACCAAACTCCACTCTCAATACCAATTATTTAATTTATTTCAAGCCATAAGTGGTCCTGAAAAATTGTCTTTTATAACCTGAAAATTTTTATCTACAAAACAGCTGAATTGCAAGCCATTTTGTGTTTCAAGAATGAGCTCTCAGAGAATGGAAGCATAAAGCAGTGAGGCCACTCTTTCACAGCTTTCCTTGTTATGCAGGTAAACCTTACCATGTTTAGGTTTTTTCGCAACATGAATCCCGGGGGGGGGGGAGAAAGGAAAGGAAAATATGAATTGGAAATCTCAGTGCACTCTAAGGTTAAGTTTATGTCTAGTTTTTGTCAAACACGTAGCTTAGTCACAGCACATTGGGGCCTCCGCATGAATGACTTCCATTCCCCCGTTTTACTGTACCAACCAACTCATCTAATTAAGCGGATAAATAATGTAAACCTTAATTATTCCTGCTTCAAATTATTATTTCGAGCATCTTAAGAAGCCAGCCCCCAATGAAAAAGCAGTTTTGAAAACAGTGAGCAAATGCCGCTTTTTATACATTTGCGAAAATTTTGGAAACACTTTCTCATACACCCGGTATACTTCGTAACATGTACCGCAATGCAGGTGGGAAGTATACCTCAGCAATGAAAGCTAAAAAATCAGCCCAGATTGCGCAATGTCGCACAAGAGAGTCTCAGTTTCCGAAACGACATGACCAGCTTCAGTCACATTAAATTGGAATTACGCTCATTGTAACCTGAAATAAATGAAGCAGCTACACCCAATAGGACTCTCATCGTCTACCTTAGCTACATTGGTTAGTGGACCAAATCGTACGAACAACCACAAAGCAGTATCTAAACTAAACGTAACTTGTTAATTTGTGCGTTTAAGTTTTCTTATTACTCCTGTGTCAAATAATGTAACTCAGCGTCAGTGGCACTGTTGCACGAATGCTACTAATACGCATATTTTCGCCAAGGCGTTTCCGTAAAACGCAATGCTGGGTATTTATCGGAGAGGTAAATTATACTGTTCTGTATGTATCACGTTCTATCTCCTTTGGCGATCAGTAATAGTATCTGGTGATTGACGGGTGAAGACCACAATATGATTACGATGCACGCCTAAGGAAGGGTTCCGGAAATTTCGACCATGTGGTGTTTGTTTAACACGCGCTGACATCGAGCAGTACACACGGATTCTAATATGTTGCCTCCATCTTAATGAGACCACCGCGGCCAGGATGCCACCCGCGTCCTTCGGTTAAGCAGCCGAGCATCGTAATCAGTTTCCCACAACGGCGGACACTTTTCGATTGAATAGTTCGTGCTGGGAAAAACAAAGGTGATTTCGCACTTTTACCCGGCCGTCTATCTAAGGGCTAAGTATGGCAAATACTTTTTTACATGTCTTTAGAAACGCACCCTCCTCAAAAAGAAAAAAAGAAAGAAAAAAGAATAGGACTGTTTTACGAATAAAAAAGTGCCAAGTAGTGAACAATAAGCACAGTGTAACTTAAATGTGTTTCTTACCAACAAGCAAACTTGTTGGTAAGAATCCATCGAGAGACAAATAAAGAGCGATAAATTTTCAGGCAGGCAAGAGTGGGAACCATCACGACAAGTGCTGTCTTCATGCTCTTTCCTTGTCCATGTTTAAATTAGGACTGTTTTTTATACACAGTGTTATGCTCCTACGCACTGCAATGAGGCTAGGAAAAAAGGAAGATGTTCCACGGCTGGGACGGTAGAAGGAAGATAATATACACGTAACCGGTAGGCCTGCTGATATCCTGCAGTATAGAGGCCCGTAAATTGAAGAAGAAGAAGCAGCGATTCTCAGCTTTTTCATAAATGACGTCAAAAAAAGCATGTTGTCCCACCGTCCCGCATGATGGGTGGTCGACAAGACAGCTTGGATAAAGGACAGTATACACTGTCTATTTCAAGTGCACCACTTAACAGAATCAGGTGGCTAACCTTATGCTGTCTTTTATAGGCATGACTTCGGGAAGGGCTCCAAGGCACGAACGCGAATCAGCGTTCAGGCGTAAGTGGCTCCTCTTTTTCTTTTTGCTCTATTCTGGTATGCTTTTGGTTTCTGTGAACATTACTGTAAATGGGTGGATGCTCGAAGGCGTCACACATTTATTAGCAGATTAAGTTCCTCTGACACAAGGTGTACTTATCTCCCGGCTAGATAATGATTACGTTTCATTCATATTCATCTCAATTGCTGAGCCGCATAGTCAGCCAGTACGTATTCACAGGCATGCTCGGAGCAATTTTTCCTGGAAGGCTCGCAGTAAGCAATTTTGTAAAGCATTCTTTATGCATGGATAAGTCTGAGTGCCAGTCAGGCTAACTCTCCCATTCCTTTCATTAACGTTCTCTCACTGCGGTATCCATACAGGACCTAATCTAGGGCTTCAGGTGGCGCTGATTTAAATAGCATTGAGTTATGCAGAGTGCGTTTGAGTTGTAGTGATCGTATTAATTACCGCACTCATTTAACCTCAAGAAATGTTTGCCTCTACAAGAGCGAACATGATTGAGTTCTATACAGTTTCAAAGATGAACACTTGCGTTTTTTGGCTGGAAAGAGAAGATGGTTTGTAGATTTCCGAAAATAACCGAAACGATGTCGCGTATATTTCTCTACCGATGATAGCCGTAACATTATTGGTATGTCCCCAATAGAAACTGAACTGGAACAAGAACTAAACAGGAAGAAAGAGTAGATACGGCACACACGAAATTCCTAAAGACCAGCACAAACTGGGACATTTTTTTTTCTTGAGGCAAGTGCTGATAGAACTCATGAACACTTTTTGTTATAAAACGTTCCGCACAAGTGAAAGCAGTTTTCGAGGTCAACTTTTCTTTTCCACGGTGAACTTTGTTCGTAGGGAGATGATTTCAATTGTATTGAAAATTGGGCTAGTTAGCCTGGATGCATTTTTGGTTACAGCGTGGAAAAAGAAAAGACTTTTGTCTCCGTCATTTTCACACTGTCACAAAAAAAGAAGATGGTTATGCTGACGCTGTCTGGAAGGCTTACTCCTTTTTTAGTGAGGAGCATTCTTGCAGAACGCTTCTGGTAAGGTGTGCTACGGCGCCGAAGAAGAAACAGTTCCTGTTTCTATCTGCTCTACACTTCATGATCAATAATCGCCGTCAATTCATTCATCTTCTTTCTTTTGCAGAACAGCCACCATAAATTCTGTGCGCGCCACGCTTACTTACTGCACCGAGGAGTTTAATACTGAAATACTGACTAGCCCGATCCCACACTTTAGTTCAGGAAGCCGTAAGAAGGTGATAAATAACATAGCTGTCACATCTTCCTGTTAAGTTGGGGAGACAATATTATTGAAACATCATGATGCCTTAATGAGAGCGTCAGATAACAGGCCGCCTTGCTCATGATAACCGCATTCTATTGAAATCTAAGTACATATAGTCAGTGAGGAAACTATGCTTGTCAAGGCTGTTCTATAAAGTATATCGGTTATCAATTAAGAAAAAGAACAGCATGCATGAGCCAAAACCAGAATGTCTGTATGTAAACAAGAATACTGAGGACATGAGAACCGTTCGAGCAGACTAATAGTAGCCGTTTGATAACTAAGGCATATCCCGATGTTTTGTCAATAAAGAAAGAGTCGCACAGAAAAATGGCCGTCTTTAGTAAGCACTCGAAGACTGCCTTCGACAGCGATTCAGTCACGCGTAAACGCGTTGTCTTTTTCTATAGATTGTCCTCAAAGTCAAATGAATTTGTTACGAACAGTCATATGCTCTTGGAAGGCCCGCTTATTTTATCTAAATTTGATATCGCCGCGGGACACTGTTCATGAAAATGCCTAAAGAGGATGATGAACGTCCCGAGCACGACCTCTATGCAGATAACTGAGCGCTGTGCCAGTCCATCCATATCACCTATAAAAAAGCTCCCGAACCACAGCAGGACCTCTGATTGGCTTTGCGTTAGTGCTAGCGTTTGGCACTGCTTAAGTATATATGTAAGGCTGCAACGGAGACGAAGACCACGTCGAGTGCATCACAGATAACCTTGCAAGGATCGGCATTATAGGGATGGCCAGAAGTGAGTTTTCTCCTCGATCACTGGCTTCCACGCTTTTTGATGACTTATATTTATGTTTTTTTGTTTAAAATTTTGGCCAGTATGTCCGAATAATTTTCGTGCATCTGAGCTGGTACTGATGTTTCACTACACAGCTCATAATGAGACACATGGGGGTGGGGGTGGGGGAGACAACGGGGTTGCACGAAAGCAAGATGGTGTACTTCAGTTGATGCAAATTGTTGTGCGCCCCGTTAGCACTGGGGAAATATCGCTCACATGAAAGGGAAGGAACTATCCCACCAGGTATCCTTCATAAAGCAATATGCCATGCACGTCGCAAAGGTGCACTGTTGGTGAACATAAAATGAAAGCGTATGGAGCGAATAGTCGTAAATCGTTCAATACCAAAAATAACCTAGGGAAATAAATTAGGCTGTGTAAGAGTAAATGTCGTGGTCCTTTTATGAAGTGTACCTCGGCTTGTTTGCGTAGTGTTGCTTTGTTATATTTACGTTTGACTGCTCATGTCTTGAAGACCAACGCAGGTTCATTCCTCTCCTAACAAAGAAAAAAGAAAGAATGACTTGCTTGTTCAATGCACGGCATAATTAATTTCATTATTTGATCTAGCTGAATGAATATTCCTTATTACATACTACATCAGAATTTATATGTTATGATAAAATCTGAAATGCACGTTTCTCGAAACTCCTCTTTATATAGAGGGTTTAAGGACAGTTCCTTCTTTAGCAAAAGGGTGGCTAACCAAGCTATATTTTCTAGACACTCGTGCCTTCTGGTTCGGTCAAAGCATGGTAAAAAAATGCTGCGTAGTTATACAGCACAAATATCGGTTGGCGCACGCTACTGTAGCATGTAGCAATCTTGATCAGTGGCTCCCATTGATCGCGATTGAGCTAGATCTCGTGCAGAAGGACATGTCATGATTCAAAATATCACATGTCAGGTTGTCATGACTCGATAAGTGTTGAAAGATGATAAGAAAAAGAATTATAAAAGTGCTGACGAAGACGACAATTAAAATTCGCAGCAATTATAAGAGGCAGAGCGTCACATGCACTTGGTTTGTTTGGTGTAAAAAAAGAACTATCACGTGGAAAAAAAAGAACTATTAAGTCTGAAATTGCGAGAATGTTTGTACTATCGGCCGCATCCTACCGACCTGTAAACTGAGCCATTACGTCACATATTGGCATGAAATACAATGTATTCTTCCACCGCACGCATCTTATTGAATAATATGTGGAACTTAACGTCCCAAAACTGAAATATGATTTTGAGAGATGCCGTAGTGGAGGGCTCAGGCAATTTTGGCCACCCGGGGTTATTTAAGTGCACCCAAAACTGAGCACACGGACCTACAGCATTTACACCTGCGTCAAAAATGCAGCCGCCGTGGCCGGAATTCGATCCCGCAATTTGCGGGTCACCAACCGCGTACCTTAGCCACTAGACCACCATAGCACATCATTGCTGCACGCATTTCACAGCCGTCACAAGATTGGTCCAAAAAACGTCGTTCTTCAACCGCAGCCTCGTAACGCCGTTTTCCCACGACGCCTTCGGCGGGTCCCCAAGATGGTCTGAGTGACAACTCGCTTTCACAGCGTTGTTCTACCATGCAACTATAGCACGAAACGACAAAGTCAATACGTAGGATCAGCCATGCGTTTCATGTACGGTAGAGGTGACAGCTCTGGAAAATAGCAGCAACGGCAGCAACGGCCCCACCTCCGAGAAACGCGACAGCTGAACAGAATGCGCCACTCTGTGATCTTCAATGCCGTAGAAGCTCAAAGAAGTGCGATATCACGTTTCTCAGCCACCGCCGTTGACCTAGACGTCAAAGCGACATTCTGTGTTGCGCCAGGCTCGTTTTTCAAGATACAAACACGGCTTATATACAATTTTGAATCCAGCGTTTTGATCATGTTACTTAATGTTTATTTCTCGCTTATAATAAAAAACAAAATAAATATGATTGAATAAAGGATTGTATATGACACGGGGGACAGCGAATAAATGCGACATTTTTCACAATTCCTATATTTTATTGTTTTGACACGAAGGAAAAAAAGGTTAACATGGCATATGCTGTCACAGGAATCACTGTGTTTTGTTCTTAGCGCCCTTTAGTTCTTTAATGACACCTTGACGATTCGAAGTACAATGAGATAAAAAATTTTATTCAAATCTTTGTTTATCATCACCACAATTACTGGCTCATGCTACACTAGAAAGTAGTGGGAGGATTATTCTCGACTTTTTTTGGCAAAATATTTTCTTGTTCACCTATGTGTCTCTTAATCAGATACGTCAACAGGCAGTTCTCTTCGGTGGCTTCAGACGTCTTCAGTTCTGACTGAGTGAACCAAAAGCCTCGTCAGTCTGTGTGAAATGAATGAGCTTAGGAAAAGACAAACAAGCAGCACACCGGCATAGTTAACACACACGACGTAGACTATAAAGATATTTAAATCCCGATAGTGTTTGCGGCAAATTACAAATAAATCTATGCAATAATAGTAAAAGCCACAGCTGATACCATGGCACACACAGTGTAACGGTAGAATGTGTCATTACTACCTGTAGCGACGAGGCATGCGCAATAATTATTGATCAAACAATGTGTTCGATTGTCGAGGAAAGCTTTATTCAGAAATAGTGCGTAAGACTCTGAATTATGCCGTTTGGGGCTAGGATTGAATGAACTAGTCTGACAACAACTAGCCGATCTGTAGAAACAGTATTTAATATCCTTCGGCAAGAACTTCTTGTACAAAGTGATTCCTGTACAGGGTAAGAGAAAGTAACAATACTATGTGTTTGATAAGAAGAAGCTAAGATATAGAACACATTATTCTACATTGTATAAATTATTATGCTTCTCGCAAAGAACTTTTTCAAAGAACAAAGTTGTTTAGATAAGTGGCCAATATAATTTCCAAAAGTATTAGACCCATGACCAACATAAAAATTTTGAAGGCTTCCTTCGGATTTTACTAAAATTTTGCAACTGAAAGCATCACCAAGGTAAAAATAAATAAAAACTCATCGCTCACATTGTGGATTAACAGGTGGCACTGGTTACATTTTCCAGCATTTCTTGTAACTTTTTGTGGTGTGTAGCGCTTGGTTCTTCGAACATGACCGTGTGGCTAGGACGAAACTATGCAAGTGTCTGGAAACCACTCTCACATCATATTGGCGAACTCGTGCTACACGTTTATGTAACCGTCGCGAGCACATTTATGTTTCGGAAGATGTTATGTTCACTGACCATTTCTTTGTATTGAAGTGCCGATGCTAAGTGTGTGAGTGTTTGTCCATGCCCCTAAATGTGCAGTTCTGTAATTGCCCAGTGTTTTATGATGACAGCTTGTACAACAGTTGAAAAGTAGCAGTACCACATAAAGCCACTGGTCTCCTTACATACACATTTTATATATAAAAGCAAACAGCTGATCTATTCCTACATGGACCTTTGCATGTAGTACGTGTATAAGCATACTTTATATTGTTCCTCTTTTATTTTAAGTAAGGCTAAAGAAAGAGTATTCGATTTCCTGTTTGTCATACATATGAATTCATGCGAAAAAAAAGTGCACCTTTGTTTTCTTGTGAATGCACTATATCTGCAGCACTTTTTTTCTTCCTCTTACATACAAACTACTTGTATTAGGCGCAGCATGTAAATAATTCAGCCCCAGGCTTTGCAAATCAAATCAAACTACTCGGTTCGACGTCAGAAAGTAGCGGACGTAGTGAGGGATTATGTTTACATTTTTCAAAATGCACAATTCCTTGCATACGTACTAATTTCCGTAAGCTATCGTCTCTTTTTTCTATATTTAGACTTTATACCGACCGCAAGGTGAAAGCAACCTCCGAGCACGAGCACATTACCCGCGACATCCGGCACAACTATCGAGAGATGTGACATGTGAGACAGACAGACAGACAGACACACACACGTGTGTGTTTGGATCAATGGTATATATATATATATATATATATATATATATATATATATATATATATATATATATATATATATATATATTGTGAGCATTATTCACACGCGTCATCTTATATGTACATACTCATCATCATCAGTCTGACCTGTATTGTGGGGCAGAGGCTCGGCAAGTAAAAGTAGTGTCTAGCAGCAAAGACGTTGCCTAACAAGTGGTGGAGAGTGCTTTCCTGTCCCCTGGTCCCCTCCCTGCAGCGATTTTTCGTTATCTTCCACTACGAGCCATCCCTGGAGCTCTGGTCGGGTCGCCGTCTGCGCAGTCAGCCGACGGTCATGTCGCAAGACGAGCACAACAACACGGCGCCATCCACCCCACCTGCACCCCTGGGAATGCCTTCTTGGACTGTCACCGCCCCTCAAAAAAATCCACCGATGTTCGCCGGCCTTCGCGGTGAAGACGTTGAAGACTGGTTGGACGAGTACGACCGTGTGAGAGCGCTTAACTATTGGCACGATTCTGTCAAGCTGTCCCGCGTACCGTTCTATCTGACGGGTGTCGCTAAAACATGGCTTCTCAACTATCAGCTGGATTTCCCAGACTGGCCTACCTTTAAGCAGCAGCTCCGTCAGATATTTGCCAACCCTTCTGTACGTGCAGACATCACCAAACAGAAGCTTGCTGAACATGTCCAGCACTACGGCGAGTTCTATACTTCGTACATTGAAGATGTTGTTGCCCTATGCCGTCGCGTCGACAGCTCGATGGCGGAGCATGACCGCGTTCGCCATTTGCTCAAGGGCATAGGCACCGTCGCATTTAATGCTCTGGCGGCAAAGAATCCGACCACGGTCGCCGATATCATCAGTACGTGTCAGCGACTTGATGCCCTTCAACTGATACGTTTACAACCTGAAACAGCAGATATCAGGCCAAAACATGACGGCGATCTCCGTGCGCTGATACGGTCCATGATCGGCGAGGAGCTGCAGCTCCAGGCCACCTCGTCATCTTGTGAGCTCCACATGACGCCTTCTGCAGGCAGCCTCCGCAACATTGTGAGGGAGGAACTAGCGTCCATGACGTGTGAGCAAGTTCCGAGCTCGCATACCACACCAAAACCGACGTAGGCTCAGATGGTTGCAGCGTCACCTCCTCAGCAATCACCACAGTATGGGTCAACTATGCAGCCTTCACTAAATGTCCTCGCCCCGAGAGCAACGCCTAATTCTTTTCAAGCTTGCCGTCCATCTAGACCCATTTGCTATTATTGCGGAATACGCGACCACATCTCACGGTTCTGTCGTCGACGTCAACAAGACGAATGGCGTGGTTATGGCGACTTCGAGAGGGAGGAGTTTGCCCCTGCTCCACAACATCGCCACCCATACCAACTGTACCCACGCCGCTCACCCTCTCCTCAACTCTTCGATGCATTCAGTACCTTCGGCTCCTCGCGCCGTCGCTCCCCGTCACCTATGCGCCGTTCCTAGTCACCACTTCATCCGGCTACCACGGCGTCTGATCATCACCCGGAAAACTAAACAGTGCAGCTTCAGGAGGGAAAGCTGCATTTTGCGGACTGCATCGAACTCTTCCGGAACGCCCCTCAAATGTACTTTTAGTGTGAGTTGAGGGTATATGGACTAAAGCCTTGGTGGACACAGGTGCATCGCTCTTTGTTATTAGTGTGGACTTGTGCTCCCGTTTGCGCAATGTGAAGACACCGTATGATGGCCCTCCCTTTCGCTGTGCTAATGCGTTTTTTGTTCAGCCTTCCGGTGTTTGCACAGCACGAGTTTTTATTGAGGGCATCCTTCACCATATACAGTTTGTCGTTCTGTCATCCTGTACCAATGCGCTCATTTTAGGATGGGACTTTCTCTCCTCAGCTTCAGCCGTGATATCTTGTCGTCAGAGGGTCATTCGCATGTCAGATACTGTGCTTTTGTCTGATAACTATGCCCATAGCCAGCGTTTTGTCACCGCTGATGACTGTTTATTCCTCCAGGTAGTGAGCATATTCTGACCCTGACATCACATAAGATCGGTACTGGTGATGTGTTCATAGCACCATGTGGACGCTACATATCTGGTGGACTTACCATCGCTCCTAGCCTGGTGCGCTTTCATGATGGCAGAGCATTAGTTACGGCAGTTAACCCCACTTCACTGGCTGTTGCACTGCCCCAGGGCACCAGTGTAGTTTGCTTCACAGATACCAAACCACTTTCTCTGGTGCCCCATCACGCAGACTCGCCATCTTTCTCTACGAGTACTGATGACGATGCTACGACGGCTGCTTTAACAGCCACAATAAATCCCAATCTCACGTCAGCGCAAAAGCAAGAACTTTTGGGTATGCTTCAAAAACAGAGCGCTTCATTTGATGTATCTTTCAAGCTTCTGGGTCGCACTTCTGTCGCCGTGCATCGAATTGAAACGGAAGGCAATACAATCGTACGCCGCCACCCATATCGAGTGTCATCCGCAGAGCGGCAAATCGAGGACAATGTTGCTGATATGCTCAAACGAGATGTTATCCGGCCTTCGTCCAGCTCGTGGTCATCACCTGTAGTGCTAGTCCGAAAGAAGGATGGTTCGGTGCGATTCTCCGTCGATTATCGAGCACTTAATAAGATCACGCGTAAAGGCGTCTACCCGATGCCACGAGTCGACGACGCACTTGAATCTCTGCAAGGTGCTGAATTTTTCTCCAGCCTCGATTTACGGTCTGGTTATTGGCAAATACCTATGTACGAAGCGGACAAAGAATAAACTGCCTTTTCAACCCCAGACGGGCTGTACGAATTGAACGTCACGCCATTCGGTTTATGTAACGCTCCTGCCACGTTTGAACGCATGATGGACACAGTTCTACGCTGCCTAAAATGAAAAAAATTGTCTTTGTTATCTAGATGACATCGTCATTTTCTCATCCTCTTTTCGTCAGCATGTTGATCGTTTGGACGAAGTTTTGACATGTATTTCTAGTGCTGGACTTCAGCTTAACACACAAAAAATGTCATTTCGCCAACGAGAACATCAAGGTGTTGGGCCACCTTGTCAGCAAAGATGGCATTCTTCCAGATCCTGACAAGCCTACTGCCGTGATACGCTTCCCTCGGCCAGAAAATCAGAAACACCTACGAAGTTTCTTGGGCCTGGCATCTTACTTCCGCCGCTTCATTAGTCATTTTGCTGCCATCGCGTTGCCACTGCACAAGCTGCTCACATCCGCATCAACTTTCGCTTGGAATGACGACTGTGAGCGTGCCTTTCAAGCCCTCAAGAATGCTTTAACGTCCGACCCTGTTCTGTGCCATTTTGACGAGAACGCACCTACATGTCTGCACACCGACACGAGCAGCCATGGCATTTGTGCAGTTCTTCTACAGCGGGATGCCACTT
The DNA here is from genome assembly GCA_013436015.1 of Rhipicephalus annulatus. Classification (NCBI taxonomy): domain Eukaryota; kingdom Metazoa; phylum Arthropoda; class Arachnida; order Ixodida; family Ixodidae; genus Rhipicephalus; species Rhipicephalus annulatus. Next base: position 419,731 of record WOVY01002311.1, on the reverse strand, counting down.
CACGGGGAAGAGTTATAGGATATGCTAGTCGTGCTCTTACGGATGCTGAACAAAACTACTCTATAACGGAGCAGGAGTGCCTTGCTGTCGTTTGGGCCAAACAAAAGTTTCGACCGTATCTTTATGGACTCCACTTCACGGTTATTACAGACCACCACGCCTTGTGCTGGCTCTGAGAAGCATTATTCATACGCGTCATCTTATATGTAGATACTCATCATCATCAGTCTGACCTGTGTTGTGGGGCAGAGGCTCGGCAAGTAAAAGAAGTGTCTCCCAGCCAAAAACGTTGCCTTACAATATATATATATATATATATATATATATATATATATATATATATATATATATATATATATATTGACCCGCTCCTCCACCGAGCATTTGCGGTGGGCTGTCACGCTCACCAGCTGTGACAAATGCAATTAAATGACAAATGACCATAAAACCGCAAACAAGTGAGACCAATGGCTATGTGTAAACCAGCAAGGCGAGGAACAAAAAAACAAGTCTCACGTAAGGTGAAAATGTATCACAACGCCTGCGACGACCTTTGAGGGGCTCCAGCTCCAAAACGAGCAGGAGAAAGCGCACGTGTCCGTAAAGTTCAAGGAGATACAAATTGAGTCACTGGGCAACGTCTTCTAGTCCGCAGCCCAGCTCCATGCTTCGGTGCACTTTGTTTCTTTGCCTACGACGACATTGCTCCTGAGCAGTTGCGCAAGAAACGCACTGCATCTTCGGTGCCAGTCGCGAATGCCTGTTGGAGAAACAGTCGACCCTGTCAACGTGACCTGCAGTGCGGAGACGCCTTCGCGCCTGGTCTCGGAAAGCTTATCGCTGCTAACCTCACTGTGGTGTGCTTTAGCCATATAGACGCAGTGAAACGAATGTGCGGTCGTTTTTTTGAAAGCAAGGAAATGCCTGCTATGAACTCCCTACATATATAAAGAATGTAAGAGGGCACGGACCTTTCTGAAACGCGGCTTCACAGGAGAATTGCACTGCCGGTGCACAGTCGCCTACACATACGTCTGGCCATGCTTCTTTCTTGAGAGAGGTGCCTCATTTCTGGAGGGATAAATGGTCAGCAGCCTCCTGTGTAGGCCGAACACTATTTTTACCGGTGGGTTGAAGGTTTGTTCATGTGAGTGATTGCGTGAGTGAGCGAGTAAGAGAGAGAGTGATAGTAAGAAAGTGAGCAAGCGAGACAGTCAGCGAGTGAGAGACTATCATGAGTCAATGAGTGAAAGAGTGAATGAGAGAGTGGGCGAATGAATTAATGAGAGAGTCAGTGAGAGAGCAAGAGATTCAGGAAGATATGAAGTGAGTGAGTGCGTGAGTGAATGCCTGCCCATATCAATCCTTGCGTGCGTGTACGAGCACTTGTGCATGAAAGTGCATATATAAAATTATTTTGTAGAGTATATATTTGCTTGCCGTGCTAACGTGTCTACAAGCGCGTTCATCATTTGCAAGACCAATGACGTCGCTGTTAAGGGCGCTCGTGCTACCTCAAAGCACTACACTCGCAGATGTAGGCATTTCAATTTACTACGGATACATATTTTTAATATTTGATTTTGGAACTTCAATCATTAGAGGGGTGACAGGCATAACGTTCGTTCATCTTCTAACTTCTATCTTTGCTGTAGGTAGTGACATTTACTAGTAAGTCCCCGGAGGTAAAGTTAGTTACAGTTACTAAAGAGGCTGTGTTGTTACGACAAGCATTTAGTGTGTATACCTTCAAGTTAGTAAAAAAAAACTACTTTTTAACTGTCGAGTAGTAATATTTTAAATTGAGCGTTCGAATTGTGACCTCAGGATTTTCATGACGCTGATTTAAACGTGCTGCAAATACACACAGAAAAGTCGTTCTGAGAAGAATAACTTTGATCAAGAAAGCAAACATCTTGTTTTTTTCCTGAATAACATCTTACCACGGCTCTCTCGGCCTTGTTTTTCAAAGAAAATGGAGCTAGAAGCAATGTTTCAACCTAAACTTGGGGTACCGAAACACTTCAACAAGAATCGCAAAGTTGTAGTTGCGATGGCGACGCACGCCTCAACTTTTTTAGAGAAAGGCTTATATTCCTAAGCTTACTCTCAGTACAGCGTTTTCTTCCCGCGACTTACGTGAAGGTAAACACACCTGTAATTCCTGTTCTATTTGATTTCTCAACATATTCAGAGAAGAAAAGCTACAACACTGAAAACAGGTCAACACTTATTATCACCAATGCCACATTATCACGTTGTAAGTATCTATTTGTCTACCATCGTGGAAGCCTTTGCTTTCAGTTTTCAAGCACATACCTAACAAGAACAGTTCCTGAACTCCGCTTTAGAAGTTGGGTGAAGATGTGAGGTGCACTACACGAGTGTCATTGATTGGAACAGGCTTATACCAAATGACAGAGCACCCACATTTGTGCTCGGCCACGGAAAGACTTCAATAAAAAAAACAAGCAAACTAACCAACTCGCAAAATGTAAACAAGAAATCAGAGGACCGAGAGGAAGAACCATCAAAGGAGGTCAACATTTTTAAGCCGCACAATGGGATGAAACAATACAAACAGAAAATGTAGCTTTGCTATCAAGTACCACAATAGCGAGTTTTCAGATTACGCTTCCTACCGACAGATTGACTCTCGAGCTTCAAAGAAAGAGAAAGACAGAAAGAAAGTCGAGCACCAAACGCATCACTTTTCTGCAACAAGAAACAATGTTTTCATTCTGCGTGCAGAGATTTCAGGGTGTCCCCACATAGGAGCGGAAAATAGCTAACGTAGGTCTGTAGTTTAATCTGTTGATTTGTGTTGACTTGGACCAGACAGGAACAGTTTTGCTTAGCTGCTCGCAATATTTGTCGTTTTTTCTTAGCTCTAATTGACGTATTTATATTACGCTTTCATCGTTGTTTCGATTTCACTTGTCGTGAATTGAGTCCTACTTGATACCATCTCCTTCTTCATGAAATTTTGTCACATAACGACATAAATAAACGATAAAAAACGTTGATTTTTTGCACCGATATCAATCTTCAATCCTTATGAATGAAGTTACCTGAACAGTAAAACGGCGCGTCCCTCCGATACCTCAGTATATAGCCGAGATTTTCACAGGAGTAAACAGAACCGCAATGCTCGTAATTTGAACGACTATCGATGTACATACACACTTTAATTGCGCAGAAAAGCATAGGAAATCCTACAAGGACAACAATGGCGACGTATTATATCTCTATATCTCTCTTTATTTTTCATCGATTACACATGCGCCATCTTTTTAGCTTGAATCTACTGCTACTTCTTACGTTTGGAAGTGTTCTGTAAATGGATTTCCTATTGTGTACAATTAAATATATATCTCCCTACTTTGACTCTGAGAGACAGAACCTTTCTCATGCGTGGAGACAATGAGACGATTGGCACCTTTCCATGCAGATGCTACTGGAGTGTCGTCCTCACCTTTCGTCGACTCACAACGCAGTCAAAGCCCTCCTGTTCGTTTTGAGGACTACGAGCCCCTGCGAACGCCTTTGACTTTTGCCTAGTATACCATCGCTGCATACGTGTAAGCGTATGTACTGGCTATTTTCTCGTCTCTTTCCCTTCTATTTTCTCTCTCAGCTTTATACTGCCGTTTCCTATGCCCTCAACATAGGGTAGCCAACCGGGCATATGCCTGATTAACCGCGCTGCCTTCTCTCTTGTTCTTCCTTCTAACTGACGGTATAGCGAAAGTTGTAGTTTTTGCGAGTTTTATAAATAGGAGAACCGATTAGTTAACTATGTACCACTTAACTGCATCAAGAAGAGGGAAAGGACGAACGTGCTGAGATGATTGAGATGACTGATGAAAGCGTTACACAAACATTACAACACTGAAACCTACGGTAGCGGAAAGAACGCGCGCCTGAACCAAGTCTAATGTCACGCTGTCCCACGTCACCATTTTACTCGCTGTTTCATTTGCGTCGTGTCTGAGATGTCAAGCTCTTCCCGTAACATCCAACACGGCGTAGTAAAATTTTGATTCCATTCTCTCTGGGTTCGGTAGACAGTAAATGAGAGGGTTTTATTTCATACGCTTTATTTACAAATAAATATTGTGCTTGAAGTTCCGTGTGAAAATATAGTGCAGTCTCCTTGTTTACGCACCAGTTTGGTTAAGCGTAGCTGCTACTTACTTATTTGATTAACAAATTTGGGCTTCTGCTGAATTAAAAAAGAGCAGGATTGTATACTACCCGCACCGTCTGCTGTACACCATAATCAACAAAAGCTTTGTTAGCCGTGGTACGACTACCTATTGTTTAAGGACAGTAAAAATCTCTGCAACATTTTCACCTATATTTTTGGGTCCTATAATAACTAAAACACCAATAAGGAAATGAATAGAGTTCATGCTATATGGTCTAAGTGAGAGCAGTGAGATTGATTGGTAATTATTCCTGCTTCAGTAAGCGTAAGTATAACTACTGCTAGCATACCAGTAATACTGCACTGTATGTTATGCGTTCCTCACTCCTAAATAAAAAATTAATAAAATTATTTTTGTGCTATAATGGTCAGGCAACAAAATATATGCTGGGACTACACCATTTGTGTGACTGCTTTGAATATACTTTTAATTTTCTGGTTTGATGCACCGAAACAATGATGTGTTTTTTGGGGCACGTCTTAGCGAAAAGCTCCAAAAAGTTTCACCTCCAGGAATTAATTAAAATGTGACTAAGTCTAAGTAGATGAGCCTCTGGCCTTACATCTACATGCGCCATTTGCCGCCAGGCTCCTACTCGTCACCTTCGGGTAATTAGCACAAGCACCGTAAAGCATAACAAAGCCTCGTACATTATATGTGAGTGGAATGAATTATTTTCAAAATTCACAAGTGCACGTCTTCTGCACTGCATTTTCGAAGAAAATATGGCAGCACCTGTTGTGTGTCAAGCTGTCGCATGGTCCTATAGTGAAACGTGCTAAGACTGGCCTATTATGAGTGTATATATCAAGAGAGGCAACTCAAGAATCTCCCATGTCATGGCGTAGGCGAACAGCTATTAAAAAGGCTATTTGCGCTGAATAATAAGCTGCCATTAGTTGCTCAAACTGCATAGCAGCTTAGCTAAGTTTACAAATGCGACAAGGACCTATAGCACGCACTTGACCTTGATGGAGTGAGCAACACGAAGAAAACGCTTGTGTCGTGTTGCGTGCACTGTTCCCGTCTAAGTGGGCGATACTCTATTCACAATATGCACAGACAAGCCGAAGGTACTCTTTTTGTTCCCTATAGTAAAGCTTACACGCCATAGGCAGTGCGTATGTGCCAAACAGGTCCTAGCATAGCATATCCATGCATGCAATAGTACAGCAAGGGAGGTGTGGGGTGAGGGAATAAATGAATGGGGGAGGTGTGGGGTGAGGGAATAAATGAATGGGATGGGAAGTACCGATGTAATGGTTTGGAGGAGGGAAAACAGGGGAAAAGAATGGGGTGAAAGAGTAAACCATAGAGAAGTCATGCATGGTGTAACACAGCTAGGGGGGAGGGAACAAAAGTCGGGGTAAAGAGTGATGTGACGAAAAGAGGGAGATACTTGGAAATATGTAAAAAAACGTAATAAAGATGAAACAACACGAAGAAGATGTACAAAAATGAATAAAGATGTATGGAAGAGAGGAAAGAGGAATAGATAACCTAGTCTGCTTCCGATAAGTTGACGGCACTTGATTGCCTCCTCCGCCGTTTGCTCAGATTTCACAGGCGTTAAACTGGCTTCGGCTTTTCTTTTTGTGGTTGCCTTATAGGGATGTTCTAATCAAAAAACTATACCTGAGTTTATTATTTGTCATTGCCGTCATTGTCATTGGCAATGTAATGAGATTGTAGTGGTCCTCGTTGTTGAAAATGTGATTACTTTATCTCTCAGCTTGAAAAATTAAAATATAACTTTGTCTTTAATCTTCCTGCAAAAGCTGGCATTAAGAGCCTAGAATATTGATTGGTTGTCGCGTATCTTAAAAACGATCCAATATATTGCTGTAATGACACTCACGATTAAGCCATATGCTTTGCGGTTTTATTCATACACGTTTAACGTTGTGATATAACCAACATGTTTCTAACTTTCGTAAATTAGAGCTATATAATTGTGTTCAAATCCATCATTTTGTTAAAAAGCTTTACTTTGATCGAATCAAGTTGAATCGCCACAATACGTTCCCATAACTTCTCCTTTCTTGTTACGAAAACGTTGAAATGACAAAGTTCTATGTATATATACTCAGTACCTAATTGAGCTCTGTTAGCACAATGCCATAAATAACGTCCTTCAAAACAGTCGTGTTTGGCATATTTCTCTCCAATTTACTTGTGAACATACGAATGCCCTTCGTTCGCTATCAAATCGATCAGTTCCATTACAACGTGTTCAGCAAGTCTAACGGAGTATTTAAGCAGATTGTTCGGGGGACATATATATAGGTGATTTACACTTTCAAAAACAGATTCTGTATGATTGTGTGGTTAGGTTCGCAGTGCTGTCAGTCTAAATTGGTCCTTGCGTTGTTTTTGTTTAAACCGGCGAGCTAATGGGAAAGACCATTTCTTCTCTAAAACATCACAGATCTCCCATTTTCTCACAATAGAATAATCTTACGCCATAGGTTAGTATACCAGTTACCTCGACCAACCTCTGGGATATGAATGATCGCAAAAAATGTCGTGTTGCGCGTTCTTCCACATGCAGACGGTCACACTTGTCTAATAACACTGCACGCAAATTTCTATCTTTGCATAACGTAATACATTCCGCGTTTATAAGAAAAGATTGTAACAATACAAAAACTGATGCAGTCAAATAAGCGATGAAACGAACATGATGTTCATCTAGGGTAGGGGAACAGAAAATTGGTCTAAATGAGTATTTTACTTCATTTTACCTGAGCCAACAAAATGACAGAATTTTTACGAGATGTACCCTTAGAAGAGGTACACGCTCTGACAAGCATCTAAAGGCATTTCGGTGGAGCTTATTCTTGGGCTATAAGACTGTGTATAGGTGTCACAAAATAAACTCTTTGTATATAGCAAAATAAATAATAAAGACTAGATAGAATTTACGTTTAATGTGAAAACAGTCTAGTCCAAAGCATCTGGAACATCCCTTCCCAGCCACGAAAGCATTTTGAAATTATTTTTTGTATGTAACAACCGACTAACATGGAGAACATACTTAACTTACCAGTACTGCAGCTGCTTGGCACAGCGCTTGCCCGAATTAATTTTATTTATTCCATTTTCAACATACTGTTAACCCTTTGGAGGATTTTTACAGGAGTGGTAGCAAAAATAAAAGCACAAAAACAAGCACATCAAAAGTAACAATACATTTTGGTAGGAGCAGCGTTGCTGAGCAAGTACAAGTTAAGAAGAAGGAAACTACATGTGTGAATAAATTGACAGTGGACGCATTAATAATTTGATACAATCCTAAAATTCGAATCCGAATAAAATTCGAATAATTCTAAACGTGGGGACGGCGCCATATAAATCAAGAACTCGACCACTCCAGTCATAGAAGCAACGAACTCTGTGAATGGTTGAATGCTCGGTGCAGTGCAGAATGCCGGATCTCCATCCTCACTGTAAACACCCTCACTCTCACTGTGACAGGTAACTGCGCGCAAACTTCTCAAGCAACCATTTCTCAGTGTAGTAGTTATCACGCGGCGAACCACTGTATGTAAACTAGAGACGATACCGCGAATGCTTCCTGTGAACCTTTTTCCCCCCCGACTCTGGTACACAAACTGTCAGCGGGACTAGCATTGCCAAGAGCCCTCGCCTCTCTGTGCGCGTTATTTGTTCGTCGGGGAGTAGCTGATGCCTCGCCGTTGTACCCCACCCTTCCCTTGACATCACATCAGACGCAATGGGGTGCGTATACGGTCGCATATTTGAGAAATCATCCAGCGAGACGTTTCCATCCGCCTGACTGGAATCTCTGTTAAGCCTCTCGCAGTCCCGACAGGGGGCGGCAGGCTCGCATCTGGGGCTTTATTCTGGCGCGCTGCGATGCCGACGTCGCAAACACGCTGAGCGTTATTTCGCAGCGAGAGGGTCAGCCTCATATATTAATTTCTGTTGCACGATGATTTGATTGATTTGTGGGGTTTAGCGTCCCAAAACCACCATATGATTATGAGAGACGCCGTAGTGGAGGGCTCCAGAAATTTCGACCACCTGGGGTTCTTTAACGTGCACCCAAATCTGAGCACACGGGCCTGCAACATTTCCGCCTCCATCAGAAATGCAGCCGCCATAGCCGGGATATGATCCCGCGACCTGCGGGTCAGCAGCCGAGTACCTTAGCCACTAGACCACCGAGGCGGGGCAATCTCCGTTGCACAAACCGGCGAGACGCGGTCGCGCGTAGGGAGACAGTATCCCTCGATGTGAGCTTTCACTCTGGACGGAAACAGCATTTCGTGGGCCTAAATGCCTTGCTCCCACATCACCACGCGCATGCGAAGTTAGTTTGCTGGGCCGGTGTTTACTCGTGTACGACAATCACTGCGCTAAATAATATACGAATCGACGCGACGGCGAAATAATCCAACGAGATATAAGCACGTGTAAACAAGTCCGAAGAAAAAGTTTCTGCACAATGATGCGCCAACTGAGAATTGAAATGTTGATGCTTATTTAGTATCGAAAAAAAGAGGGGTGGGGTGGGAGGGGCTGAATGCACTGCACTTTGGAAGATGCTGTTTTTTTTTCGTCTCTTGTTTTTTTGGGGGGGGGGGCTCCTTTTGCAGCTTTAAACTTGCCCTCAACATGCAAAATAGTTTGTGAGAAATCCCTCTTTTATTAGGCTGCTGGATTCAGTGCTCTGACATTTTCCTAGATGCTTAGAATAACTTGCGAAAACGAAGTGAGTTTACTTCCTCCTTTTATCAAGATGGAAGTTTTTGAGCAATGGTAGCGCTATTCACTCGTGCATCTTACGCAGGGGAGCTATCTATTTCTTGGAAGGGAGATATAGAAACTTTAACGTTCCATTCCTAAACTCTTGCCGAATGCGACCGTCCCTTAGCACGGACCTCTTTACACTGCGCAGCACTCTCAGTGCGAACACTTTATTTTTTTTTTCGCGATCTTCTTGGCACGTTCTGAAAACGAAGATTTCTGCGAAATCCCACTTCAGCATTGCTCTTATCTAAAATGCGCGAGGCTCGCAAATCGCAACACATCCTTCATACGTTCGTCTTCGTGAAAGTATTTTGTCCTTCCAAACGCAATGATCTTTGCGATTCCTGTTCTGTGGTCCCACCTATTTCACCTATTTCGATAGGATGAAGAGCTTAAGAAAGAATTTTTTTCTATAGCCCACGTTGAAGCGTGCTCATTTTTTTTGTGTCCCACGCACAAGCATGCGTAAACGAATGGGAGGGGCGGGGCAACTGGGTAATTGCCTTTTCTTCTCACCTTTTGAAGGAGGCGCAAATTCTGCCTCATATATAGTTTACTCAGCCAAACCTGTCCCATCCTTATTGATTAAGTGGTGTATTATGCTCGTGTAGCTTTTTAACTATGATGGTGGCCAAGATCAGAGCTAGGTCTTTTTTTGAGGGGAGGGGGGGCGAGGTTGTTAAAGACTTTGGCGATTCCAGAAATAGACCCATTTTTGTTCAATATTTCTGATAAAGCACCCCCCTCTCCTAGAGTTTCTGGGGCGAGGAGGGAGGGGGCGTAGGGCCTCTGGCCCTTGCTACGGGCCTTATGAGGGCCGAGAACCATTGGCGTATTGCATTTCAAGAACTGTTTCTTTCCAACTTTTTTTTTTTCGAAAAGCCCGGGCACCAAAGACAAGGGTTGTGGAAAGCACGACATCCATACGTTCTCATTTTCGCATCCTTAGTACGCTTATTTCGTAGAGTGCACCAATAAGCTGTGAACACCGAAGAAACCGCGGTGTAACTCTAATGGAGAACCACCGCACTCATCATCAGTATTTGCACCGTCTGTCCTTGCGTTCGTCAGCACGTCCGTCCATGTGTCCGTCCATCCGTGTGATCATCGGTGCAGTCGTCCTAACGTGCGTTCCTCCATGCATCCATCCGTACGTCCATTCTTCCGTATGTCCATCCCTACGTCCATGCGACTGTTCGTGCGGCCTGTCTGTCCAACCGCCCGTCTGTGCGTGCGTCCGCCCCTCTGTCCGTGCGTTCATCAGTCCTTCCATTTATCTGTACGTCCATCCATCCGCCCGTCTTTCTACTGAATACTCCAAGTGCAGCCATCTCACATCTTTTCATCGTGTATTCATCACATACAAGTGCCGCCATCCAGCGGACATTCTAAAGACCGCTATTTCGGGTATGTGTCATCGGTGGCTACATACACCATCGGAGGATGGACAGAGCCACACCCTAAAGAGCTTCGCCCCTAAAACTCGTGTAGCCACAAATGAAGTACCGTACGATGCGCAAACTCAGTAAATGTCAGCGCAGCGAATATACTCACACCGCTGAAACGTAAGCACGTGGCTACGGTTACCTTCGAATTCTGGGCCTCTACAGCACTGAAGCTCAGCGCTTGAAGGACTACGCCAAAAGGGTATGTATGCCTCATTAGAAAGATGGCGGCTCCTTTGAGAATGCTCAGCGTAACGATGCGAGCTTTCAGAGACTCGTCGCGTGTTTCACAGCCCTTTTTGTCACCCAAAAGCCTTCCATCATTCGAACTAACACGTCAGAAGTCATAGCGCATTTTCTCAATGGCGGGATGTCGCCAAAGGAATGTTCAATTTATTGTGGGTGAGGCTAGAAAAACATCTAAATGAAACACTTGTTCAATGCCAATACTAAATAAGCGTTAACTGTGACGAACAAAGTCTTTTTTAATCTGTATTCTTTATTCATTTCGTGGGAATAAACGCATATAAGTGCTAATTGTGGCTGCTTACAAAAATGTGTGGTTTATAGGTTATAGGCACGGACGAACGGACGGACGCGTGAATGAACGGATGGATGGACGCACAGAAGGACGGAAGCATGGACGGTTGCACAGACGGACGCAAGAACGAATTGAGTCAAGAATGAACAGATGGACGAACGCGCAGACGGACGGACGGATGCATCGCACCACTCATCATCATGTACCCCGTAGATATGTTTTGATTTTTTTATTTCAAAGCATTGGTTCAAAGTGCGGTTTACGGTGCAACATTCTACGTACTCGCAGAAGCAGGAACGGAGAAAAAGGGTTAGCCACGTTTTGTGAATGGCCCAAGCCCGCAGTTGATGCGCACTTCTCTAGTAAGTACGCGGCAAACACTTTGATTGTTGATCATGTTGTCTGCCCAACTAACAGTTTTACAACAATGTCTGAATCAACACAGAATATATTCCGGGCCACAAGTACCTTAATAAAGAGAACTCCTTCTCGTCCATGTTGTCTAGGTTTCTAATTTGGTGTGTTTGATTCGGCAGTCTCCAAAAATCACTGTGTCTTTCATGCATTCTTTCAGGATGACTGTAAGCGAGAAATGATCTCATCAAGGCGCACTTGCTGCCTATCTATGCAGCTGTTCAGCCATTTTCTCCTTCGTGAAAGCACGGGAAAGAGCATAACACTCTGTTGAAGTATACATTCTCTGCATCAAATTTACATCGTCAAGGCACAGCGTTCACCAATTATGTCATTTACATTCAATGGTAAAGGACTACAGTCAATTCCTGCTCTGAATTTCAATGAGCATACGACAAGGTTTCCACTTCGTGGCAGCCTAGCTAAAAAGATAAACTGCAGTGACGCTTAAGCGATATGCCCACAGTACCTTGAGAAGGACTCTTATATATGTATGTGATTCTGCTTGCTGACATGCTGATCGGCCCCTCAAATGCGGTTGTACAGCTGAATTAAATCATATGATAATTTTAAGGAATAGCATCCGAATGTTTCTGATACATCGACTCCACCGAAAATAACTTCCTCGAAGCGAGCAGTGTTTTCTTTCTGCATCCATGTTGCTGCCCCATCGGCCTAAGGCAATACATGTTCTTCACTATAGCTTACACGGTGATATACTCGCTGTCACTGCCACGGGATAACACGCGCGCGATTACAGCCCGTCGAAGCCCGCTGAAGCTCCACATGATCCCAAAGAGCTCACTCATTAACGATGCAGCATAGGGAACGGCTGAGCGATGCTGGGTCGTGCGGTAATTAACTGAGAAACTGGATGAGAAACTTGAGCTGCCAAGCCGCTTGCTTTTACTGACGTTGCCCAAGCGCCTCAGTTAGTCACAGGCCAAAAATAGAGCTCCTTTTTTTGACACAGACGCGCACAAATACAAAGCGAAAAAAAAAGTAACGTTGAGCCCTCGATAACTGCTCCTTCCCAGAAGATGCTTCTTGCTCGGCTGGTGCTTCACCAAAAACGGCACGTTAATTATAACGTACGTCGTCGCGTTAAGCAAAACCGTACCAACCAACTCAACGTCAGCATGGATGCCTAAGCTATATCGAGTGCAACGCGTGAACGGTGAGGGCGCAGTTGATATAACCTGGCAAGGCATTCGTGAAATAAAGAGCAACAGTCGTTATCGACATCTTGAAATCATTCCTGTTGTGTGAAATTACGCTACATGATATAAGGTGAAATTTTCTTAGTAAACGATGTACTATAATAGGAAGCCAACGTATACCTTCGTGGTGTCTTAGAAATCACTAAGCATCGACTGCGCACAAAGTTCGGCCTTATCTTTTTTCGTTGATCAATCCGAAGAAAGCTTGTTGGAACCAATTTGTAGCTTTATTATTGTTTTAATTTGTAATTTTGTGATATAAATAGGTGAAAGCGGGGAAAACGGTCGCGTGCCGGCAGCTGTGGAACCGGGAACCATACTGCTTTACCAGTGGTGTAAACAAGGTGGTTGCTGATCTACATTGAAGTTTCTTGTAAGGTTGGGAGTTCGGGACCCATTGTAATATTGCCCGAAAAAAAATGGGAACACTTGTGGACGGATGGTCTGATAATAGATAGATAGATAGATAGGTAGATAGATAGATGGATAGATAGACAGATAGATAGATAGATAGATAGATAGATAGATAGATAGATAGATAAATAGGTAGGCGTTACGCTGGGTGAAAAACAATTGGTTGTTTTTCATATCGAAAAGTATTCATTCTTCTTTAGCGGTACACGGAGAGCTGTCGAAAGCTGTATAGATGAAGCAGTCTGTCGGTATAGAGTAAGCCTCGACGTTGTTCACTTTTTCAAAAAGGGAAGAAGCAATACATCCTATTTTGATACCCTCGGGGAGGGCCGTCTGAAAACAGTAGCATGACAGTACGAAGGCTAGAATTCGGCTCGCCGGAGTGACAGTTTCGTACCGCCTTGGTTTGAGCAAAGGATTGCGAAGATAGGCCAGGAAGTAATCTCTGGAGGCGAAATGAAACGAAAAAAAACTTCAGTTTTTTTTTTGCCGTTACCTCAGAGAGTGAGGCGGTTCAAGTTATTTCAGCATTTTGAGTGCAAAGAAACCTTTTTCTGTCATACGTAAGAAACACATAGTAGCATTTGTTTTATGATGCTTATAAACAGGACATTTCAGTACGTTTAATATGCAAGCGACAATGATATGACGACGCTCATTTTATTTGCTGGAGAAAAGAAATACGATGAATTATCTCTTGTACGAATGTTGGTTTAACAAATATTTAGAAACTAATGAAATTTTGGTAAATCTTGGGCGGCTTTTTTATGTGTTCTATGCGAAAATCTTTCAGTTGGACAAACTTCGGACCAGTGAATATTTCACTTGCACGATTTTCGTCTGCTGACCTTGGCTGACCTTTGATGAGATTAGTTATTGAAGTTTAGCGCTTTCAAGCACTGCAGTAGCCGATGTGTCATGCCCCCCAAATCACCCATTCATCGTCGCCGGTGCACGATCACTTGTACATGCAGCCTCACCGAGACAAAGCGGCCGTGCGGGAGACTGAAACAAACCACTTACGCTTTAGTACCGCTGCGTGGCTATCAGATTTAGTAATTTATTTCAGCTTTCACCTGGAAGCTAAGCAAGAGAGTGTAGAAGAGTAGATGCTCGAAGAGTGCGATAAAAAAGTAATGGTTGAAGCAGATTTCAAAGCTGAGGCTGTGCCCAGAAACCTACTCTCTCTCTCTCTCTTTCTTTCTCTCTCTGGGCAGCTCTGTTTCTTCTTGCGCATCATGGACGTCCCTTTAAACGAAAATTATGAATTTATTAAACAATTCTTTTCACACGTCCGATTTGATTTTTATTTGCCCTACACTGTCCTGTATTCTGCAAGTGACTCTACAAGTTAATAAACTTTCACTTAAGGGAGCTATTTTTATGGGTCGCAAAAAGTTAACACACTGAGAGGTCACTGTGTTATGCCTAAGAAAAACGGACCGCTGGGTGAGTGAGTAATTCATCTTCACTTTTTTTTTCGCGCATTCAGTTAAGATTAAGCCCGACTTAACCTTAGCAACTCACCAGGTGTTGAAAAGAATCAAAGCAATGTTTTGATTATGAACGTTGAAAAAGACATTGAAATCCTTGTTTCTCTTGCTATCAGCTCAGCCTACGCTGTGCCATATACGATAAGCGATAGCGAAGTTTGCTCCGTCAACTTTGAAGTAACGCCTATTTCTGCAGCCCAAATAACGAACTGAATAAACTAGTCATTGAATGAAATTACCGTTCACCGTCTTGATCTATTCCGAACTTAATACACAATCTAGCTGCTGTGCTCAACATTGTCACCGTTGAAAATAAAAGGGTTGTACTGGTTGGTGACATCAACGTTAACCTAATGAATACAGATAATAACAGCACCAGAGCGCAGAGTGATTGTTTTGTTGCCTTCGGGCTTGAATCTCTAATTTTATCCCCTACCCGATTTTTAACGCAGTCCAACTAATACCTTTATTGACCACGCAATAAGTATAATATCACTCCAACACCAAGCGCAGGAGTCAATGATGTGCTCATCACTGATCATCTTCCCGATTTGTGACTTACGCCGCAAATCTATCTCGTCACAACACGTGTCACATCCCTGCAAAGTTTAGCCAGGATAAATTTATCAAGGTAATTCGTGGTAGTGAATGGACATCCAGGGGTAACCTGAAAATCCCGACGAAGCAATAAACATTTCTGTGCCTTATTCCTTAATGTATTCTATGCAAGTACTAAAACTGTTACAAATAGGAAAACATATCAGTTTCACCATAATCTCTGGGTAACTAAAGGTTAGTTAACAGGCATGTGAAAAAAAGTCGATTTCTACAAGAAAATTAGAAAAAACAGGCATTTAGATTGGGGCTGTGACCTCGATATAAATATAGTCCAACATCTTGAATAACAATCTGAGAAAATCCAAACGACGTTATTATGAAAAATAGCTGTGTAAGTCAAAAAACAACAATACGACAACACGGTGAGAAATGAAAGCTTTTCAACGGCGTTTTAATGAGACCCCAGGTCAGAACTGTCATTGATAAAATTAGGTATAAGCATCAAATATATACTGAATCCTGCGGCATAGCTGGGCCATTCAGTGAATACTTCTATGAAGTATACAGTGTCAGGGCCAAAGTTTCGTCATACCCCCTCCCCCCGTTGCCCTCACTAGTTTTTTTTTGTTTCTCTGAAGAAGTTTATTCTACTCTCCTAAATCTAAGAAACTGTAGCGCTGAGCTCGACAATATAATAGCATTTCATCTAAAGCTTGCTGCGCCACTTACTTCAAAAGAAATAACTATTATATTTATTATCATTTTTGAGTGTAGCACGTTTCCTAGCTGACTAAAAAAGGCTGAGTGAATTCTAGCACTCAAATACATGCGATACGACAGATGTCCGTAACTATAGCCCTATTTCTCTTCGGTTATCAATCAGGAAAGTTATTGAAAACATATCTTTCAAAGGAATTAGTAAGTACCTCAACACATCTAAGTTGCTAAAGCTTTGTCAAATTGATTTCCGTGCAGGTAGCTCAACAAATTTAGCAGTACTTTCATTAACCGATATCTTAAAGTTTTTATAGATAACGGTAATCTTACCAGATCTGTATTTCCTGATTTCACGTAAGCAATTGACATTATTAGTCATATCATCCCATTTACAAAACTAGAGTCCTTGGGCATCACTTGTTCATCTTTAACCTTCCAGTCCGTTTTTACACGGACAGCCACGCATGCTCATTTGTGGTCATATGACTCTGATGGCCTTATGCCAGAAGTGGAAATCACTGAGGATGGAGTCCTTTGCCTTTTACACAAACTAGATGTAAAGAAATCACCTGGTCCGGACGAACTATCTAATACTTTTTTGAGTAGATAAGCTGTTTGGGCGGCAAAATATTTACATCGCATTTACACTGCATCGTTAGACGCTGCAGTTATTCCTGATGACTGGCGCTCGGCAAAAATAATTCTGGTACATAAATCGGGCTCCACTTTGGAAGTTAACAATTACAGGCCTGTTTCCTTAACTAGTACTTGCTGTAAATTTTTTGAGCACATTATATTTAGGACCATGATCACTTACTTAGAAAATAACAAACTACTGTATGCCCAGCAGCATGGATTT
Source organism: Rhipicephalus annulatus (assembly GCA_013436015.1). Classification (NCBI taxonomy): domain Eukaryota; kingdom Metazoa; phylum Arthropoda; class Arachnida; order Ixodida; family Ixodidae; genus Rhipicephalus; species Rhipicephalus annulatus. The sequence continues at coordinate 403,083 of WOVY01002311.1, read as the reverse complement.
AGGTCTGGTTTGTCGACCGTCACCCAACTGGCTGAAATAACTGATGATTTAATTAGAACGCTTAATTTGAAAGGTCAAACCGATGCCATCTTTTGGGATTTTTCTAAGGCCTTTGACGTCGTACCCCATCAGAATTTAATAACAAAATTATTAGCTCTAGGCATTGAGCAGAACGTTGTAGCATGGATCGCGAGCTACTTGAGTAACAGAAGACAGTGTGTTACCATAAATGGCTGTCTCTCGAAAGAGTTGGCAGTGCATTCGGGAGTTCCGCAGGGCTCAGTCCTCGGACTTCTTCTATTTTTGGTTTATATTAATGATATTTATTTCTGTGTCGAGCCACCGATCCAGATTAAACTATTTGCGGACGACTGCGTAGTGTACACATCCATAAATAACCAAGAAGACCAAATTAAACTTAATGATGCCTTGCGCTCAATTAACGAATGGTGTATAAGGTGGGGACTAAAAATAAATCGTTCAAAAACAAATTCCGTTACGTTTACCAACAAAACGTTACCCCTTCATTTCACATATTTCATAGGAAATGCTGCAATCACGAGAGCTGATCGGGTTAAATATCTGGGAGTTGCACTTACCAGTAACCTCAGTTGGGAAACGCACGTTGATAATGTGTGTTCGGGTGCACTGAAGAAATTATCCTTTTTGAAAAGAAAACTGCGTAACACTCCTCCCACGTTAAAACTAAAAGCGTATAAAGCCTTCGTGCGACCAAAATTGGAGTATGCCGACATCATTTGGAGCTCTTGGCAACAACATTTGATTAAGAAAATAGAAAGGGTCCAAAATTTAGCTCTGCGCTTTATATATTCCGCTTACTTCCGACAACATAGTGTAACTAATCTACGTAATAGGGCAAGTCTACAAATACTAGAGCAGCGCAGGATAATATCCAGATTAAAATTCGTCTACCAACTTGATCACGGGGATTTTAAATTATCACGGGAACGATACCTTCAGCAGCCTTCTAAACTTTCAGCTAGGACAAATCACAACAAAACGTTTAGGCAGCCACCTAGCCACATTAATGCCCACAAGTTCGCTCTCTTTCCTCGCGCAATTTTTCATTGGAATGCATTACCTGCGGAAGTAGTGAATGCTGCCTCGACGGCTTCATTCACTCAACAGATAGAAAAGATTAATTTCACCATATAAGTGATGTATGCTGAAAATAGTGTCATTTGAGTGCAAATCATCCGGCTACAAATGTTGAAAATATTCTTAGTTGAGCGCAGTTCTGTTGAACAGCGAGAAAATATATTTGACTTTTCTGTACTTGATAGTTATGTATTCTTTCATTTGTGCCCTGTACTCCAGTGTATTACTAGTTATTGCTTGAATGTATTGTTTGTATCTCACTCCTGCATGGGCCCGGGTAGGGCCTGCAGTATCTGTAAATAAATAAATAAAAAATAAAAATTACCTACTTCATCGCGAACAATCAGTCTGCATAGGGGTTGTTTAATTAATCAAGTGTTACAACAGGATTCCATTTTCGGGCTCTCAATATTTCGAGTTTACATTAATGATTTATGTAACTCCCTCAATGATTCTAAAGTTATTCTTTACACTGTTGATACGACTATTTCTATGTCGGAAAAATTATTAACAAGTCTGATCAGTAAGGTAAACAACGCTGACCAATGACATTAAATGACGGCGTTCAAAGAACTTAATTTTAAACGCTCTTAACGCTCAGTTGATTGTTTTTACAACTTTTCAAAAAGTGCTTCCATTCATGCCGCAAGTGTCCATTGACCATCATTTCACTCCTTCATGTTACAATATGTTTTTCTAGGCATAAAATGAGATTGTTGTTTGAACTTCACTTACCACATCGTTTTCCACAAACAGAAAGCGGTCTTCGGTATAAAATCACTCATCACAGCTCGTTTTTTTTTCACTTGACGCCTTATTTTTTCTACAATTCACCTTCATGCCCGATCACATCACCTATGGCATTACTTCTTGGGAAAATACATATAACACTCATCTTTCATTCATGTATGATATCTAGAATCAGGTCATTTGCATTATTACCAAAAGTTCTTTTTATTCTGATGCTTTTCCACTCCTTCAGGGTAACTTCATTCTCATTGTGCCTGGCTTGTTTAGATTTCACTCAATCATAATGTTACTTTAACAGCTTAACAAGCACCTGGTGTGTTAAATAATTGATCCTATATTACTGACGAACACTAATAGCACTAGGTTATTCTATATTGACAACGCCATTTTACCTAAATGTAACACCAAATGTGGCAAATTGACATCCTCCCTCGCGGTGAATAAATCTTGGGATGCCTTGCCGTGGTGGTCTAGTGGCTAAGGCACACGGCAGCTCACCCGCAGGTCGCGCGATCGAATCCTGCCTCCAGCGGCTGCATTTTCGATGGAGGCGAAAATGCTGTAGGCCCAAGTGCTCAGATTCAGGTACATGTTAAGGAACCCCAGGTGGTCCGAATTTCCGGAGCCCTCCACTACGGCGTCTGTCATAATTAATGGCATATGGAACGCTAAACCCAACATATCGATCAATCAATCAATCTTGCAATTATTTGACATACGCGCTAAAGTCACCATGGTCATAGCAAACATTAAAACATGAACTAAAAGTTTTATATTGCAGAGTTAGCTTATCATCGATAATTATTAGCGGTCTAAATATATGGTACCTAACTCTCCCTTATTTGTAACTTCAATTTATATTTTATCACCTGCATATTTACGCGTGACCAATTCTTTTGCACTTAGTGTAAGCATTCAAAGTGTTTTTTGTTTTTTTTTCTGAATCGTTCACTATATACTTTCACTTGCGCTATGTAATTTTGACACCTTGCCTAATTCCTGTTTCTTGTGTTGTTGTTAAGTGAAAATCCCGCTGCAGTCGCTTGACTTTCGGACTACTGTTTGCATACTACAAAACGTGAACTTTTGTATTTTAAATGAATAATAAACTGAACAGTACTGAATATTGTGCAGACACCCACGTGACATGCTCCTGAAAAGAGGCTTGTGGAGAGGAAAAATGAGAGCGCTTATCGAATCATCTTTTGCTTGACAGCGCATGATGTTGGGTGCACTCGATGGAGCTTGACATGCTAAGCGCGCTGAGATTGCCAGCGATGGTTGGCTATTCGATGCATTCACGAGACAAAGCAGTGTTGAGAAAGAGAGTATAATTATAATCGCGCGTAGGTGCCTTGATACACAGTTCGTCCCTTAGAGGAGTACTGACAGAATTTGGAGACATCTCAAAACAGAATTTTCGTTGTCATTGTATTCAGTGTTGACGCTATATATATATATATATATATATATATATATATATATATATATATATATATATATATATATATATATATATATATATATATATATATATATATATATATAAGGGATAGAAGTGCATACCTAGCCCCGCCGCGGTGGTCTAGTGGCTAAGGCACTCGGCTGCTGACCCGCAGGGCGCGGGTTCAAATCCCGGCTGCGGCGGCTGCATTTCCGATGGAGGCGGAAATGTTGTAGGCCCGTGTGCTCAGATTTGGGTGCACGTAAAAGAACCACAGGTGGTCTAAATTTCCGGAGCCCTCCACTACGGCGTCTCTCATAATCATAGAGTGGTTTGGGACGTTAAACCCCACATATTAATCAATCAATCAAGTGCATACCTAAGGGCTCGTTTTTCCGTGTTTAAACAGTATTAATGAGATATAACAGGCAGTAATGCCAAGGAATGTAAATAAGAAGAAAGAAAAGTGGATGAAAAAATAACCAGCCGTGAGCAGAAATATATATATATATATATATATATATATATATATATATATATATATATATATATATATATATATATATATGTATGACGTAAGAAGGCAGGGATAGTTAAAATGACGGCGTTCAAAGAACTTAATTTTAAACGCTCTTAACGCTCAGTTGATTGTTTTTACAACTTTTCAAAAAGTGCTTCCATTCATGCCGCAAGTGTCCATTGACCATCATTTCACTCCTTCATGTTACAATATGTTTTTCTAGGCATAAAATGAGATTGTTGTTTGAACTTCACTTACCACATCGTTTTCCACAAACAGAAAGCGGTCTTCGGTATAAAATCACTCATCACAGCTCGTTTTTTTTTCACTTGACGCCTTATTTTTTCTACAATTCACCTTCATGCCCGATCACATCACCTATGGCATTACTTCTTGGGAAAATACATATAACACTCATTTTTCATTCATGTATGATATCTAGAATCAGGTCATTTGCATTATTACCAAAAGTTCTTTTTATTCTGATGCTTTTCCACTCCTTCAGGGTAACTTCATTCTCATTGTGCCTGGCTTGTTTAGATTTCACTCAATCATAATGTTACTTTAACAGCTTAACAAGCACCTGGTGTGTTAAATAATTGATCCTATATTACTGACGAACACTAATAGCACTAGGTTATTCTATATTGACAACGCCATTTTACCTAAATGTAACACCAAATGTGGCAAATTGACATCCTCCCTCGCGGTGAATAAATCTTGGGATGCCTTGCCGTGGTGGTCTAGTGGCTAAGGCACACGGCAGCTCACCCGCAGGTCGCGCGATCGAATCCTGCCTCCAGCGGCTGCATTTTCGATGGAGGCGAAAATGCTGTAGGCCCAAGTGCTCAGATTCAGGTACATGTTAAGGAACCCCAGGTGGTCCGAATTTCCGGAGCCCTCCACTACGGCGTCTGTCATAATTAATGGCATATGGAACGTTAAACCCAACATATCGATCAATCAATCAATCTTGCAATTATTTGACATACGCGCTAAAGTCACCATGGTCATAGCAAACATTAAAACATGAACTAAAAGTTTTATATTGCAGAGTTAGCTTATCATCGATAATTATTAGCGGTCTAAATATATGGTACCTAACTCTCCCTTATTTGTAACTTCAATTTATATTTTATCACCTGCATATTTACGCGTAACCAATTCTTTTGCACTTAGTGTAAGCATTCAAAGTGTTTTTTGTTTTTTTTCTGAATCGTTCACTATATACTTTCACTTGCGCTATGTAATTTTGACACCTTGCCTAATTCCTGTTTCTTGTGTTGTTGTTAAGTGAAAATCCCGCTGCAGTCGCTTGACTTTCGGACTACTGTTTGCATACTACAAAACGTGAACTTTTGTATTTTAAATGAATAATAAACTGAACAGTACTGAATATTGTGCAGACACCCACGTGACATGCTCCTGAAAAGAGGCTTGTGGAGAGGAAAAATGAGAGCGCTTATCGAATCATCTTTTGCTTGACAGCGCATGATGTTGGGTGCACTCGATGGAGCTTGACATGCTAAGCGCGCTGAGATTGCCAGCGATGGTTGGCTATTCGATGCATTCACGAGACAAAGCAGTGTTGAGAAAGAGAGTATAATTATAATCGCGCGTAGGTGCCTTGATACACAGTTCGTCCCTTAGAGGAGTACTGACAGAATTTGGAGACATCTCAAAACAGAATTTTCGTTGTCATTGTATTCAGTGTTGACGCTATATATATATATATATATATATATATATATATATATATATATATATATATATATATATATATATATATATATATATATATATATATATATATATATATATATATATATAAGGGATAGAAGTGCATACCTAGCCCCGCCGCGGTGGTCTAGTGGCTAAGGCACTCGGCTGCTGACCCGCAGGGCGCGGGTTCAAATCCCGGCTGCGGCGGCTGCATTTCCGATGGAGGCGGAAATGTTGTAGGCCCGTGTGCTCAGATTTGGGTGCACGTAAAAGAACCACAGGTGGTCTAAATTTCCGGAGCCCTCCACTACGGCGTCTCTCATAATCATAGAGTGGTTTTGGGACGTTAAACCCCACATATTAATCAATCAATCAAGTGCATACCTAAGGGCTCGTTTTTCCGTGTTTAAACAGTATTAATGAGATATAACAGGCAGTAATGCCAAGGAATGTAAATAAGAAGAAAGAAAAGTGGATGAAAAAATAACCAGCCGTGAGCAGAAATATATATATATATATATATATATATATATATATATATATATATATGTATGACGTAAGAAGGCAGGGATAGTTAGGAGAAGTAGATGAGGAAGAAGTGCATTATGGAATAAACATGGCGAATGGGCCAGGCCACGTCGCCCATTCATCATAGCATCACACGAGTCGACAGGATAAAGACCTCGCAACCACTTCATCGCCCGGCCATCATCATCGAAGACCTCAGCGAGACGCAGTGACCGAACGCGGACCACAGAAAAACGTGGACCACCAAGACCACCACGCATCGTGACAGCAGCATCATACGACGTTGACATCCCTAAGTACACCGGATCAGCGGACGACGGACCCGTACAGGACTGCTTCAACCTGTTCGAGCTCCATGCCGCTGCTGCATCATGGTCGGAACGGGAAATAATCACCAACTGCACTGACTACATCTCCGGTGAGGCATTTAAGTTTTACCTGATACACATATTCGAAAACGACGAATCATGGCAAAAGATCAGAGAAGAGATGATTGCCCGTTTTAACGACTACGACAAGGACTTCCTCCTTACCGGCCATCTGCATACAACCACACGTGGCCGTCACAGTCCACGCTTATTTCTCAAGAAACCTAGCTTTCCACCAGGTTTTCCTTCACAAAAGCCGGCATTTTCAAAGTTGTTGCTCCAGCACACGACACGAGACGTTGCTTACCCACCTCATGCACTTCATTTTTCGTCTCGAATACGTGGTCCACCACCCGGTTTTCCATCACGCGGCTCTTCAAGCGTTCCTGACGCTCACCGCTTGCCTCATAAGAGCACTATGTTCACGATAGACGAGTTGACATACCGAGAAAATACCCAGTCGAGCCATGCTCCTTCTGCACGGGTTCATGCATCACCGTCCGGTGCATACACACTCGACAGTCGAAGCAACACCGAAGGGTCAGGCGCATCGAACGTCACACGCTGCCATACGCAAGAGCCTCTCGTAGTGAACAGTGCAGAAAAAGCTTCTGAAGAACTTTCTATCAACTCTGAAGCATCATCTTCATTGCCTGAATTGCATGACAACAGCTCACAGACTACCAGCTGCCGACTGGAGCTCCCATCAGGTTGTCATGAAAACCAGAGCGATGTTCAAGAAGGGCTTCCACCGCAATACGGTCCACAGCAACGTCAGCAACGCCAGCAAAAGCAAGTCCGTTAATCGCAGACACTCCAACGGACACACCAACAAGGAAGACGACGCAAAGCAAGCCTCTTAGAACGAATTCAAAAAGCGAGGCAACTTCGCATAAGGTACCGGCGCCAGAAACGCATTTGGCACAAAATATCAAGACTGCGCCTGACATTACAGCCCCAAAACCTCGGGAAACACCGAACAAGACAAGAAGTCACCAGTTCTACCACGCAAAGATTCAGACACCATCCCATTAGTTTACGACAATGGAGCCAACGCCACAGAAAACTACGAAAGAAACTGAACGTTATAATTTGTACAACGCACGAACATAGAAATAATTCCTTGAACTTCAGTTGTTGTACACGCAGGCTGCAAGCACTAATTCTGTCTCAGCCGCGACACTAAATACAGCGCGTACGACAGAGGATTCGGCCCCGACGACATCCGAACTTCAAATGCTACAGACGCTCCCAACCTTGTACGTTCCTCACAAAAACTCAACCGATGTCATCACCAGTTCAGATTTCCAGGGTGTGGTTATGCCATCCAGGATGCAGCAGTCAAGCTCGTCCACAAGAGTCGTCATAGAAATCAACGGACTGCTCCCTCAGCCTTGAATATTCAGTGAGATTGTGAAACTCCGTCGGGACGTGAAACTGTGAACTTGGCCATTGTTTTTTTATTCTCTTCTTCAATTCGTTGTAGTTTGTAACCGGTGCCATCTTTCGGGGGGAGGGGGAATCCTGTGACGTAAGAAGGCAGGGATGGTTCGGAGAAGTAGATGAGGAAGAAGTGCATGCAGTATGGAATAAACAAGGCGTATGAGCCAGGCCACGTCGCCCATTCATCATATATATATATATATATATATATATATATATATATATATATATATATATATATATTCAGTCACATCTCTAGGCCAACTGGCATGTCTTCGTGTACGTCTTCTCCCAGCTTGCATACTAGCGTCGACAAGGTCGTCAGTCTGTCTCTGTCGTCGTGGGTTTATTTACTTTGTGTTTGTTATTTCGCGGCTCAAATGTGTTAATATACCTAGCAACAAGTGGTCACCTTTAAAAAGAGCCTCTGTGCACTGGAGACGCCTCGTATAGTTCGCACTTCAACAGCCGGTCGACAAACACTTCGCCTTGAAAACACTTAACGGGGTGCATACCTCAAAGTATTTTGTTTTCTTGACTTCAAATGGGCTTATTTCGTAAGGTACACAGAATTACTAGCGCTGACACATCACAAGAAGCATGATTACTACTTGCACAGAAACTCCTTTTCTTTACGAAGAAGACATATCAAAGGAGTCCAAGCGTACTGATCACCCATCTTATCAATTAAGTCTGCTTGCATAATTTTATGTGTGATCTGCCCCCGCTTTTCATATACCGTAACCGACTTGACAAACAACGGAATGCACCCGCGGTGAAAGCAATTAAAAGGTATTCACACTTCAGAAGATCACTGCCATATCCACAAAGTTAAAGATGTTAGAGGAGCTTTCTCGGAGGTGCAGGGGATCTTTCTCGGTGAGACCATTTCTGTAGGAAGACTTGTTAACGAGCCGGCGCGTGATATGTACGTCGAAGGCAGCGTTGTTGGGCACGTTCCGCGGCCGGCACTTGACAGTGTTGGCCACGTCGATCGGAATGTTAGCCACCTGCCCCTTTGTGCCATACTGGCCGCTGCTGTGATTCAAATGCTTAACGCTGATAAATGATAGACGTGGAGCTATTATGCTCTCTTCAACAGGGTGGAGAGCAGGCAGGTGAAGGGGCTTGAGAGGATATCGGTACCCGTGCGTAACACTCATTGTAGGGAAATGTTCAAGTCCTGCCGCGCCTACGAAGTAACGATTCTCCCTCTGCACGCTCGCCTACTTGATGTTTTTAAAGACGATAGTATTTCTTGGGGACCATCGACGAAAAAATTTTGGTATCTCTGTCTGTCTGTACGTTTGCTGTTTGTCCGTCCTAAGGATACCTCAAACGGCACCAAACGGCTAACCCCATTCGCAGCGCTCACCAATATCGCTCAATGTTTAGCGTTCATCGCTGTGCGATTGCCAATTAAAAAGCAATTATTGCACATATCTGAGGCACCACAACAACGCTTCGATGTATTTTATGTCTGACTTTATACTAGAAGAGGCACACACAGGTACCTGTAAGGAATTTAGCGTTTATCGCGCTGCGCTCATAGTGCAACGTGATGCTCAGAAAGGTGTTTCCAACGCTTTGTTAGGACATCACGGTTGTGGCACCTGCCCGTCGCTTTGTGTTCTACACCTTATCACCTCCGAGACTGGCGCGCATCTTTCTCCGCGGGCTGCACGCCTTCGTTTTCGAACATAACTGCCTGATGGCGCTTGTGTTTAACGTGCCTCGATGCGCTCGTTTGCCTCCGCTACACGCTCGAGTCACTCTAACGCAGCGCCTCCAAAATACCATTCACCGATTTTCTTGCGCAGAACATCAAATAAACGTTTTGTTCACTCTCTCGAGACGCAAAAATATCGTCTTTCGACGACATTTGGGTGTAACATGCAGATTTGGAACCAGTTTTTTTTTCTCTCCTGCCGGCTCAGAGGTCGCACGCGGTCGCGCGCGGCCACACCAAATGCCACTGACGCCCTCCTTTTTTGCTTTCTCTTTCACACTTCTTTCTCTCCCCACTACCAATCCCCCGTATGGCGTCGCTCAGGTGACCTCCTGAGAAAGGGACAGTTACGATGACAGATTTTTCTCTTCGCTTCTTTTTCTTCTAAATCCACTTAAAGGAGGCGATTGTGCGGGCCATCGAAAACCGACGCCTAGGGTGGCGGTGCGCCAACTAGTGAGCATTGTTGGAACCACCAGGGAGGCAACCTTGAATGTGACCACAGAAGTGTACATGCAACATCGGTATACACGCCACCCTCCGACATAGGACAAGCCGCGAGTGAAAGGAGCAAGTAATTATAACAACGCAAAAACAACAAGGAAGAGACAGAAGAAACAGGACATGACAGAGCGTTCTCCTGTTTCTTCTGTTTCTACTGTCTCCTCCTTGTTGATTCCTTGCTGTTTTCGGAGCAAAGCTCCTTAAGGCATGGGTCCTGCGCCTCCTGTATGTTATAGCCACCTCTCGTTTTAGTCCTTGGAATGTCCGCTGGATGACGGTTCCTGTGCATAATGAATATACGATGAAAAGATGCGAGATGATGAGTAAGTGAAATGAACTTTATTTGGTCCTGGAGAACCGGTCAGACGCCCCCCTAAGAGGTGTCCGCCGCAGTTGCTGCCCGCGTCCACGCCGGGACTGGAAGAGCGTGGGTCTCCACCCATTCGCAGGCCTCCTGGACTGCCGAGTATTGGACTGAGAGTTCGGGGCTTTTAAGAGCCCTCTCCCAGTCTTGTTCTGTGCTGAACTTTGCGCCGTGTAACGCCGGGCACTGCCAGAGCATGTGAGCGAGTGTGCAGTTATGTGCCTCACAACTAGGGCATCCTGGAGTTATGCCATCAGCAAAGTGCCTGAATGTGCTACGAGATGGAAATGAACCTGCCTGTAGCATCCGAAGAGCTGACGACTGTGGCCAAGTGAGCTTGGAATGCGGAAGCAGGTACCTCCGCCTTGACGACTGATAATGGGACGTCACTTCATTAAAGGTGCCAAGTGGATCTTTAAAGTTATCCGCGAACCCATCTCCGTACCCGCCCGGACCGCCGCGGCACGGTTATGGGCAAGTTCGTTGGCGTTGGGAAGAGTCGGATGCACCTCTGAGCCCATGTGGGCCGGAAACCAGGTGATTGTGTGGTGGCCTACTACACCCCTGGAATTCAGAATAGCGGCAGCCTTCCTAGAGATTACCCCCGAGGCAAAAGCCCGGGCGGCAGCCCTGGAGTCAGTAAATATCTCTGGACGCGAAGGGTCTGTTATCGCCAAGGCTATCGCTACCTGCACTGCTACGGAGGCAGACGCTTTCCTCACGGAAGCTGAGTTGAGTACGCGACTACGATGATCAACGACCACAGCTGCAAAACGATCGGAGCGGCCTTACTGCGCCGCATCGACGAAAGCTACACTACCCGTGGACTTAGCCACGACATCAATGAGAGACTTGGCACGTGCCTTTCGCCGGCCAACGTTGTACTCTGGATGAACGTTACGCGGGAAGGATGCCACCTCATACATACCCTTCATTGTTTGTGATAAAAAGATCTTCTGTTCCTCCCCTGCCGTATGATGATATCCCAGCGACTGTAGGAGACGCTGCCCAGCTTTCGTGGAGGAGAGTCGCGCGACCTGAGCTAGTGTTTGTGCCTCGGTCACCTCCATGATGGTGTTGTGTATGCCCAGACTCATGAGGCGGTCCGTGCTGGTGCTAATAGGTAGGCCTAGTACCCTTTTGATGCTTGCGAGATGGTGGTACTTGGAATGTTCACTAGATAGACGGACGAACGGACAAATAGAGAGACAGACGAACATGCGTCATACATACATACATACATACATACATACATACATACATACATACATACATACATACATACATACATACATACATACATACATACATACATACATACATACATACATACATACATACAGCACTCCTTCAATAGGTCTTTTTCGTTTAAAGAGAGTTTCTGCACACGCATTCATCATGTTTTTGATAAGAAATAAACTCAGCGCTCGCGTGTCACAGTGTTTTCTTGACTGCTCAATATGAAGGCGATGACTATACAAAAAACTGGCGTAATTGATAAAGGTCCCCAGTTCCGCATACCTATTTCGAAGGTAATCGTATAATCGTAATCGAAATAAATGCTTACGTTGTGTTTTTCTTTTATTAAGAGATGCATTAGGTACGGCTCAGGCACCCTAACGGTTGTACTTGGCACGCCAATATTTAACGTAACCCGGAACGTTTGGTTATGGAGCTTGAACTCAGTTACCATGTATGCGAGCGTTTTTAGAAACTTTGAAGCATGTTCCTTTCATTAAGAGTTCAAGCTACTTCGTAATTGGAGTTTCTCTATGTGGAATATCTTCCCAGTTGGAGTTTCATAAGCTCCATACCTGTAGAGCCACTCTATATGAAGCTGCCGTGCTCAACGCCCAACTTCTTTTTAATAATTCAATGGAAGGCGGAACATTAAGCCTCTTATTGGTGTGCGCTCTAATGGTGAACCACTACAAGACAACAGGTGAAGCAATGAGCTTGGACAGCGAGGATCTCTTGAGCGCTAAACACGGGATTCTGAATAAAACATGTCAGGTCTACAGTACTGCATCCACTCCTTAGGTAAGCAAGATTCAGCTCTGCCCTTCATATATTTGTTAGCATGCGTGTTCTTAACCAGTGGATGTTTTGAAGAACGTATGTAAAGTATGAATAAAAATAACACAAGTTGCTGCAATACCGGACTTCTACATGTCGTTTCAGCAAGTTAGGCTTCCCGAAGTCGTAGTTTATTTTTTTGCTCAATGTGCATTTTTTTCTTCTCTGGCTCTGACGTGCATGGGAGCTGTGTTGACTATAGCTAAAACAGGCAACTCTGAGCTGAATAATACCCTTGTTACATAGGCCGTCTATACCGCGGTTATGCTAACCACGGTAACGTTAACCATGGTTCTCTGATGTTACATGGCACACGAAACCGCGATGATGCCGCCAACCGCGGTTTAAGAAACCGAGCTTAGCAACGTTGCTTAGGCAGATAACCGAGAAAATTGTGGCGCCCACCCCCGATGGGTGCATGCCGCGAGTGTGCGTGGAGTTCTTTCTGTTAAGAGAAACACGGTATGTGTTTCCAGCTCTATAGTAGCTGTGTAACATCGGTGAACCGTGGTTGGTCATAACCGCGCTTAGCAGGGGTCATGGCAGGGGTATTAGAATTAGCACCCTACTTTTTGCTCTTGGTATATGGCACAAGCTCTGGATCTGCGTAGACACTCGGGGGATGATACGGTACTGTAGTGCTTTAAATACTACTAAACATTCTTCTTTCACTACAACGCTATATATATATATATATATATATATATATATATATATATATATATATATATATATATATATATATATATATATACATGATAGTCTTTACAATCGTCCTGCTTGGAGGTTTCATTGTTTAGTAGTTTACAGGAAACTTCCCCAATTTTTTTCTACATGAACGACTTACCTGTTCACCCTTCTTCTAATGCTCTGTATACAACGAACTGTGCACCGTATACCGTGAATATGCCTTCTACTGACATTTATTGCCCCCAGAAGCAATATACTGGACCTTGGTTTTCTGGAACACCTGACCTATGAACATAAATTTTGATTTAAAAAAACATGCCAGTATCCTTCAACAAGTCTTGCCTTCTTTAGTTTTAACCATCCTTCAACTGCGAAAGGCGAAGCTTAGTATAAAGTTACTATGACGTCGCAACGGAAGGTGCAAGTGTTGATATGTGGAAAAGAATACTTGTTCTAAGTAGCTTACTTAGGTATGACAATAGAATTCTATTTTTGTTTAACTTGTATAAGTAAACTGAGCCTTTAAGTGACCTTGCTGTCACATCTTCAAAGCTTGCAGTGGCCGATTTCTACAACGTCGACCCTCAAGGAGGACTCAACGACGACCGCTAAGTATACACGAAAAGATGCCACTCGATTATTTTTTCTTTCTGTGTTCTTGTCTTCCCGATGGGAACTATCAGCAGAAGTTTGGCTTGACCCGCTTAGCAAAGCCGCTCAGGTAGATTTGTCTAGCTTTGCATGGTGATTTACTTTCGACAAGCGGCGCAATTTGCTCTCTAGGGAACAATACGCCGAGAAAGTCTGCTGTGGTGGCTGTCTTTCTGGCGAGTTTTTGGCGCAAAAGCAGCATCACCATTAGGGTCCTTCGGCGAGCGTGAACCAGGGCACATGGCAGCGGCGCATTAGTGAACCACAGTGCCATTTCCTATTACGGCCATCTAGCTTTTCCAACGAATCGCAAAGTTGTGTGAGGCAACAGCAGGGACAAGGAAGTTGGCTCTCTTTCTATGCGGTTGAGTGAGTACGCGTTGTGCAGATACTGCAATACAGTCCGGAGACAGTTCGCGATAGCACCGTCCGTTTGTTCTATCGACGCAAAGGCATGCCATATACATAAGGCACAGGCAAATATTTACTTAGTCTTGTATATGTATATATATATATATATATATGAAATCTAACAGACGACGATGCCAAAAAACGTACAGGGAAAGTTATTAGAGTGAATCGTATATAAGGGAAGTTATTAGGCCGAGCGTTATGTTACTGTGAAGAAAGAAACGTTGCTAGAAAGATAACTTGCCGTGAGCAGGAACGCAACCTGCGACCTTCGAATAACGCGTGCACACCACCTCGTGCAGACCTATATTCAAATTGCAGCTTTGAGACACATAAGGCAAGTGGCACGGAATTTCCGCCAACACCTAGCCTCTCCAGAAGCGGATAGGCCTCATACTTCCTTTTGTTGAACAATAACTGCACGTGGTGACTGTCTACCAATTGGTTTTACGCGGCGAGACCTTCAGTTCCTCCATGGTGTCTCAAACAGCCAGTCATCAATCTGACAATACCAGGCATCTAGAAAGGGAAGACTTGTCAATACCAGCCCTCAAGCAGCTCACCTTACTTCCGCTGTTCAAGAAGTACCAATACTGCACCCATGTGTTCACCGACGGCTCCGTCCTGCCAAATAGCTCAACAGCGGCGGTCGTTATTCCAACGCACGCACAACCATCAAATTCAGGAGAGCTCATACAATCACATGAACGGCAGCAGAGCTTTAAGCAAAGCACGCAACGATGGACGATCCTTGTGACTGCAAGGTGCCACTGCAGTAACTTCTGTCAAATCTATGCCGTGGTCCACACGTGCAGTTGGTATTTCAGACAGCAGAAATGCTACACCATGTAGCCGAGAAAGGGCACCACGTTATATTTCAGTGGCTGTCAAGCCACTGTGAAATTATTGGCAATAAACAGGCTGATCAAGCTACCCGTCAAGCCCATACAGAAGACAATGACCTTGCAGTCAATACCTCTCTCTAGGACGGACGCTGCTAGGAGGCTCCGCATGCTTGCTCGCAAATGCTCCGTGTCACTTTGGAATAAGCCTGTTTTTAGGCATGAAAGATTATAATCTCTTGATTGATATGTAGGGTTTAACGTCCCAAAACCACCATTTGATTATGAGAGACGTCGCAGTGGAGGGCTCCGGAAATTTCGACCACCTGGGGTTCTTTAACGTGCACCCAAATCTGAGCACACGGGCCTACAACATTTCCGCCTCCATCGGAAATGCAACCGCCGCAGCTGGGATTTGAACCCGCGACCTGCAGGTCAGCAGCCGAGTACCTTAGCCACTAGACCACCGTGGCGGGCAAGATTATAATCTCTTGATCGTACGTTGAGCTTACGGCTTGCAACAAAACTTCGACGAGGTGACGTTATATACTGCTCTGTGCAGACTATGGTTGGGAGTCACGTTTGCCAGTGCGTACGCGTTCCGCATAGCGACGGCCGACACCGCCGCCTGTGCATACTGCGGAGATGAAGAGACAATTCGACACGTCCTGTGGGACTGCCCGGAATATAACCTAGAAAGTCAATACCGTTCTAGTACACTGAACAATTTAGATGACCAGCCGCTGTCAGAAGAATGTATACTGCGCCATCGTCATGACTCATCATCACAGAAGAAGGCCATGCAAGCTGTTGTAGTGCCATCATCACCATCATCATTTTTTCCATCACCGCGCCGCGTCTCTCGCGCAGCTGGCGCGAGCTCGAGCTGCGCGAGAATTAGAACGAGCTGACACGCCTGGCGTGGCGGACGCTGGTAGCCGACGTGGCTCCGCTTCAGGCCTAGAATAAAGTGGCGAGATCGGCACGGCCCCATCGGCCGCCTTCGACGTCATCTCGCGTCTCCTCTTCTCTCGCCGCTACATTGGTGACCCGGAGAACACGCCCTTCGCCGAGCGGCCCGCGGCCATGTTCCCCCAACTCTGCCCACCAGTGCCGCCGTACCAATCAACTTACCCCAAGGTATGGTTTATGCAGCTCGACGCTGTTCTTGCGGTGAATGGCATCACGGACCAGCTGCTAATGCATGCCATTCTTCTCGACGCCCTACCGGTCGAGTTGCGCCATCTCGCTGCCACTTCAAGCACCAGCCCGCAGCCTTACGATTCCCTCTGCACTGCGGTGCTCGCCCGCAGCGGCAACACATACCGTCCGCTTCCGTTTACCCGCACCAGGCAGGTTTCCCCGGCGTCGCAGAGCAAGGTACGAACCGGTCCGCAGCCCTCCACTGACCGCTACCTCGGTACCCCGGCTTCGACTACTCCTCCTACCTCAGATCCAGTCGCACGAAGATCCAAATCTGCACCTGAGCACGACGACCAGGTAGACGACGCTCCCACTTCGACTGGTCTCAGCACCGAGAGAGGCGTCCCCTTGGAGCCCGCGAACGCAGGTCTGTCACTCGTGCCGGCCACTTGCACGTCTTCCTCCACCCCAGACAACTCAGGCAGGTCAGTCTTCACGACGGCAACCTCGCCGCACGCCTTGGAGCCTGCCGCAACTACGGACATCGTCGTGCCTGCTATTCGCCCCACAATCGCGGAGGCATCGCCGTCGACGGTGTCCGAAGATGACTCTCAACTGGCCTTAACGCGCCATACGTCTTGCAGGCAGCCACTATCACCTACCTCAACGTCTCCCGCAGCTGAAGTTCCTGCCCGTGACATGCTACGACCGAACTTCCGGGATGCTGCCGGACAGACCGCACGTTTTGTACCACCCATGCAGGCGGACAACCACCAGGCTGCCGCGACGAGCACGGGCACGCCATTCAACCCCCAGGCCACGACTTCTGGGCTCCACAACCATCCCTCGGAGCCTTTGACGCTGGACGGCAACTACCAGACGTGTGTTCGCAACGCGGGCTCGTTGGTGACACGAGCGACGACGCCCAATCCTACTGCCTGTCTACCACACTTGACAGCGCACAGAAGAAATCATCGCGTTCGCCGTAAAACACAACGTCCCCTTTTCAAGCGTCCTGCTATGCAGCCGTGCGTTGCAGCTTTGGCCTTCAAGACGGCGCAAACACCTACGAGGTTTTCCCGACGCAAGGGCCAACCACTTGCCGTGCACATGACTAGCCGCAATGCACGGCGTTTCCACATCCGTCGACTCGGCCACACGCCCCGGCATGCCGGTCGCAGTGCTACGCGGAGGCCGGTGTTTCATCGACAGAGACGTCCGCACCAGCACGACCGCGACGTTGCTCCTTGTCGACAGCAGGCTCGGCACCCTGTGCGCTGTCGGAGACCCCGCTGTGGCTGTGAAACTTCAGTGCTCGGTCATCATGGGTGCGTTCCGACCATTCACACTATTTCGCCCACATTACCGGCGCGAGCTCTTCAGCGCCTGTCCACAGCTCCAGCTGTGGGCACGTTTGTCAGCCGCGTCTACTCGAAACGGCGGGTGCGCATTCGAATGGTCCCGCCGCGTAATTGTGGGATGGACGTGTCTATGAACACAGCGACCCGGCACTTCCTCCTGCGTCCTCTGCGCAACTCCCAGTGTCGCCCGCCAGAGACCGCTGCCTACTGATGGCCCTTAAACGTTGACAAACTGGACTTGCCAAAGGAACACTTTATGGACTGCCGTTCATGTACATAGCATTTGTCGCCCTCTTTCTTTTTTTCATATGCCTTCAAATCGCGCAAAGCGCTAGGGGGGGAGCCCTGTAGTGCCATCATCACCATTATCATTTTTTCCATCACCGCGCCGCGTCTCTCGCGCAGCTGGCCGTCGACGAGCTGGCGCGAGCTCGAGCTGCGCGAGAATTAGAACGAGCTGACACGCCTGGCGTGGCGGACGCTGGTAGCCGACGTGGCTCCGCTTCAGGCCTAGAATAAAGTGGCGAGATCGGCACGGCCCCATCGGCCGCCTTCGACGTCATCTCGCGTCTCCTCTTCTCTCGCCGCTACACTGTACTGGGCTTTTTGTGAAATACTGGCCTGTCGCCTCTGAGTGGACTGATTTTGTGTGCGTGTGTGTCTTTTGCTCTTATTTATTTTTTAACTCTCTCTCTCTCTCTCTTTGAACGCCCTATTCGCCAACCCCAGTGTAGGGTAGGATACCAGATACTAGCATCTGGTTAACCTCCCAGCCTTCCTTTTTTCTCGTTTCTCTCCCTTTATTGGATATATATGTGAATGAAACGTGGGAGTGTCAGTCAACACCATCTGTAGCCATGGCGAGCGTGTCTGGCCCACTCTTTACGAGCCTGTTTGTCGTCACGCAGAACGTGAACCTATTACGACTGAAGGAAAGAAAAACTAGGAACAAAAATACATAAATAAATGTAATGAGATAAAGTGACCAATAAAAAAGAGGAAAAGAGAAAAAGAAATAAAAAGGACAGACCGAAAAAAAACGTAACAAAAACTGAGAAGGCTACCCTGCTGCGCACTTCGTTCAAGCTTGGTGTCACTGGTTCAAAGCTGCCTCTATTTGTTCAGCAGATCAAACGAGTCGAATCATTTTTTTTTTCAATCAGCTACATCCTCCACCAGCTACGCGAAGAGGTATAAAGCTCACTCTGCGTGTTTCCCGATGTGTATGTGGCGGTTAATTAAACAGTGGAGATGGTATTCGAGGGACGCAGCGACGCTATGTCTTTGGGAATGATGATGTTTTTTGTACGACGCTTTCGGTGACCTTTCCATGCGAACACAATTAGGTTTTGCCGCAATGTGCGACAGATTACTTGTTTTAGATACGAAGCTCCTTAAGCCGTCGGTCGTGCGTCCGCGATGTATGTAGTAGTAGTAGTAGTCGTCATCGTAGTAGTAGTAGTAGTAGTGCATCGTAGTAGTACGTAGCCACCTCCACAGCCGGACTAGAGGAGCGGCGCGCGTGCACTCATTTGAATTGAAGAGGAAACCCACGCACGTTAATCAAAAATAGATTGTTGTTTCGCAATAAAGAACCTACGGAGACGAGTATCGGTGACCTAATCAATAAAGCATGTGTTGAATTAGATCTTTATTAAAAAAATACTAGTAACGGAAGGACACAGTTTGAGCACTATATTACCAGAAAAGGTTACCACGTTAAACTCGCTGGGCGTAACCTCCTTGGTTTTAGCAAGGTTTAGCGAAGGTTGGGCCACAGTGCCATGAACTAGCGGCGGTGAAAATGAGAACTAGACACGAACCGCAGGCCGTAAGAGAGTGCACGCTTGCCTAATCTCGTTTAGTCCTTGAAATGTCCGCTGGATGGCGGTATTTCATGATGAATATATTGTCGCAACGTGCAAAGAACAGGACACAAGGCTTCGTTTCAACGTGAACAGCAAGGCTCTATTCGCACACAAAAACAAAGCGCAAGTGCAGACGCGTAACGTCGTCTTCCTTGAAAAACGCCAGAGGCTGCCGCTCGTGATGCTGGCTTCTTCCTCCTCTGTTGTGCTTACGGCTAATAACTGTGACAGTATGATGAAAATATGCCATGTGGCGGTACTTGGAATGTTCACTAGATGGACGGAAAAATGAACAGACGCACGGGTGAACAGATGGACGAATGGATGGAAGGATGGACGTATGGATGGATGCACGCACGGACACACGGAAGAAGGGACGGATGAACGAATGGACGCGCAAACAGATGGATGGATGGACGCACAGAGGGACACGCGGACAGACGGATGAAAGCATGGACGGTTGCACAGACGGACGCATGAACGAATGAAAGCAAGAACGAACGGACGGACTGACGCACGGACGGACTGACGGATGCCTCTCTCCAGTCCTCATGCAATCCGTGGATACGCTGTGATTTTTTCCATTTCGGAGCATTGGTTCAAAGCGCGGTTTGCGAAGTAACATTTCATGTACTCGCAGAGGCAGGAACGGAGAAATAACGTTAGCCGCGTTTTTTAATGGCCTAAGCCCGCAGTTGATGGGCAATTCTCTAGTAACTACGTGGCAAACACTCTGATTGCTGATCCTCTTCTCTGTCCAACTAAGAGTTATACAACAATGTCTGAATAAACACAGAACATACTTGATGCTCACTAAAAAAAACTAGTATCAGAAGGACGCACTTTGAGCCCTATCTAGTTGCCACGTTGAACTCGCTGGGCGTAGCCTCCTTGGGCTTAGCAAGGTTTAGCGAGTGTCGGGCTGCAGTTCCATTAAGTAGGGGTGGTGAAATGTGGGGACTAGGCACGAAGTGCAGGCCATAAGAAAGTGCGCACATGCCGCTCCTCTAGTCCAGCCGTGCCACCTCTCGTTTAGTCCTCGGAATGTCTGCTGGGTGGCGGTACTTCTATATGATGAAAAGATGCGAGATGGTGGTACTTGGAGCGTTCACTAGATGGACGGACGGATGAACAGACGCACGAATGAAGAGACAGACAGATGCACGGACGGATGGATGGATGAATGGGCGGATCGATTCACGGACGGATAGACAGACGTACGGTCGCACAGATGGGCGCAAGGATGGACGGAAGCAAGAACGAACGGACGAACGGCGGCACAGACGGACATACGGTGCTTCCCCACACTCATCATCATGCACTCCGTGGATATGCTGTGATCTTTTACGCTCTATGGCCCCAACAAAACACGTATTTGCGTGTTACAACACACCAGAAAAGTTCAAAACTCTGTCGAGAGTGCTCGTGGTGGTTCTCTCTAGGTTGTTGCTCTTCATAGCACTACTGAAACCTAGCCTCATTCCCTTTACCCCTTACAAAAAAAAGGGAAAGCAAGACGTAGAAGCTATGTGCATTATGCATGACGCTTAGTTGATTTCCCTCTTCTGTTTACAGTAAAGATAAAAACCACTCAAGGCCAAGCTTGTTCAAAATTATTTGTGAAATATTGCTTGTTATATTTGGATTATGAGAAATGATGAATGATGAGCCAAAGAGAAAGAATTTGCATACAGGGCACTGTTGTTTTCGAGCGTTTGGGCAGCTTGTGGCTATAACTATGCGACCCAGTGACGGTATAGATCACTGATATTTGCTTTCGTGGTCTCCACAGCATTTTTCGTACACATCTTTGCTGGTAACGCGCACAAATCCCTTGTATAATCTGAGCTACAGCATTCTTTCTAATTTTTTCTGCACTGGCATGAGAGATCAACGTCACTGACTTTACTGTCGCCGAGGAAATACAGTTATAGAACTTAATTTAGTTTATGTCGTAGCCTGAACTGCAGTCAATAAAACACCTCCAGATTTTTTTCGAGCCCTGTTATATTCTTTAAAAAAACAAGCACACATACCCTTAATTTTTCTTGTCTCTTCACAAAAAATAATTTGAAGCGCTGAAAATACTTCACTGTTGTGATAAAAACACTGCCTAATTTCGATAAATAGATTCCTAAATCAAAACGCTTTCACCGAAATAATCTGTGTTGAGCAAAAAAAGCTCATTCGCATATGCGTTGACCATAATAAGTAGACAAAATCACAGAAGGATTTATTTTTTACACGAAGCATAACAAAAAACCCTATGCAAAGCTAGGTCCGCAATAAAGGTACCATCTCCTGATATAGCCACTCCGTCATTTTGTAGTGACATCTGCTATGCGAAGGAATGCTTTGGTTGGCGAGACAATTTCTTCTCGTTGTGCGGCCTGAGAGCTATGGGGAATTTCGACTCGCCTCTGATAGCAATCAAAAGGACACACACGCATACGGCAGTGTTCAACGGCACGCCGCTCTCAATAAAGTACTTCCGCTATATTGGTCGTGCTTGAGGTAAAACTGCTGAATATTGGCGCTGCATTCCAATTATAGCTACGGCTCTGTTTTGGTGAGGAAAATACAAATAGAGAGAAATGAAGATGAAAGACGATGACATTTACCAAGCTTGATCCAGTTTCATATCCTACACGTGGTGTTACGGAATGAGAAAAGTTATGCACCATTTCCCTGAAGGTAACCTGACCGACGAGATGCGAAGCAGCACCGATGCGCACGGCTTTGACCCCGTTGAAACGGGTGTCGACGTGGGTGCGGAAGAACGTTTTGAAGCAAAACTATGTGCAATTACTCGAGTAAAAGTTTGTTTAAAATGCAAAGACATGGGAGGCGGGTTGGGTTTCGTGTAAGTTTCATTGCAGACAAGCGAGCCGTTCCATTCGACGTTTGGTGGATCGTTGCGGGCCCTGGAGAAGGTGAAGCGAGAGAAAATCATGTTGGGAGCTGGCGGTGGAGACAGCAGCCGCTGCGGTTGAGAGAGAGAATGCCGTCAACGTCCAGCTGCGACTTGACCTACTTGGCATCGTTCCAGCAACTACAGTGAGGGGAGCGTGGTGAGGCGCCTTGCCACGGAGACACGGACGGACAGCGTTATGCAGGCTAGTGAAAGAACTGCTTCGCGTATAAGAGATAAGATGGATAAGAACTAACAAGAGAAAGAAAACAGTTGACAGTTAATGAGAACACACACAACACGAACTTCTGTTGGAGGTTCACAGACGCTCGTGAAATCCAGTCGCCCTCAGGAGGCTCAGCAGAACTTTCGTGGCCTTGCGCATGCGGAAAACCATGGACTGAAATCCCTGAAACTTGTCTCCGGATAGCAGCCTTGCATCAAGGTGATCGATCTTGGCTCCTAGATGATGTCGTTGAGTCTGGTAGGGTGAAACTTTGGTGAATATGCATGGCTTTCTGCGTCTGGCTGCTGGTTCTTAGCGAGAAATGAGTGAAGGTTGAAATAATAAACTGAATCACAGTTACGCCGCATTATAGCGGTTAATTTACTAGAGTAGTCTTAAGACGCAGCGTTAAAAATCATACCCGTGACATCAAAAACAAAGATCGAGTTATAGTACAACAAAGGCACATAGGTGGCTAGCAATCACCAAATTAAAAAAAAAGTGATGAGATTCACAGGTTATTTTGGTAAAAATTATAAAGCGTTGAATGATTTGATTGATTGATTGATTGATTAGTTGACTGGCTGACTGAATAGTAGTATCGACCACGAGTGCGGATCACCAAGGCGATCTTTATTATTGCATATAGTCAGAAAAGGTGCGTGTTGCATACTGAACGAAATCTGCATGTACATGAATGGCCAAAAACAGGCACCGCAATTTTACGTGGAGAACTATAGCAGGGTAGGAGTCTCAGTAGTCGGTCAGGCCAGCTTAATATGCATATAATGCTAAAGATAAATAGGGATGCCTAATACAGTTATGATAATACAAAAATAAAGAACAAAAACCCCCCAAAATTACAGGGTATATATCCTAGGAGGGAATATTGATGAGTGAGGCAAAGCGTCTGTCCGTCTGTCCATCTCTCTGTCGATCGACTCGTGTGTCTGTCCATCCATCAGTACATCTGGCTGTCTTCATGTCTATGTGTCTGTCTGTTTGTCCGTCCATTCGTCCGTCCGTCCATCCGCTCTTATCACACTAGAGCACGCATTGGACAGACGGATGCTTCGCCTCACTCATCATGATTCACACCGTGTTTATGCTGTTAACTTCTTAGATATGCGAAAAGTATTAACGTTATCTCGTGAAATTATTTACAAGGACATATATAAACAACGACATCTAGTGATATTTCTAAGGATATATAGGACATATACACACAACTCCATGTAGTCAGCAATTTTTAAAACTAACTAGAACTGGCTGCTACTACAACACATTATTTCTAAGACAGAACGACCCTAAGGAGCTTCTCCCCAAAAAGGTTTTATGAGGAATATAATGCTTTCGCCTTGAAAATGAAAGTGCCGAGTATAATAACACACATTTTTTCACCATGTAGGCTGTGGTGACATGTAGCCTACTCCCGTGCTGTCATGTAGCTCCATGTAGCTGTAATCACAGATGCTACACTTATCCTGTCAGCACTAACCTTTATAAGCCTCATGCCAAAAGAAGAGCCACCGATCTGCGCTGTCACTGGCCATTATCCCCTTCTAACGCTCTCACCACGCAGTCGAGCAACTAATGCGTGACCTCGACTCTACTTTCCCAGAAAGAAAAAAAAAAAGAAAATCTTGAACGTGCGGGTCTCCACCAATATCGTAGATTGTCACGGCACACCTGGCTCGTCGCGACACACCTCGTGAAGGGGGAGGCGAGTCAGAGCTCGTAAACATCTGCGCGCATTTCCCCCAAGCACGTTTTTCCACTACAGTACCCGAGGCTGGACGCGTCGTCCTCGGCAGATGCAATCGTGCGAGTGTGAAATCGGCTTATCCTAATTTCCCAAATGTTGCCACGAAAGACGCGCCGCCATCTTTATCGCGAGGTGTTTATACCCCGCTTCTTACCCACAGCCTACATCGATGGTCTTTTCTACTTATTTTCTGATTTTCCCGTTGGGTACAAGAGTGCACTCTACGGGCTTTCATTTCTTGTTTATTCAGTCGGAAAGGGTATTCCATTTCCTTCAACACATGGCGCAGTGGAATTGTAGTCCTCGGGAAAACGAACCAAGTCAGTCCGGCAAGAATTGAGCACGTTCAAAGGCTAGCGTAGAGGCTGGGTATTTGGTCAACCATCATGACGACTCGCTTGTACTGCGCACTCCGGCCATATCCTGAGCACCCATAGGGAAGTACACAATGCAGTTTGGCTCCATGGAAGATCATTTTGATAAGGAACTACTAGTGGGCTAGTTCATTAGAAATCATGACTTACGGTAGCGCACACACTAAGAACAAGGACAGCGCAAAACATAATAGAGAATCATAAGCGTTGAACGTCCGTGTAACAAAAGTAATGAAAAATATTCATATGCAGTCTAGACGGGAACACGCCAGCCTTGTCATTATTCGCGAAATAAAAGCGTATGACAACAAAGAGTGGTTCTACTGTTCCAATGGGCATATAAATAATAGCTCAAAATAACACACACACACACACACACACACACACACAGAGAGAGAGAGAGAGAGAGAGAGAAAATATCGAGATGAGACTTCGGCCGAAAATATTTGTGCTGTATTTTTTCCCCTCTATACACACCCCTTCCCAATGTCATTGTCTATTATCCCAACTGGATTTTTCGGCGTTTACGCCGTTATATAGCTCACCGGACCCGACTTGCTTAAGGTTTCGCGCTTGCACGGCGAGGAAAAATTTGTGTTTTTCCAATATTGACTTAACGTCATCGAGCAGCACTCAACCGACTTTGCATATTCACATTTATAGTATTTGCAAAAAAATGCTCTTTGAACCACAGAAGTGTCTATACTGTTTAAGAGAGTATAGAAACATCGACAAATGCGACAATTCTTTCCTTTTTTTCTGTAATTTTGTCACAAGTTTAGGTGGGTCAAAAAGTTTAAATTGAAATAATTTATTTCACTTCTTCACTTGCTAGTTTGCGCCGAAGATTGAATGAGAACGCGCGTTAATAGTTTTTCTGTGGTGTCAAGCTACAGCTAGCTAACCGATGCTATCCAAGCACGCAAACAAAAGTTTCATAGCATGCCTCTGTTAGGTGGGGCAGGATAAAAGTTCCAAAACACAGTCAATGGAGAAAGTTCTCTCGGTTATAAAATGCATGCAAGTTCATAAAGCGCACGTTCATCAGCGTAAGCTGTGATGCATGACTGAATGTGTTAACAGTTATTTATTATACTAAACATTCTCACGAGCAATCATGTCGTCTCTTGCTCTATTGATAACATAGTGAACAATTTTTGGACTTCTGCGATTTCTTTTTTATTTACTACAGCTTTCGTCACTATCGTCCATATTTTAGGAACATCATTACTGATTATATTTATTGAACGTAGCTGATTATTATTGTTATTGTACGCAAAGCCTTAGCCTCGTGATAACCCTATGTATGAATCCTCGGGAGGTTCCCCTGGAGAATTGCATATAAAAGTTCTGGGCCTTCTAGCATATTTTCTTAACATGGTACTGAAAGGTCACCTTTGCAATGAACGTGACTGGTTGTGATAATGGAACTGCCAACCTAGCTTCACACCGGTATGGTAAGCAAGTGTAAGTGTTTTTTCACTCCTATACACTTATGTCCAGCGAAATATTGTTACGGAGACGAAGTAAAGGAAGACGAGCGGCAGAAGGAGCTGACAGGCACGCGAGTGTGCCAATCATCCGTACCGAGCAATCATACCAATCAGACGTACCGATTATACGTACTAATCATACGTACTGAGCAAAGTTGAGGCAAGATGGCCGCTGTCAAGTCTCGGCTGGACCGTTCCGTTCGCACAAATTCTTAACGAAGAAGCCGATATTTTTGACCAGCTCGTTTGCTCAGACGACTGTCAGTAACCTGCAAGCCTTCGGAACAGCGACGGGCAGAGGGCCGTTCACGTTGGGTCGTCACTCTGTTCCTTCACTCCTTTTTGAGTTCCGGTCCAGCTGTCTTCGGCGTCTGGGTGCACCCTTCCGGGGTGTGCGGCCATTGCGGGCGGTGCTGACTTGAGCTTAGCTGACTGATGTCTGTCGCGTCTCCCGGCCAGGCAAACTCTACCTGGTCGGCATCTCTCACTAATGATAACTTACCCATTGATCTTTTCTTGCGCAGCGGTCTCAGCAGCATTCCGGTGGCTCTTTTCCCAACAAATGGGGCTTCTATTCACATGAAAAACCCCAAAATCATCCAGGAGGAGCTACGGAAGAGGAGCTACGGAAGAACTCATCACTGAGGTGCGACAGTTTGGTCGTGGAGGTATTTTGTGCTGTTCCCCAGATCAGGCCTGCGTATCAGATTGCTAAAATGCACATCGTTTGCCTCTCTCCCGGTGAGCCCTTTTGTTCCTCTTCACTTGGCCTGTGTGAAAAATTTGGTTCGTGGGGTAGACTTGAGCCTGTCTCCACCCAAAATTCTAGAGAGGTTTTCTGCTGCAGGCGCGGTGGCAGTTTTTCGCTGTTCACGTAGCGCTGACAAAAATAAGATCCTGACAGAGTCGGTGATGGTTACCTTTGCTGGAACTACTAGACCAACAGAGATCAAAGCGTGGCCACTGATATATCGGGTCGAAGTGCTATCTCCTCGTCCACTGCAGTGCCATAGATGCTGGTGTTTTGGGCATAGCATTAAGGGTTGCCGATCAGTAGAGCGGTGTCAAATGTGTGCAGGACAACACAATTCTAAAGAATGCACAGCTCAGGAAAGGTCTTCCTGTCTCTGCGGTGGCTCTCACCCATCTGATGATGACACATGCCCTGCGAGAGCTTAGAAGATTCAAATTATGGAAATAATTGAGCAACAACGTTGTTGAAGACGCGAAGCTCGAATCGCCATCGCAGAGCGCTCTCGTGGGTACGAAGATGCTGCGATCCGTAATAACCATGTCATAGACTCGTCACTCTCAGACGTGATAGCCTCGACTATTGAGAAAACAATGACAAAGCTATTTAGGAACCTTTTTTGTGACTCTGACGGAGTCATTTGCTCAAATAGTAAATGCACGAATTGCTCAAGTCCTCATGAATGTTAATCATCCACATGCAGTCTCTATGCTTTCTTCAGCTAAACAGGTCAATGCAGGATCTGTAGAGACAGGGCCTTTTAAACCCAGCCACCCGATAACAACACATGTTGAAGAGTTATATTCATCAAGAGCTGGTCCATCGAACTGCGGTCGTAAAATAATCCCCATTTGACATCTGAATTGGAGCTCTGATTCAGGTCCGCAAGACTCACAAATGGAATTCGACACAAAAAACAATGACACGGCTGGCATCGCCACGAAAAAATGGATCTCCAGTGAGTCCTAAAGGGAAAAGTAAAAAAAATATCAGAAATAAATAGCATCAAAGCAGGATTTTCTGAAAGATAGCTTATTGCAGAAGGCAGTGAATGCTGCCGGCATATCTTCAAAATAGGTGGATTAAGAATCTTGCAGTGGAATCGCCGGTCAATTTTTTCCGGGACACCTGATTTATTTTGCCTTTGTAATTAGCATTTCCCGGATGTTATAGTGTTGCAAGAAACTTGGCTTTCTAATGAAAAAAACCTTTAATCTTAAAAACTACCGAACATTTCGCTTAGACCGCTCCTCTCGAGGAGGTGGTTTATCGAGGAGTGTTTATCTCTTCGAAAATTGCACATCGGGTGAAAGTTACAGGTCAAATAATGAATTTATAATGTGAAATTTTAACATTAGATATCGCACTTCCGGGACGCCTTCCCTTTTCGTTAGTAAACGCTTATTTTCCGTCAGGTGTTCAAAGTTCTAGTGTTTTAAATACAGTAATTTCGTCTTGCAGAAAAGACATATTAATAGTAGGAGACTTCAATTCTCATCACACTTCGTGGGAATTTAGAGCAGATATGAGTGGAAAGCGCTTGTGGGATATTGCTGCTAAAAATATTTTAACATGCATTAACCAGCGAACCCCCACGTTTGTATGCAATCAGACTCATTCTGTGATTGATCTGACTTTCTGTAGTCCTAGCCTCTGTATTTCTACATGGTCTATTTTAAACTCGGGTACAAATCGCGATCATTTTCCTATATTGTTGAGCTTGTATATCCCGTGACTTCAATAATCAGGTAGCCCACATCTCACATCAATTTTAATACATTTGAGCAGACACTACGTGTGGCTTGGTCAAAACGAACCAAGGTAAATGAAGAGCGAAATGTTATCAACTTTAAGGATGCTATAAAACAGTCTTTAAATAAAGCTAAATTCACAGTTCAGGTCTCTAAACAATGCCCTTTGAATCATTGGTGGAACTCTGATTGTTCACGTCATTACAGACTAAGAAAAGCAGCGTGGCGAAAACTGCTCTATAATCAGTGCCCTAGAAACTGGAGCGATTACAAATACGCGGCTGCAATTTTTAAGCGAACAGTTGCCGCTGCGAAGGATAACTATGATAGCCAACGTTCTGAGTTCCTTTCAAAGCCTGGCCACAGGAAATCACTTTTCAACTTCCTTAAAGCCGAAAAAGTAATCCCACCGACAACAAACCTCGAATCGTTAGTTTCAACGCCACGCGAGTTGCCTACTTTTCTGGAAAATATTTCTCAAGGGCTGGAAAGCCGCTTCATGGCTGCTAACTTTTACCACTCGCCGTGCCCTGTTAACAGCGATGACTTTGAAAAGGTTACAGTGTCAGAAATAGCACAAGTGAAAATATTGCCCAATTCTGCTCCAGGTCCCGATGGAATAACTGCATCGGTAATAAAAATAATCGATAAAGTATCACTTCAAGATTTACTTGCAATAGTTAACCACTCCATTAGACATTCGTGGATTTCGCCTGAGTGGAGAATCGCGAAAATAATTCCTTTATTAAGGAAACGTGGAGCTGGGTTTACTTCGCATAACATTAGGCCTATTTCACTCACATATAATCTGGTAAAACTAATCGAAAAACTTCTACACATTAGGATAGACAACTGGTTGCACGAAAATGCAATTATAAGCCCATGCCAAATTGGATTCAGGCAAGGCTGCTCCATTTGGTGTGCCCATGTTGATCTGGAAAGCAGGATACAACTAGCTCGTTCTAAAAAACAGGTTTCCTAACTAACTTTAAATATTGCAAAAGCTTATGACAGTGTGGAACACATTAAACTAATAAATTCGTTAACGCACATCGGGTTACCAAATTACTTTGTGGCATGGGTTTACTCCTTTCTAAAATATAGAAAATTCTATTGCGCTTAATCTGGCATGTCGTCTTCAAAGTATAAACAAACTAGAGGTCTTCCCTAAGGTTCGGTACTTTCACCATTATTATTTATTATATTATTGTGCACAATTCCAGTACAACATGATGTACAGGTCTATGTATATGCTGGCGACATCGCATTTTTCGCTACAGCTACAGATATACATACATTATATCAGATGCTACAGTTTTATATGAGCGCTCTGGACACATGGTTAGACGACATTAATCTATCAATAAACATCAGGAAAAGTGCAGTCGCACTTTTTTTCTATAAGTGTTCCAGTGCAGATTTCCGTACTTTACAGACAAGACTTTATCCCGCAGGTGAACTCGATTAAATACTTAGGCGTGACTTATACTGAAAACCTAAATTAGAGTCCGCATATAGAAAATATGGCAGCTAAAGGAGCACAAGCGCTTGGGATGCTTCACAGACTCAACAATAAACGTTGTGGTTTACGTCGTGATGTGCTAGTAATGATATATTGTATGTATTTTCGCCCAGTATTGGAGTTTGGCTATGTCTTGTTTTCTGGAGCACCCGCCTACTAAATTAGACCACTGGTACTACTAGAACGCGAAGCGTTACGTTTATGTCTTTGGCTGCCTAAATTTGCCGCAATTAATATTTTATATAAGGAAGCACGTCTGCCTTCTCTTCGTGCTGAGTTCCAAATACTAGCAGTCCGTATCTTCCTAAAAATATACGCATTCTCACATAGGAGGTCACAATATGTTTTCACTAATGAGCCGACGTCCTTTTTTAACCAACAGTGGTATACAATAAAGTGTCCACAAGTCATCGTCGTACAGAAGCTCTTGGAAACATTACAAGTTAACCTTCGTACAGTACGGGTACTAACAACGCCTATTGAAACAATGAAAATGGAATTTGACAATATTTTTCCTAATAATTGGAACAATCTTTCCAGTAGATAACTAAATGCCATTTTGAAAGACCACCTGGCAAGATTAGACAAAGATTGTAATAGCAACTGATGCTTCATTTCGCGAAGACAAGTCATGAGTTGGAATTGCATCTTCAGTGTTGGTTGGTCTTTTTTGATTCGTTTACCCGCTTTTACACCTATTCATCAAGCGGAATTACTGGCAATTCTCTAAGCGTTACGAAAGTTACCTCAATCAATAGCAGATGCTATTATTTTTTCAAACTGCTTGTCTATGTGTAGTTCATTAACTGCGCCTAATATGTCCAATGCTTTAAAAGTGTTTTATGACCTTGCCCCAAGACATTTACGACTCATTCGCTTGTTGTGGATACCAGGGCATAAAGGTTTAACCCTCAATGAATATGCAGACGAACTCGCAGTGGCGTGAAATAATTATCCCATAATTTCTATACTGCCGACGCTGGCATTTATCGCAGTGGCACGCTTTGAAAATTTTGTCATGTCAGATCAGTTCGAAAAATCTCGCTTGGCAACATCAGATTTTTCCCATCTTAAGCACCCTTGGAAAAATCGATGGTGCTCTTCTAAAGCGGTGGAGATATCAATTACAAGACTAAGATGCCAAGTCCCCCCGCTGAACAATTATCTACACAAGTCTGGTCTGGCACAGTCTCCCCTATGCCTCCACTGCACCGAGAGTGAATCCCTTCACCATTTTCTCTTAACATGCAGGTTATACACAAACCAAAGAAAGAGACTGTTAGAAGAACCTCTCCGTAGGTTGGCTCTAAATTTATCCCTTCCGGTGGTCCTCTCCTTTGGAGCAATTGAAAAAGGATTTAGCCACAGGAATATTTGCGAGGCCATATGCAATTTTCTAAAGGCAACAAAATGATTAGAATGTTAAGCTGAGTCATGAATTCACTTTATTTCAAATCATATTAGCCTGTTCGCTCTTTGTATTACTTCTATTTTATTTCTAATCTATCGTTCACCAATTGGTTCTTTGTTTAAACATCATTATATATATAATCCGGCTGGTAAAACAACTCCACGTCACAAATGACGCACCGCCCGTTTCATGGCCGATCCCCCGTAGTGGGTTGCGCCAGGACTCTGAGGACCGACCGACCGACCTACAGACCGACCGACCAATGTGACTTTTGCCTGTGATTTTCCTCTGTAAATGCATATTGTACAGAAGTCACCAACCTCGTAACATATTGGCGAGAGGTGCTGGGCATCAGGCAATGGAGCTCCACAGCGGACGTCGCACCTCTTTTCCAGCCATGGTGAATGCTGAGCCCTCCATGTCAACGTCAGCGTCTCAGACGAACACGGCGTTGGAACCATACATTTTCACGCCACTTAAGGATCCCGATACAGTCTGCGGGACCGATGGCATCCGACCGACCGACCGACCGACCGACCGACCGACTGACCGACCAACCAATGTGACTTTTGCCTGTGATTTTCCTCTGTAAATGCATATTGTACAGAAGTCACCAACCTAGTAACATATCGGTGAGAGGTGCTGGGCATCAGGCAATGGAGCTCCACAGCGGACGTCGCACCACTTTTCCAGCCATGGTGAAGGCTGAGCCCTACACGTCAACGTCAGCGTCTCAGACGAACACGGCGTTGGAACCATACATTTTCACGCCACTTAAGGATCCCGATACAGTCTGCGGGACCGATGGCGTCCAACCGACCGACCGACCGACCGACCAACCAACCAATGTGACTTTTGCCTGTGATTTTCCTCTGTAAATGCATATTGTACAGAAGTCACCAACCTCGTAACATATTGGTGAGAGGTGCTGGGCATCAGGCAATGGAGCTCCACAGCGGACGTCGCACCGCTTTTCCAGCCATGGTGAATGCTGAGCCCTCCACGTCAACGTCAGCGTCTAAGACGAACACGGCGTTGAAACCATACATTTTCACGCCACTTAAGGATCCCGATACAGTCTGCGGGACCGATGGCGTCGACGTTGACGATTGGTTTGCCATGTTCGATTGAGTGAGTGTGTCGAGCAGTTGAGATTCTACACTTTAGTTGGCTAATGTGCTATTTTACTTGAGAGGCACGACCAAGGTGTGGTATGAAAACAACGAAGAAGAACTCGCGAGCTATGACCAATACAAAGAAAAGTTGCCATTGGTGTTTGGCAAAACCACCAGTCGTAAGATCACCGCCAAAAAAGAAATGGCCTGCCGTGCCCAATGCCCCCCCCCCCCCGGAATCATACCTCTCATACAATCAAGACGTGCTGGCCCTCCGTAGAAAGACCGAAAGCGACATGACAGAAGGTGACAAGGTCGGGCATGTTTTGAAAGGAATTGCCGCGACGCGTTCAATCTCCTTATGTGCAAGGGCTGTTACATTGTGGACTCGATCATGAAAGAGTGTCGTCAGTTCAAGCAAGTGAAAAGTCACCGCATTCTGCAAACACTCGCCCGACTTCCGAACATCACTGCAACATCGACTTGCGAGGACCAGTCGCACCACAACATCCATCGCCACCTGGAGACCTCACACACATTTTTCGTCGTGAACAGAAAGCAATGGCACCTTCAGCGTTCTATTCACGCAGCACCGATACCACTCGTGTTACTGTTCCTCTTGTTCAAGGCAACGTGTGCCAGGAGCTTGAAAACATCGGAGTGCATTTTGTGTGCCATGTCACCGCGCCCAGAGTCAGCGAGCGCCCTTTCGCGGTTTTCTCCGACCGATGGTTTTCTCCACGTACTCGCAACTCGGCGGAGTGGCAAACTGCAGATAACTACCTTATATGTTTCAACTGCCAGCACGTTGGACAAATTGCTCGTTACTGCCGCAACACATGGTCCTTGGCGCCTCGTGAAACGACTAATATGACCCCTTTCGACGGTACCGCCCACACCTTTTCACCTGCCCATGAGCACAATGCCGCTGACCATTCTCGGGACTCTTGGTACAGCCGCTCGTCTTCACCCCGTGGGCACCACTATCGTTCACCGCAAACGCGTCGCCCATCGGCCCATTCGCCGCAGCCACGGCGCTTCTCGTCCCCCGTGGCTTCTGGCCGCACCCTCTCGAAAAACTGAGATATGCAGCCCCCGGAGGTGGTGCTCCATTGACGACTTCCACGGTAAATCCTCTCTCCGTTCCCACCAGACGAAGTGTAATAGACGTTGGAGTAAACGGCGTACCTGTACAATCACTTGTCGACACCTGCGAGAGCATTTCGGTCATGAGTTCAAGCCTACGCACAGGTTTCAAGAAAGTTCTAACACTGGTGGCTGCACAAATGCTCCGCGTGGCCGATGCCGGCAAGCCGATGGCTCTCGGTGTCTGCACTGCCCACTGAAGTATAAAGGACCACACTACTTCTGTCATTTTAGGCTTGATTGACCACTGCTTTTATGATGTTATCCTAGGCCTGGACTTCTTGTCGAATCATTCTGCTCTTATTGATTGTGCTACCGGCATCCTTCAGCTAGAGCTGCCTCAGATCCCACACTGCCCCGCCCCACACTGCCCCGCCGCGCCTGTGCTCTCCTCAGGACGCGTGGCTGCCACCTCAGGCAGCTAGCTACCTACGTTGTTTTGGCCGCACAGCCACAAGTTCCCGATGGTCAATATGTCCTCCTTCCTCTCGCCGACATCCTTTTGAGCCGCAATATCACCATTCCCAATACGCTTGTGACTGTCACTAATAACTGTACCTCACTCTCACATCTCAATTTCAGCTTGTGCCTGCAAGTGCTTCCTCGTGGCGTGTTCTTGGCCGATATATATAATGCTGACGAATTCGCAATAGCGGCTCTAACCACCGAGATTGATTTACTTGAGTCTCCTGTAGCTAACAGCCCCTGTTCTCCGCCGGATCGTATCTCGAAGATGATTGCACCCGACCTCAACCCTGCGCAAGGCAACGACATCCGTTGCTTTCTCGCATAGTATACCGCCATTTTTTTCACTTTGACGACAGACCTCTAGGACAACCATCCGCCGTTCAGCACCGTGTAAATATAAGTGACGCAAGTCCTGTTTGCCGACGCCCCTATCGTGTCTCCCACACTGGGCGCAGAGTTATCCAAACAGAAGTTGACAAAATGCTCAACATAGGAGTTATAGAACCATCAAATAGTCCTTGCGCCTCCCTTTTCATCCTCGTGAAGAAAAAAGGACGGTACCTGGCGCTCCTGCGTTGACTACAGCCACCTCAACAAGATCACGCAAAAAAAAGTATACCCGCTACCTCGCATCGACGACGCAATGAACTGCCTACACGGCGCTACATACTTCTCGTCTATTGATCTTTGGTCTGGCTACTGGCAGATTTATGTCGATGAAATGGACCAGGAGAAGATGGCATTCATTACACAGGATGGTTTATACCAGTTTGAGGCCATGCCTTTTGGACTATGTAACGCCCCTGCGACATTCGAATGGATGATGGACTCTCTCCTGCATGGATATAAGTGATCTACGTGTATCTGTTACCTAGACAGTGTGATAGTCTTTTCATCGACATTTGATTGCCACCTTACCAGTCTCGCTGCAATTTTCACAGTCTTCAGAACAGCTGGGCTACAACCGAATTCCAAGACATGTCAATTTGGCCGCCGTCAGATTGCCGTTCTGGACCATCTTGTAAACGCCGATGGCGTCCAACCAGATCCCAAAATGATCCGCGCCATCCGCAGCTTTCCGGTGCCCCGTTCCAGATTTGACGTCCGGAGATTTGTCGGCTTATGTTCGTACTTTCGTCGTTTTGTGAAAAACTTTGCCGACGTTGCGAGGCCACTCAAAGATTTGCTGAAGAAGAATAACACATTCTCTTGGAGCCCTGAGCAGGCTCAAGCGTTCACTGCTCTCATCGGCCTTTTAACTACGCCATTCATACTTGCCTTCTTTAATCCTTCTGCTGCCACAGAGGTTCTCACCGACGCTAGTGGCCACGGTATTGGTGCAGTTCTCGCTCAGCGGTACAACGGTAGACAGTGCGTGATAGCTTACGCAAGTCGCCTGCTTTCTCTCCTGAGAGAAATTATTCCATCACCGAGAGAGTGTGTTTAGCTTTGGTTTGGGCTGTCATCAAGTTCCGCCCACCTTTATATGGTCGCATATTCTCCGTCGTTACGGACCACCACGCCTCTGCTGGCTGACTTCTCCGAAGGATCTGACTGGGCGTCTGGTTCGCTGGGTTCTGAGGCTCCCGGAATTTACGTTTAGCGTCAGCCACAAGTCTGGCCATTTGAATAAGGACGCAGACTGCCTTTCTCGTCATCCGGTAGATCCTCCTGACCTTGTTGTGCCTGACCTGCAGAGGAGTGTAATGGCGATCACTGACATCAACGATATGCGCATCGAACAAGGACAGGATGAGTCAGTGCGCCCTACCATCGACGCCATCCAGTCTGACAGCCGTGATGCTGAATACCGTATGTTCGAGCTGCATTACGGAATCCTACACCACCGCAAGGTCAGCACTGAAGGCCTTGATCATCTACTTGTCATTCCTCGTCATCTACGGCCTGCCATACTTGAACAACGTAAAAACGCACCAACGGTGGGGCACCTCGGTATTTCCTGCCCATATAACCACGTTCGACGTCGTTTTTTCTGGCCAGGACTGTACCGTAGCGTGCGTCAATATGTCGCCTCTTGCGACCTCTGCTAGCGTTGAAAAACTTCTTCTTTGCTGGCAGCTGGATATTTTCACCCATTTGAAGTCCCCTATGAACCATTTCATCGCGTGGGACTCGACCTTCTTGGCCCTTTTCCGACGACGACACTGGGAAATAAATGAATCGCCGTCGCCACAGATTATGCGACCCATTACGTGATAACGAAGGCTATGCCAACTAGTTGCGCCACTGCCGTCACAAATTTTCTTCTTCATGACGTCATCTTACACCACGGCGCACCCCAACAGCTGCTTACGGACCGCGGACGCTCTTTCTTGTCCAAAGTTTTCGACGACCTCCTTCGATCGTGTGCCACAGTGCTCAAGCTAGCTACCGCCTCCTACCCACAAACTAATGGCCTAGCTGAACGTCTCAACCGCAAGCTCACAGAGATGTTTTCGATGTATGTTTCCCAAGATCATCGAAACTGGGACACCAAGTTGGCCTAAGTGACTTTCGCATACAATTTTTTTCGACCTGACACCACGAGATTTTCACCTGCTTATATTTTGTATGATCGCGACCCGATATTGTCATTTGAAACCACCTTGTCTCTCGTGCCATCTGCTTCAGTCTATGCTTGCGAAGCCATTGATCAGGTTCACATGGTTCCTCAAGTTGCCCAGTCTCGTCTTACCAGGTCACGGGATATGCAAAAAGCCCGCTACGAACACTGGCATCGTAATATAACGTTTGCCCCAGGTGATCGCGCGCTCCTCTGGTCACCGGGTTGTCGTATAGGTCTCCCCAAACAACTTTTGTCTCGATACGCAGGACCCTACCTAGTCTTACGTCAAGTTAGCGACGTGAACTACGAGATCGCACCATAGCACTCCAATACGTCACAAAGTTCGTCACTTGTTGACATTGTCCATGTTTCGCGCATGAAACCCTACTTCTCTCGCACTTCTCCGGACTCTCACAGAGACGGCGCTCCAACGCCCCGGGGCCCTGTTATGGAGATGAAGTAGAAGAAGACGAAGGGCAGAAGAAGCTGACAGGCGCGTGAGTGTGCCAATCAGCCATTGTGACTCTTGCCTGTGGTTTTCATCTGTAAATGCATATTAAACAGGAGTCACCAACCCTGTAACAATATTTAGTTGTGAGACTATATTCTTCAATGCATATAGTGAAATAAAATTAGTATCACTGCGTAATTAGAAACACTACGCCGTTAAATACATTTCATTAGACGTTATTCACATTTAACAATCACCTGAATGGTGTTCTCTACAAAGTGAATGCACAGTAAAAAATAACAGATGGTCGAAATTTCTCGAGTCTTGCACCATAGCGTCTCGCATTATCATACCCTGGTTTTGGGACATAAGACTATTGTTATTGTCGTTAGCAAATATCTGAAAATATTTCACTTCCAACTGGTACTTTCGCATTTCAAAGAAAAGGTAATTTAAAGCAAAAGAGTGATTCTTCATCTGCTGCAACTTTCTCAGCACAAAATAAGAGCATGCAGCCTAGATTAAATCCTAAACAGTCCAAGTGTAGAAAAAAAAATCTCAGTCAAAAAAGAAAACCATTTCTGGCACGGAAACGTACTAAAGAAGAAATATTTTAGTCTTCTCGTTTTTTTTTCAACATACTATACACAGGTGTGCCAATTTGTAACATTTTTGTGACTTTTACCGACCACCTTTTTTTACATGACGGAATACAAAAACTTCGTTTTAATTGAAAATTCTGAAATATGGTTGGTGCTTTCAACACTCAATCTCCGCACAGAGTCAACTCGTCTTTCCGTCACACAACTTGGAACGGACAAGCCCGACCAAGACCTCTACAGTCAGTTGGCCTTTTCTCCGGAAGTGAATTTCGAAAACTTCCTCCCTAATTTGGCTGCCTTGTTAGTTCGGGCTGACAAAATAGCAGAACGAAACTTTCTGAGAACGACATGGTAATTTCACTATGCAAGAGTGCAAGTAAATCAAGAAACAGTTCGTATGAAAGTGAAACAAAATCCATTTACTTAGCCACACTATGCTGTGAGACGGTGAGTGTGTGGTTACTCGGTTATATAAGAAATTTTCTAAACGGCAGTGAAAAAAACGCCTAGACGTGTTAGAGGAATACGAAAATATCGGGCAATCTGAGAATAAAAGAAAGATGCCTAAGCTTCTTTCCATTTATGGGTTAATATACTTTAAAGGTCTGGAGTTTTCAACTGTTATCATGGCTCGTGATAGAAATTTCCTAACTAATCTCCCACGGCTTCTTTGGATGCACAATGAAGCCCTCGAGCTCAGGACGTTTCACTTTATATAAGGCTTTGCCGCAGTTCAAGCGTCGTATTTTGCAGGTAACTGTCAGATCGCGGTCATTGGCTTCGTAACAGCTTTATGGGGTAGGCTTACAAAAGAAAACGACTATATCCTCTGTTCGATAAACCAATCACCCATTGCACTAATTCAGAAAACGTTTGACCTATCCTACACACAGAGGGTACTACGAAAGCCTCCTAACTCAAAATACGTGTTTCTTTTTTTTTCTTTCACAAGCTGCTACTGAACAATGTTAAAGCAAGCTTGGTTGTTTTGTCCTTTCATTTTGTTGCCGAAAGTCTCGCACCGAGCACGGGTAATATGTGAGGGTGTTTGTGACTTCTTTCATGCTCTAGGTTTTAATGGCCTTTCTTTTCTCTTAAGTGCCAATGCATCGTTAACCCCGGAAAAATTGGCTTGTCTGCCTCGTGGCTCAGCCAACACTCGCTCATCATTCCTTCGTGATCAAAGTAGGAATGAGTAGATTTTTCGGGAACGCTATCAACAAAGCCAACCATATTGTTTTACGAATTATCACTCGTGGGTTAAAAGCATAAGATGAAAAAGTGCAATTGGCTCCAACAGGCACCCCCTAAAGTGGCACGGTAGAATTGTCGGGAGATTCTTAACCATCGATGACACAGCAAAGAGCGCACCTTTTTTAGGTAACATTAAACGTTCACAGATTCTTAAGAAACAACACAGGAGCTGGTTCTATATTTCCACTGGCATGAAACGAGGTTTAGCCATGCCAATACGAGTATATGCCATGGTGTGAAAAAAGAAGAGGATTGTTGGAGTGCTCGTGCTCTAACGTTCGGTTCGGCTCGACGTCCAGTGCTGCTCCTGTGAACAGACGTTGTGGTCGTTCTGTAATCACCCCGAGGCCGTCATGGGTCCAACCCATGACGGCCTCGCGTCCAGCCGAAGCTCCGC
Source organism: Rhipicephalus annulatus (assembly GCA_013436015.1). Classification (NCBI taxonomy): domain Eukaryota; kingdom Metazoa; phylum Arthropoda; class Arachnida; order Ixodida; family Ixodidae; genus Rhipicephalus; species Rhipicephalus annulatus. The sequence continues at coordinate 363,347 of WOVY01002311.1, read as the reverse complement.
TATTAACCTACGCGGAAGCAGCACGTGCTCCTGCACTGGCTGTTGGCTAACCGTCCTGTTCGTCCACCCAGCAGACAGCGCCGTCATTCTACTCAGGACCACCGCAGTACGGCAACCCACCCCTTACACGGAAGTCAAGTGTATGGCGTGCTCCCGACAACGGGCCTTAATGTTATCACTGGGGTGAACCAGGTCACGTCTTCCGTGAGTGAGCATACAGACACGTATGTCTTCCTGGCTTTCGTCCGGATGCTCGTTGACCCAGAGATGGTGAGCGGCCCCGTGCTATCGCCGAACACTTGGCAAGCCAGCAATCCTCAACCCCTCCGCGTCGCCAATCCCGCTCACCGTCTCCACGGCGTTCCACGTCACCTGTTCAAAAATCCACCTTTGCAGACGTCCTTGCTGGAAGATCGCCTAGATCTACAAGCCCGCGCCGGGTAAACGGTTGGATGGATGGATGAATATGGCTGTACCCTTTAGATCGGGCGGTAGCTAGCGCCACCAAGCTGTAATACCTAATGAACCAAAAACTATATTTATTTTTTTTGCTTAAAAAGTGAGTTTGAGGATTCGTACTTTGCAGTGAAGAGTTTAATTTTCACTCCTGCCTTGACTTTAGCCACCAATCAGATAACCTCCTTCTAGTTAAGTCTACCCGCTTAAAGTTTATTTTGCCCTCCCGGTCCCTAAACCCCAGTGCTTTGAAAAACTCTGCGCCATCATCCTGAACTATAGGGTGAAGCCCTTTACAGAACATTATAAAGTGTTCGGCAGTTTCTTCTTCCTCTCCACACTCACTGCATACTGTGTCTACCCCTTCGTATTTGGCCCGATATGTCCTGGTTCACAGTACTCCCGTCCTGGCCTCAAACAGTAGAGAACTACCCCGAGTATTGTCATAAATCCTTTCCTTGGCCATTTCCTGCTTAAAAGTTTGATAGATCTCTAGTGCGGACTTCTTAATCATGCCCATTCTCCACATGTCAGTCTCTGTTTCCTTCACTTTCTTCTTAACCGATAGTTCTTTTTGGTTTGGCCACCTGCTGTTTTCTAAGTATTTACCAGTCAACTTCCTGGTTCGCTTCCTCCATTTCGTATGGACATTCTTCATGTACAAGTAGCTGAAAACCTTCCTAGCCCAACGCTCTTTCCCCATTTCTCTCAATCGCTTCTCAAATTTTATCTTGATGCTAGCTTCCCTGCCCTCAAATAATGTTCATCACATGTAACCTTGTACTCCCTGATTTGGTGTATTCCCGTGAGCTCCTAAAGCAAGCCTACCTATTCCACGTTGCTTAATTTCTAATCTTGCTTGAACTTCTGATCTCATGCACAAGACCGCAATGCCGAACGTCAGCTCAGGAACCATGACCCCTTTCCATATTGCTCTCACAACATCATACCTATTGTAATTCCACGGTGCCCTATTTTTTATGACTGCTGCATTCCTGTTACCTTTAGTCGTCACGTATATTTCATGCTCCCTCAGATACTCGGTTCAATGCTTATCCATACGCCCAGATATTTGTATTTATCTGTTATCTCTAGCGTGAACTCCTGTGTTCTGTGCTCACTACCTTCGTTGTCATTGAAAATCATGGCTGCTGATTTTTCCTTACTGAATCTAAAATCTAACCAATCTCCCTCATTACCGCAGATGTCCATCAATCTCTGCAAATCTTCCTTGTTGTTGGCCATTAGCACTATATGATCTGCGTACATTAATGCTGGTAGTGCCTGATCAATGAGTTTTCCTTGTTTGACTAAAGAGAGGTTGCAGCCCAGTCCACTTCCCTCTATTTTTGCCTCTAATCCTTGTAGGTACAGCATGAATAATAAGTGTGACAGGGGGCACCCCTGCCTAAGCCCCCGTTTTACCTCTGCAGGCTTGGATACCTGTTTTTCCCACTTTATAACTACCTTGTTACCTTTATAGATACCCTTTAAAGATTAGTGACTACATGTTCCACGCCCTGTGTGTCCAGTATTCCCCACAATGTCTCTTGAACCACGCTATCGTACGCTCCCTTGATATCCAAAAATGCAAGCCACAGGGGCCTGTGTCCCTTTTTTGCTATTTCGATGCACTGCGTCAGTGAGAACAGATTGTCTTCCAACCTCCTGTGTTTCCGAAACCTTTCTGCAGTTCGCCCAGCACCCCCTCAACGGGAAACTAAGAACAGCGACCTCTGGGGGTGAGGCCGCTGTTGATCGACCGTTACAAGACCCTCCCCCGATCTGCCTGCTGACATCCGACGACATCCTTTCACCGACGTGTGCCATCGACGTCAAACGTGTCTCTTCTCGCATCTCTGTCCTTGTCTACAACCACCCGCTGACCGCTCTAGTAGATACGGGTGTCGATTATTCCGTTATAAGCGCTGACCTCGCTGCACAGCTAAGAAAGGTAACGACACCTTGGGGACATGGAACCAACCTCCGGACTGCGGGAGGTCACCTATTGACACCGCTGGGAATATGCACTGCCCGCCTCCGAATTCGTGAGTCGACATACATTGTTTCCTTCATTGTATTGAGCCAATGCTCCCAAATCCTAATTCTCGGAATGGATTTTCTCCGCGAGCATGGAGCTATTATTAAACTTCGTGACCTGCTCATAACGTTATCTAACGACCATACAGCCCTACAAAAGAATGCAGTTGCGCAGACCACAACACTTCGAATTGCTGACGACACCATCACACATCCGCCGCGAGCCAGTATGTTGGTAACTGTGGAGAGCGGCTGTGACAACAAGAGTAGTGGCATCGCGGAAACTAACCTCTCGGTGCTCTTGGCTCGGCAGATTTGTGTCGCGCGCGCTAATGTTCAACTGAAACATCGGAGGACTCGGCTTCTGATCACGAATTTTGGCGGCCAGTACCAACACTTGGCAAAGCGAACAGCGATCGTGAACTTTGAAGCCATCGATCACGAAGAATGTTCCATTATTGCTCCGATTGCCACTGCTGCCGAAGGTGAAACTGCATTAGCCAGTACAGTTGGCGTGAATTGCCAGCTATCCTCTGCGCAGCAGCAGCAGATACGCATGATTTTACGTACGTATAGTGACTGCTTTGCGTCCACCTCTAAAATCAAACAGACCCCAACCGTGAAGCACCGCTATATAACGCACCCTACCGAACAGCCTATACGACAGCACGCCTACCGCGTGTCACAAAAAGAACTAGAGGCAATACGTTTTCAAGTGAAACAGATGCTCGACGGCGACGTCATCCAACCCTCGAACAGTCCATGGGCATCACCCGTCGTACTTGTTCCAAAGAAAGACAGCACTCTTCGATTTCGCATCGATTACCGGGAGCTCAACAAAGTGACGAAGAGAGACATCTACCCTCCATCACGCATAGATCATTCTCTGGATAGACTTCGACATGCCCGATATTCTTCATCAATGAACTTACACAGCGGCGACTGGCAGATTGAGGTCGATGAACGCGACAGGAAAAAAACAAAATTCATAACTCCCGATGGCCTCTACGAGTTCAAAGTGTTACCATTTGGATTGTGCTCTACACCGACAACGTTCAAAAGGATGATGGACACCGTCCTGTCCGGTCTGAAGTGGGAATCCTGCCTCGTGTATTTAGACGACGTCGTTCTTTTTCCAAAACATTTTAGCAACATTTACAACGACTTCAGTCCGTCTTCGTCGCTATTCGATCTGCAGGCCTATCGCTAAAACCGGAGAAGTGTCATTTCGGCTACAAAGAACTAAAGTTCCTCAGCCATTGTCGGTCACGATGGCATTCGACGAGACCCAGAAAAGACCATGGCCGTTGCTGAATTGCCTCCACCTTCGAACAAACGGGATTTGCGCCGGTTTTTGGGTCTCTGCACCTACTACAGGCACTTTGTCCAGAGTTTTGCCAACACCGCTGAACCGCTTACCCACTTAACGGAGGAGGATCCTCTTTGTGTGTGGGATCCAGAGCAGAGAGCCGCTTTTTCCACGCTTCAACAGTGCCTTCAGAGTGAAGCCTTACTAGGGCACTTTGATAAAGATGCCGTCACCTAACGTCCCACTGACGCAAGCAACATAGGTCTTGGTGCTGTGCGCGTCCAGTGGCAAGACGGCGCTGAACGTCCCATCGCTTATGCTAGTCGCATTCTGTCATCTGCGGAAACTAACTTTTCGACCACGGAGAAGGAATGCATTGCTGTTATTTGGGCGATAACAGAGTTCCGACCGTATCTGTATGGCCGTCCATTCAGAGTAGTTACGGACCATCATGCCCTCTGTTGGCTGGTCAATCTCAAGGACCCTTCAGGGCGCCTCGCGAGGTGGAGCTTGCGCCTTCAAGAATTTGATGTTACAGTCGTCTACAAGTCGGGCCGCAGGCACACTGAAGCTGATTGCCTTTCGCGCGCTCCCCTCGCTACGATGTCGAGTGACGATGATACCGATGGCCATTTTCTTTGTGCAGTCAGTGAATTTGACTTCGCCCAACACCAGTGGAATGATTCACAGATCCGACAACTTATTGAATACCTTCAAGGTCGCAGCTCGAGTCCACCATCGGTATTCGCACGTTCAGGGTCATTTTGTCTCCGCAACGACATCGTCTACAAAAAGAACTTTGAACCTTATGCGACTGAATACCTCCTCGTCGTTCCACCAGGGCTACGTGCTGACATTTTATCTGCCTGCCACGACGAGCTTCCTCCAGCCACCTAGGATTCGCAGGGACCCTTGTCCGGATTCGGACTCGCTGCTACTGAGCAAAGCTCATCCAGGATGTCAAGCATTACGTTAAAACGTGCAGTCATTGCCAGTGCCGTGAAGCCCCACCTGTGCGCCTTGCTGGTTTATTGCAGCCTGTTGCACCCTCGTCACAACCGTTTGAACGAATCGGCATGGACTTGCTTGGGTTCTTCCCGAAGTCACATGATGGCAACTGCTGGATCGTAGCCGCTACAGGCTATTTAACAAGGTACTGCGAAACGAAAGCCACACAACGAGGCACCGCCAATGAGATCGCGTATTTTTTCATCAACAACATCGTCCTCCGCCATGGAGCGCCACAGTACTTATCACTGACTGTGAAACAGCCTTTACAGCCCAATAGATGCAATACGTCACGAGACTTAGTGAAACAGCTCATCGCAAAACGACCGCATACCATCCACAAACCAATGGTCTGACGGAGAGAATTAACAAGACGCTCGCTGACATAATATCTATGTACGTCGACCGAGATCACAAAAGCTGGGATGAAACGTTGCCATACGTAACGTTCGCTAACAACACTGCAGTTCAAGAGACTACGGGTTTCACTCCCTTCCGGTTGCTTCGCGGCCGAGAGGCAATTACAATGCTGGATGCCATGCTCTTGCCTGACATGACCGATATTCCTACTGATGCGAACAACTTTATCCGGCTCGCCGACGTGCCCCGCCAGCTTGCACTCGAGCGGATCCGAAAACAACAACGAATCGATTCGCAGAAGTACAACTCCCGTCATCGCCATGTTATTTACCAACCCGGTGATCTGGTCTGGCTGTGGATCCCCGTTCGCCAAAGTGGCCGCTCGGAAAAGTTACTTCACCACTACTTCGGTCCTTATAGAGTACTACGGCGCCTCACAGATGTCAACTACGAAATTCTGTTTGAAGACACAGCTCGGCGATCTCGATGTTCCCAGCAGGCCGACATTGTTCATGTGCCACGGATGAAGCCACACTACCCCCTAGTCACTTGACACTGCTTCACCATGCGTCTTTGTGCGTGTACGCAATTACTTTAACTTTTATTCGGCATTGATCATCAGGGTGGTACTTTTTTTGGAAGGGGGGGGGTAATGCCACAGGAATGGAACGAGGTTTAGCCACGCCAATACGAGTATGTGCCATGGCGTGAAAAAGAAGAGGACTGTTTGTGTGCTTGTGCTCTAATTAACGTTTGGTTCGGCTCGACGTCCAGTGCTGCTCCTGTGAACAGACGTTCTGGTCGTTCTGTAATCACGTGAGAATATCAAAAGTTATCATCCATGGCCGCCCCGGTAGCGTTCCACTAAAACTGAAACCCTCGTACTGTCTCCAATCATAGCTCCTTTGCGCTATCTATCAGGTGACCTCTTCTCTTTCCTCCTTCTGCTTTTCTCTTTCTCCTTGGTAACGTGACCTATTTCAGTGAAATCTACGGACTTGCAAACGATGCCGCCAGAGGGTTCTTAAAGACAGCTTAACACTGTAAAAAATGCTGCATCAGCGGTCACAACACGCCTTGGCAAGGGGACTAGCGTAGTTGCCCAAAAGGTGCGCACAAAGAACGGCGCTCAAAAAGCTTGGGCATGTCGGTCAGTTGTACAAAAGGCGCACAGCGTAGTTCTCACGATAATTGCGCATCAATGCACGTTCTTCGCTCAAATGGAAGCAGAAGAGCGTTGTTCAGCGACCATCGTTGATGGTGCCAACTCATTTGACATTGAGAGAAGGTTGTTTTATAAGTGAGCGCTCGAAAATTCGTTCTTCAATTCTACATATTTAGTTCACTGCAAGAAAAAAGCGTTTGTGCTCCTTGGTTTCCATTTTGCATGTCAGCGTTCGCATTCCCAACCTTCTTCCATGGACGAATATATTTTATTGTTCATTTCTAACTAGTAACTCAGTTCACATTCTGGTCGAGTTGTTCACAGTCTAGTCAATGTTTCTATCTGTTGCCCGCGGCACAGTTCTGAAAGTTTCGTGCTTTGTTGAAACACTTTTAGACTCGTCAAAAAAACCGATTGTGAGAAAAAAGAAGGATGAAAAACAAGCGCTGCCGCTGTAGACATATGCTCCCTAAGGTCTTAGACTAGTACTCAGTTGGACTTGTAGTATTCAAAGTTTCAATGTCAACCTATCAAGCATGCTAGACGAACTTTAAAATGAAAAATTCGGTATAAACTTGCACGTTTGATTGTTTACGGCCACTGACCAAACAATAGATGCAGTGTTATAGCATTAAGTGCAGCTGCCTTTTTGCTTATTAGCTAGCACCACCGGCCGAGTCAGCTCCTCTGAAGTGCGGAGCTATCAAGGCAGGAATGTGTGAGGCAAACCATTGATCATCATCGATTCGCACAGTTCACCTAAGTCATCCAAAGTATTTAGAACGTTTCGATTAATTAGCCAACTTACAGGAACTTTTGGGAGTCACGGGAATAATCTGAAGCCGTACTGGAACGCTTAACAATCGAAGAGACTGTACTGTAGCGGCAAGTGTATACGTGGCGGGTAAGAACGAGTCCTGTTAGTGTGCACATCTTTATTTACTACAGGCTCAAGTACAGTGCCAAGCGCTTGCAATATACCCTCCAACCCAGAGCATTTGTAATACGGCACCCGGCAACCGGACAAGCAACTCGATACTTTTACTGCATATCCTCCTCCCTTGTATTGGCACAAACTGTGTATATGTGTAAAATGCATCAATCCAAAATACCCAGCGCCTTTCTACAAGCGTATGCGGCTTTTTTTGCCCTTGTCATAATCTTCATCAGCGACAAATTCGTTACATCTCTCCCCTATTAATTTTTGTATAATTATTTAACAAGTAAACAATTGCGTGCATTCCACATGAGGAAGTGATTGCGCTCTAGCACTCCAGCAGAGTTTCTGTCAGCTGCTATACACCCCTACAATTCTTTGTTGCCAAATTGCAATAAAAGATCTAGAACGACCAGTGACGGTTGAAGTTCTCACATGTCTCTCCCACGTTAATATTTTTTTATAAAGCTCTGACATGTTCTCAGTTGCCTGGCGTCGGGTAGATGGTGCCATTCTGATCGAACAGTGCCTTCTTCTATAGACCACTTTATTCCTAAAAGTGCTCAGAATACACCCAACCAATACACCTGGCCTTCATATTTTACGGGGAAGCATTTCATGCAGTAGTTGTATCAGCAGCCATGCAGACACTGCGGAATCAGGGCGTCGACGAAGCATATATAAAAATCTTGGAAGAAATCTACAGCGGATCAACAGCCACCATAGTGCTCTATAAAGAAAGCCACAGAATACTACAGAATATCAATAAAGAAGGCTGTAAGACAGAGCCGCGAAAAAAATGTTATGACCGCTTTTCCCATTTACGTCTAATACATTGTTGACTTGCTCGGCGTAGGTCGCCCCGCCGTGGTGGTCTAGTGGCTGAGATACTTGGCTGCTAACCCGCAGGTCGTGGGATCGAATTTTGGCTGCGGCGGCTGTATTTTCGATGGAAGTGAAGATGCTGTAGGCCCGTGTGTTCAGATGTGTGCACACGTTAAAAAACCCCAAGTGGTCGAAACTTCCGGAGCCCTCCACTACGGTGTCTCTCATAATCATATGGTGGTTTTGTGACGTTAAACCCTACATATCAATCATCAATTGGCGTAGGTCACTCCGGCTTCCATTCTCTTCGCGCCACAACTTACTGTCGTATCTTTCCCGCACTGGGCGAACCAACTAAGCACGATACCTGAGCGCGATACAACTTATGAATCGCATCACGAGTGGTAAAGTAGAGAGGAGAAAAGTTCTACAAACAGAAGTCAACCACTTCTCGAACTTCGCCTGATGGAAAAAAAATTCACGAAATAACATAGAATATATAAAAAACAAGAGTTATATACAGCGAAATTAATTTTTTTTATTTGTAAAAACTCTCGAGGGCCAACAAATGCGAATATTCCACGTTACCATCACTTCTTTTGAGCAGATCTTGGGATTCCCGACAACCACTACGAGCATTCATTTTCCCTGAAAACGGGGCTAGTGCTCAGTTTCCGGGGCCTGGTTATACTATGTTCCAACACTACGACAATACGCAATATCCCTACGCGCGGGCGGAAGAACACGGCTCAGTCGATACGCTCCCACCTACGTATCGGCATTACATCGCATACACCTACTCTAATCACCAGAGCGTTAAAGCAAACGATGACCGTGTTCCTATGGCTCAACGCTCGCAACAATCACTGACTGTGTTCACAGAGGCGTGAGCTGCGCATATACGGACGTCGTTTATTTAGTGTCGGAAGAAAAACACACGTCGCCTTGTGCTGGCGTCATCGAGGAGTGTATGCTTTTTCGTTGGGTAAACACGTGGTTGTGCGTACAAGTCTGGGTAGGAAGGCTACTCTCTGCACGCAACTTCTAAAGCCAGAAAAGAAGAAACAGTTTTCGTGACGATTACTGCAAGTTAAGAAAAAGTGAGAACATTGAGGCAGCACAGAATCACCCCTAGGCATCTATTAGAGATGCGTCCACCTGGCACTCAGTTAACATTCGCAGTTGACTGCGATGAATGACAAAAAGGTACTCATGCCTGAGACAGAAACCTGGCAGAGCAAATGTCAAAATCAAACGTAACTATAATGGATGTAAAGAGGATTACCTATTTTTCTATTGCTCTTTTTAATTGCAGCAGTATGCGTCACATGATCGCTAGCGACAGCTTTGGAGTATTCGACAGCACATGTATAAATGCCGACGTGAGTCAGTACTTCTCAGTTTAACAACGTGTTCTGCAACAACTTCACAAGGTATACTGACGTGACACCAACCCGGTTACAACTACTCAATCATGCATCCTATTATCATTTCGCCTTCTGATATCTCTAAGCTTATTGATTCACTAAAGACATCTTCAATCTCTAACTCAGACTCAGTTACTCCTGAATTTTTAAAAAGCACCAGTATTACTTCGTCATTGTTTTTCGGACATATTCTTGAGTGAGTGAGTAAAAACTTTATTGAACATGTCCGGCGTCATTGAGCGGGGTGGGGCTACAAGCACCCCGGCCTAGGTGACGGCCTCGAGTCCTTCTTGAGCAATCCATCAATAACGGTGCTCTCCCGCAGGACTGGCAGGTCGGGAAGGTGGTTCCGATACACAAGTCAGGTAGTAAAATTTCACCCTTAAACTACCGCCCCATATCATTAACCAGTATTTCTTGCAAAATATTAGAGCACTTTATTTGCACTAACGTTGCCTCATTTTTGGAAACACATTCTTTTTTTTTCAGAAGCGCAACATGGTTTCCTCAAAAATTGATCTTGCGAAACATAACTGGCATCCTTCATTTACCAACTTCATGTTACTTTAGTTCGTAAGTCACTAACTAGTTCTATTTTTCTCGACTTCTCTAAGGCTTTCGACAAAGTAAGTCATAAATTACTGCCCTTAAACCTCAAACAACTAAACCTCGAGAATAAAATTTTCTACTTAACCACACGCAGTTTGTAACTGCCAACGGCGTAATTCTTCATCTCGTGCCGTTCACTGTGGAGTACTACAGGGTTTCGTCTTAGGACCCCTTTTATTTATAGTTTACATTAATGATTTACCTTATGTGTTTCTTCTAACATAAAACTGATTGCACATGACTGCGTTGTGTTCCGCGAATTTAACAGCCTAAATGACATTACTGCTCTTGAAAATGACATTGACTCCATTTTTAACTGGTGCAGGACTTGGTGAATGTAACTAAATATTTCCAAATGCAAAGTATTGCGCATTTCCCGAATATCATCTTCTCCTGCTACTTAATCGCTTAACAGCATCCCGCTCGAATCAGTCACCTCTTACCATTATCTATAGGCGTACACATCACCACTTGTTTAAGCTGGTCACTCCATATCCACTCCATTATCGATAATGAAAAGTGCATGCTTGGGTGCATTCGTCGCAACTTCTCTTCCGCACATGTCTCACTTAAACTACTAATGAACAAGACGCTGATTTGTAGCAAGACACAATACGCCGCTGCAGTATGGGATCCGAGTTAAAATAATTTATTCAATGCTCTTGAACTAATTCAAAACAATTCTGTTCGCTTCATTCTTCAACACTACAATCTAGAATTTCTGCCTTAAAAAATTCCCCCTAACTGCCGTCTCTTGCCTCTCGTCGTATGCTCTTCCGCCTCTGTCTATTTCACAAAATTTATCATAATATTCCAACACTTCGCGAGGCACTTATTTTTTAGCCTTCTTACGTATCATCTAGAATTGATCATCCTAATAAAGTCGGTGTTATGTCATGTCTAACCAAAACATGCAGCGATTCATTTATTCACAGAACACCAGTAGACTGGAACCACCTTCCTGGATCTGTGGCCATCTTGGCCGATCATCACTTGTTTTGTTGTGCGCTAACTAGCATTGTATAAACGCCCACACTTACTTACCTATTCTGTTTGTACACAGCGCTTATAGTTTGTTCTTTTTGTTTTTATTTACTTTTTATTTTTAGCTAACATTTATGAGTAGAAAATCATGTTTCACTACCCTCTATAATGCCTTTGGCTTGGAGGGTATTACGAAATCAATAAATAAATAAAGCGATGCTCTGCTCGCCACCGCTAGTGCCTGTTTGTATTGCTGTAATCAGACTTTCCGTTTACCGGCCGCACGTTCACCGAAATAAATTGTTTCATTTTGCCCATATGGACGGCTGCCTTCGTCAAAGTCATGGCCACGTGTCAATACGCATACCTAACACCACATACCCTTAAAGAACCAGGGAGTGCCTCATGTAAGATCGCTTCATAGGAGAAGCCTTATTAGCCCCCCCCCCCCATAGTGTCGATCGCTGGTGAAGAAGGTGTCGTTATTCTTCATGTCCACGAATCCTTTGTGTGGAGAAAACACAGCAGAGTCTATTTGCAAAGTGAGGCGAAAATATAGAACGCGCTAATAAGTCAACTTTTATTTCTTAAAGTCGAATGGTGCGTGAAAGTGTTGTCGCCCAAGCTTCCTAAATATCAGAAAAGCTCTTGATTATGTTTTCTTTCCCTGCTTTTGCGTATGAAATAGATTGCTTTATAGTTAGTGCGAGAAAGAACTGAGAACGACAAGTGCATGCTGAGGAGGTACAAACAGGAAAATGTCTAATCAAGAAGTGTGTTGACGCGCTTAATCGTGGGGCTGTTTTTTTTAGATGAGAAATTGCTCAGCTGGCCTCCCAAGTTTGACGAATGTTTGTCGCTGACCATGTGATTGACAAATGCAATTTTGTTTCCCAAGAGCCTTGCTCAAAAGTGACGCGCTACACTGGCGCTCACGTTACGTGAAACGAAAATGACAAGTGGGGAAAACTGTCTGCCACACGTTTTTCTAGAGTGATCGAGACGTTGACCAGAACTTTAAACAATAAAAATAAATCAATGCCAAAAGAATAACAGGAAATAGAAGTTTGCGGTACATGTTTCGCAATAAGCCTTCTGTAACTGCAAGAACAGTTCGTGAATAAAAATAAAGATACTATGCATATGTGTTCCAGCACCAAGATGCCAATTTAGAAATGATGTTGATCTTGCCTATGCAGAGGTCGGCCCATTGGGTGTGCTAAAAAAGACATACAGTTTGCCAACAGGCATCAGTTATTTTTTTCTAACCGATATCCGAAAACACAGTAAAACGAACGGATATATCAGTCGCGACCGCAGTATATCAAGTGACATGGAATGCAATGTTTTATTATCTTGCCTTTGCTGCCTTCTTCAGGTATGCTGCGAACATTTATACAGTGCTAGGCTAGTCCAAGTAATAAGCACAAAGTAAGTGCTACGTTAGCCGTAGCGTTAGGACAACGAGAGGCAGGGCAACAGGAGACATGGAAGACGGTTGCCATGTCAGGCCCCAGGAGAAAGAAGGATCGCTGCAGATCCACGAAGTGAATGCTATTGATGGGGCGAAGCAGTGGGCATCGGATCGTGAATTATCGCCTCCTAATTTGTTCTTAATAACCTTTCAGTCTGTCTGCGCTTCGACTAGGGTCTACGACGAGCCTCGACAAACAATGTTTTCGTGTGACACTAAGGTGCTTTAGCCCCACCTAAATGCTTCAAAGAACTCACATCTCTGCACCCCATGAACATCTCTAACACACCCACTCTCCAAGCATTCTGAAGTTTTGACTAGTAGATTGCCACTATCCTTCAAGAGGTAGGTACACAACAGCTGCATATTTCCGGTACTTAGAGCAGAAACCTGGAGGCTTACAAAGAGGGTTCAGCTTAAATGAGGACGCAGCGAGCGATGGAAAAGAAAATGACAGGTGTAACTCCAAGAGACAAGAAGAGAGCAGAGTGGGTCAGGAAACAAAGCAGGGTTAACAATATCATAGCTGAAATCAATAAGAAGAAATGCACGTGGGCCGGGCACGTACCGCGTAGACAGGATAACCGCTGGTCACTAAGAATCACTTGCAGGCTGGATTCCCAGAGGAGTCTTGGATGAGGGGGAGACCAAAGGTGAGGTGAACAGATGGGATTAGGAAGTTTGCGGGTAGAAAGTGACACCTCAAAGCACAAGAGCGAGTTCATTGGCGGAACACGGGAGAGGCCTTTCTCCTGTGGTGGAGGTAGTCAGGCTGATGACGATGTTGATGATGATAGCTGCCAAACACGAAAAGACATTGTGCTAGCTCTTTTACATGGATATACCAAACACGTTCAGCTTTTTTATAAAGACACATTTTAAATTCTATTTATAGTGCGATAAAGGAACCAAGTATTTTGAGGGGCGAAGCTCTTTAGAGTTGAGCCATATCCACTCTCTTCCCTCGTGAAGATGACGCTGATGACGATTACGAACAAGCACCTTCCAGACCACACATTTTATTTCTGTGCCACCACAATCAAGGCACCACTATACGTTATGGCGATGACGATGAAGCACCCATTATGCCGCTGTGCTATCATTCTGCTAATAAGTGAGGTGCCAGCTATACATCAGTGATCTATTGTGTGTACTTTACTCGGTAGCTGATGGCGATTAACAATAAGCGAATTCCACAAAACACACCATCTTTCTGCCACGGATGAAAACTAACGTGAATGCGCTGCCGCCCACGAATTTGCAGCGACACGGGAACGTTAGCGAGCCGATCCACAAGCAGCGAGTGCTCGTGCAGCTGCAGCGAAGCGGTAACGCCGCAAGCCGACCCAGAGTTAAGGGCTCGCGAAATGGAAGATACAAAATACAAGAACAACCTCTTCATACTGGCTGTTGGCTTAGACGAAGATATCATGAAGAACGACTGGTTTGGGCCACATGTGACATCGCGATATGCTCTCAGGTACATTTAATATGAATATAAACAACAAACAACAACCAAGCAGATGTGTCGAGACCCCGTCGTTGCGAACTTCAAATTACATTCCATCCAACAATCCTTTGCGCTGCATTTCACTCACCATAAGGCAGTCTGCATGAAGGCTAAGCGAAGTCCGCACCTCTATACCATATACGACGAATAAAAAAAAAACATTCTAAGTACTATACGCACGTGTTGTCATTCAATTGCATGTCTGAGTGGGTTATGTACGGGGGATTAACGATTACTCGAACGATCGCCCGGAGCTTCACCCACTCATTAGCAGTCACTTTGTGAATTTGCCGTGATTTTTTAGGAGTCTCACGTTCGTTGAACTTAAGCGCTCTATAACAGCCCACGATTGTATGGCGCACAAGTACAAGGCATCCTCACGATGTAGTTCATTTATTACTGCAAATGGAGAATCATTTAAAAAGCGGTCATCTGGTCTATAATTGAGTGAGATCATTATTTCCATCTAGATTACCACTTACTTGCGAGCAGTGTCGTCAGGTTCATCAATGACGTCTGCGCACGGTTACATTGCGTATGCAGCGTTGTCCACCTCACTTATTGGCATAATATTTTACTCTAAGCCCAACGTCCACGTAAAATATTCATCTTCGAAGATCATCACAACGAGGTATTTCACATTTTTTTAATTCGAGCAACTTCAGTCTGACACAGCGTATTGTTTACGCTGCAGTCTACTTTTGCAAATTTTCGCACCTACCACGCATCGGCAAGTTTGTCAATGCTGCTTATACAACGATCAGATGAGTGCGAACATCAAAAAAAGTCGGCGATTGAAACCTTATGTTGAATATGTGGAAACTGCATATTGAATCTGTATGTGGAAACTGGCCATTGAAGTGTATATGTTGAATAAAAGAGGTCTTGTTGTTCATTTGCGTGAGTACGGTGTACTGTATGACGAGTCTACTATGGAAAGCTTTGAGCGCGTAAACAAGCAATGTACTGTAGAGCCCTTCCATTGCCCCGCCGCGGTGGTCTAGTGGCTAAAATACTCGGCTGCTGACCTGCAGGTCGGGGGTTTGAATGCCGGCTGCGGCGGCTGCATTTCCGATGGAGGCGGAAATGTTGTAGGCCCGTGTACTCAGATTTGGGTGCACGTTAAAGAACCCCAGGTGGTCAAAATTTCCGGAGCCCTCCACTACGGCGTCTCTCATAATCATCAGTGGTTTTGGGACGTTAAACCCCACAAATCAATCAATCAATCAATCAATCAATCAATCAATCAATCAGAGCCCTTCCATTATGTGCTTAATTCTTAAGTAATGACCTTGTAACTCTCACTCACCATTCGTGCAAATGTACACTTCGCTTCCATTTATATGGTTGCTTTCATGGCACCTTTAAAAACAATGAATGCATGGTAGCATCTGTTAATCTTGCAAGTCATTCTACTTCTCTTATCTAACAATTATTCCTCGCAACGATCTGAAATGCATATTGAGATCTTCGATGAAACGAGAGTTGTAATGAGGCACGACGTAGGACTTCCCTTTGTGTGTTCGCTATACAGAATGGTAAGTGCGTACGTCTTTCTAAGAATTGTTAGACTGCTTATGACACAAAACCGAGGTTGATCTAGCGCTTGAGCACCACATCTCTCATCCGTAAACGCTTTTAACTCTTCATTGCTTCCTTGTGTATTTCCAAGGAATGTTCAGAAGCCCAAACACATTTGGTTATTTGCACTGAAGCATACAAGCAAAACGAAGTCCTCTTTATGCTGTTTCGTAGTGTACACCGCGCAGTGAACAGTTTCTTGTTTTTCGTACGTTGGAATAACGACCCCGCACATATACTGAAATGCATATATGAAAACCCAACGGGCGCCATCAATTTTCGTGTTGAATCTGTCTTGTAGGTGGTTGCTTTCTCCGCCGAGCCATATGCTATATGCACCATTGACCAGTAAACGAAATGAGCGATCAGAAACGCTTATTGTCTCAGCCACGTTAGATATTGGTGAAAACAAAACATACAGACAAGAGAAATATGCTATACTTCAATCGAATGTTGTGTTTGCGCAAGTTCAGCAAATAAACGAAGCAAATCGATATTTTTGACGACACAGTGCCAACATCACTGGTCTTCTGAAGAAACTGATAGCTCGTTCATGCGACGCACTACGCCAGTGTTACCTAGACTCCACCCACGTTTTTAAGATAATCGTTTGCTCTGCGACCTCTATATCAGTAAGCATAGGCGCGAGCTCACAAAGGCCACAAGACAAAGACAGGCAAGCATGCCACGTACTCTGGCATCCTTCGTTAGATAGCTTCCTTTGTTACTCACAACCAGCCATTGTGAAAGTGCAGTCGGGAGTATCCAGGATGCAGAATACTGATACGAGGGAACGTCGTAAACTGCAGCCTCTCGATGCATGGCCCTGAACACCATTTCCCGGCTCGCATTCTGTCACTTTACTATTTTTTTTTTCGGAAGACTCCCTTTAGGCTTATGTAAGAGCTGTACTCCTATTTCGAATAGCCTTTGTGTTGACGTGTGCACTTAGGCGATACGTTCAAGTCCTTTTGAAGCAGAAACGAGGCAAATCAACTTTATATTGCCGTTCTACTGCAGGGAGAGAAAACACGCCTTACACGCTCGGAAACACACGCGGGGAAACTAATTTAGGTCTGGAAGCCCTTGAGTTGAAGAAAGGCGAGAATAGACGATATGTCTTTAAGAAAGAAATTGCACTTTCTGAAAGAAGAAGCAAAATTTCGTTCAGAAAAGGAATCGTTCATGTTGTGTTCATCGAAAAATAGCTTTTAGGGACATTGACGAAGTTGGGTATCGGAGCACCATGTAAAACTTGAAATCAGGTACGTAGCTGAATATTTTTTTGTAAAGAGATACATGAAACAAGGACTTTACGAAAATTTGGTTAACGAAATGAAATAAAATTGCTTACTTAGGCGTGGAACTAAATATTCACGCAGACTTCTTGTCTTGGTAGTTCATTACGCCTTGATGCATTTCGAATTATCCCCAGAATCTATGTAGTTGAGCAGTCACACCTTGAACCCTTGTACTGAGTTACGCAAGCCTTTTAAACGACAAAAATGATCACTAAAAGAGCTCACCTACCACGCCCCTTAGCACAACCACACTTCTGGCGAGAGATGAACTATTTGAGTAAATTTCTGACTAATAGGTTTAGGATTTTTCAACAATTATTTTAATGGAGACGCACACAAGGAGTGTTACATGCAAGGAGGCTTTGGTTACGTGCCACAGCCACAGCATGTTGCGTGCAAGGAGGTCCCTGGTTATACGTGCCACTGTCAGAGAATGTTTAGAGACAAGTTTAGGAAGCACGTCATAGTAGTGGAGGTTTCGGAAATGCTTTCATTTGGCATCTACAAATGAGGTGAGTGACGCTGCGGTGCCCCTTCTCTGCAAAGAGAGGAATGCTGCAATGACTACAATACGCGCAACTGCATATAACTACGCTGAGAACTGTTTATAAATAAGAAAGTTGCTGTGGTGCAACTTGCCTTCACTTCTCCATCCCATGGAGGACAACGCTCATGCCTATTCTTTCAATTGTGTGAGGTACCACTGCTATATATTTCTCAATTATCTTCTCTTCACTCATGCGTAAGTACCTTTTCACAGCTTCAGCACGCTTCTATACCAGCATGCTTTTGGTTAATCTGCCGGGAGTTCTCCTATCATTCTATATGGCGTCCCTGTAAAAGGATGAACGGTAATAGAAATAATATCTGCGGGCTGTATAACCAAAGTGAATGTATCATTGCGTTTGACAATGTGGCGTTCTTTATTGTTCTAGAAGGACGCGCAGCAGACATGCCTCCAAGGATTTTGCATACATCTTAATGCGACGGCCACAGTCGGGTTCGAACAAGCGATTCGAGGTCGCGGGTTTGATACGTAAACCATTGTAAATCCTGCACCAATTAGTCGGACAAGATGAACGTTCGTGAGTGCTCTCAGAGTTCAGTATTATTGGTAGCTGGTCTATCAAATTGGCTGAACTGCTTGCGGTATGCATGCTTTTCGACACACCTGCGGTTCTGTTTTGTCAGCCAGGCCTATTTAAGACAAGGCTGTTTGTGGCCTTTCTACGGCTTGTTTTCGCTCCTTCGAAAGAGTTAGCATAGGCGTGCCTACTGAAAGTCGCCCATTTTATGCGGCTGGAGGACAGAAAAAAAGGAGCCTTGTCAATAGTGTAGCGCAGAGAAAAAATGTGGTGCCTCAATGCACTCGAAAAAAAAATACTGCCGCGCGCAAGAGAGCAGCCTTGGTTTGAAACTCGCAAGGCAATATGATCGTTATTCGAGAGTGTACGAAGGTAACTTCGCAAGCGGCCACGGCCGCGTTTACGAAAGGAGCGCGCTGCTGACACACGACGAGGGAGAATCGTAACAGTTGTTAGTGCACGCTCGTCTTGTGTATGCCTATTTAGTGCGTGTTTTTAGGGGCGAAGCTCCTTATAGCAGCACCCGTTCGTCCTTCATAGCCGTTGTAGTGTGTAACAAGATTTTGACCTCCAAGGAGGTGCCGGTGAGAGATTTTATCTGTGCGCTGTTGAACAATAAAAAATAGTGCTCAATATACGTGCCAATGGCTGCTAATGGGGAATTAGAGGCAGGAGCATTCGGCTTTTAGTTAACGCAGTCGCTGCGATCCCCATTAGCAGCAATTGACATGTACATTGAGCACTATCTTACAAGAAAAGGTTGCTACGTTATACTCGCTGGGTGTAACCTCCTTAGGTTTGGAAAGGTTTAGCGAGCGTTGAGCCGCAGTGCCTTGAATACAATAAACTAGTATATATTATGCACTCGACGTGGTCAATGGTGGGATGTAGACCCGAAGCGCAAGCCGTAAAAAAGTGTGCGTGTGCCACCTCTCGTTTAGACCTTGGTTTTGATTGATTTGTGGGGTTTAACGTCCCAAAACCACCATATACCTTGGAATGCCCGCTGGATGGTGGTGCTTCTATATGGGAAATGTATGATGAAAAGATGCGAGATGGTGGTACTTGGAGTGTTGAATAGATGGACGAACGGACACACAGACAGATTCATGGATGGACGCATGAACAGACGCAGGGGCGGATGCATGGACGAACGCATGGACGGGCGAATGTATGCATGGACGGTCACACAGCCGGACGCATGGACGGACGGAAGCAAGAACGAATGAACGGACAAATGCTTCGCCCCACTCTTCATCATTCACGCCGTGGATATGCTCCCCCTTTTTTTTTTGCTTGAGCTGCGCGTTGCAAGTTCCGAGGTGTTTGGCGCTCCTAACATGACTTCGCAATTTGTTGCTGTTGATGAAACAATGCACAATAAACGCTCAACTACCTCTGTAGAGACGTTTCACTTTTGTGTTATATTGATTTCCATATAGGGGATGAGCCATGTTTTTTTTCTTCTAGCCATATAGAGAATTCGCTGTAAAAGACAAATTGCCCTCATGATTTCGCCAAAGAGACTCAAGGTGTTCTTCAATTTTCAATTTCCACACTTCCAGCCTAAGCGTGCACTTCGTGGCAATGGAACTGACGCGTCTGTTCTAACGTGATTGCAGGTGTTCTGTCAAACCACGAGCTAGCTATTGGATGCTAATATTTTTGGCTTGTCTGCTAAGTTTTCGATATGCGCAAATCTACTCATGCATCACGAAAACATGGAACCACGATGTAAACACCCATTTCAAAGGTAAAAATCCACCATACCCAAATTCTCGTGTTCTTGGTATTAAATTCGTTTCCACAATGCGTGTGATCTGCCCATTGTTTTATGGCCAGTTTCGGGTGAATTATGAACGGATCACAGTTCTATGGCGGGAGAGTTCTATGTGTTTTTAAAAAGTTTATTAATGATTTAGATTAGCCGGTACTTTATTAAGAGAGCTGAAAGCAGTCCCGTGGGACCCACACTTCATGAGGGCGTGTTGGCGAGAATTAAGGCGTTAAACCAACAAAATAAAACATGCCCTCCACTTTGACACCAACGAGGACTGGCAACACTCTTCATGGGTGTTTAAAAAAAGCGGGTAAAGATTTACGCGAAAAATCACACCATATCTACGGAGTGAATGATGATGAGTGGGGCGAAACGCTGGAGGGTTTCATGAATAAACCATGAATCATGCGTAAATGTTGCCCACTACATCATCAAAGACGTGACAAACACTGTATATGTTTATGCAAGAAATTTCATTATTCGAAAGTTGTGGCTATACATCACATCCGTTCTCCCTTCGTTATAATGGCTTCATGATCGGTGAAGTGGTGGATCGGTGATGGGGCGTAGTGGAAAGTTAGCAAGTACAAAGTAGTCGGCAGTTCGCACAGGTGGAACAATAGGTGGTCATGTACAGTGTCAATATTTGTGAAAGGGAACATGGGAGCGCGTGGCCTGCGCGCGAGATGATGCGAAAAGAAAGTGCCGCTGCTATCGCTCCGGCTTGAACGCGCTCCCAGCAGCCGCCGGAGCGTGCAGGCCACGTGTCGCGTGTTCCCTTTCATAAAAATTGACACTATACATACAATCAAAGAATGGACAGACCCACGTTTTTTTTGGAGCTTCGCCCTGGAAATAGCGGGTGATTCTTAGGGCATGTGTTTAGAAAGAGTGGGTAACGAATTAGAGTACTAGATATTCTACTATAGGAGAGCATATAGCCGTCCCGTGGGCTTACAATACGTAGTCAGTGCATTGAGAACGACCCGCTTGGAGTGTCTGGTTGGATCCAACATACAATTAGAGTGCTCCGATAGTATATGCTGAAGAACCACCGTGCTTGATCAGTTTAAATACCTACTTGCACCTGTACATATAATAAGCGCTGAGGGCAAATAATGCTTAAAACTTCGAAAACACTATAAACCAGGTCTGTCCTATGTCTCTTAATCAGTCGACTCTGAGTACAACTTATGACAGTGTATGCATGTAATGAAACTTTAAATGTGATGATGCTTCCTATTAGTGCCTGCAAAAAATTATGGTATAACCACGAAGTGTATGATGATGAATGGGGCGAAGCGTCCGTATATCCGCCCGTGCGTCCGTCTATCCCTCCTTTTATGCTTCCGTCTACCCATTCGCTCTTGCTTCCGTCCGTCCATCCATCCGTTTATGCGTCTGTCCGTAAGTCCGTGTGTCTGTCCGTGCGTTTGTACTTGTTCCCGTCCGTCCCATTCATTAGTATCTTTTTCTGTTTGCCCATCCACCAGTCCGCACCAAGGATAAATGAGTGAACTTTATTTGGTCCTTCAGAACGCGCTTTAGCACGTTGCGGGCCACTCCCACATCGGAACAGAAAGACCAAGTCTCTCTGCTGCGACGCGGGCCCGGTGGTCTGCCAATAGCTGTTGGTCAAGTCCGAAGCTTGCAATAGCACCCTCCCATTTGAACGGCGTGATGACTTCCCCACAGCGTAACGCGGGGCTCCGCCAGAGCATATGTTCCAAGGTAGCTATATCGTGGCAGTAGGAACATGTAATATTTGGATGTACTTCGGTATAAATTTTGTTCGATAACGCAGGATTAGGGTACACCCCAGGCTGAAGAAGCCTGAGTGTCAGAGCCAAAGGTCTGCTTAGTTTTATGCGCGGTGGAGGGTATTGTCTCCGCGCCAAGTAAAAAAATTGCCCGCAGCTTCCCTCGGGGGAACACTGAGGAGGATGCGGAAGCATGTAATTGGTTAACGGGTGTTAAATTGCGACTTACTTGGGTCGATGGCTAAATTGGTTAACGTGGTTGTGAAATGGGGTGTTAAATGAGTGAACACGTACGGAACGTATGCGAAAGGGCGGTGTTTTATTTATTGCGACGAACTTTGAGGACGATGGCTTTGTGGTCGGTAAAATAAAGAGTGAGTGGATCGGGTTGCATCGGTCGTAGGTCGAAATTTGCAAAGACGTGGTCGATGCAGGTTCCGCGAATGGTGGTCGGCTGGTGGTGTTTGCAGTCGTCGTGCGTTGCGCGTTTCAGCGAGTGTCGCGACGCCATGTATTCGACTATCCAATCGTCCTTGATGACGTCGACGTTGAAGTCGCCAACTAGCATGAACGGTCGATGTTGCGGTTGTTGTTTTCTGTAATCTTGCACGGCCTCGTCGACGTACTTTTCTACGGCGGCACGAGAGAGGTTTGGCGCGAGGTACATCGTCATGACGTCGACGCCACAGACGGTAGCAACGCAGTGCTCGCCGTTGGCGCGTTGTTGAACGCCGGGCTGTAGTCGGAGGTCAATGAAGGAGTCGTCGTCGTTGTCGACGTCACGCTTGACGTAAATTCCCACACCGCCCGCAGGTCGTTGGAACCAGTGCGTGCGCGCGACTGAAGCGTATCCCGCAACGTCGACGTCATTGGCGTTCCACGTCTCGGTGAAGCAAAGCACGTGCACTCTGCGTAGTACAAAGATGGTGGGCGACGGCGCGACGGCGCATGCGCGCGCGTCAGCTGTCGAATGTTCGAGAAGCGGTGCGGACGGCGCGGACGGCGCACTACAAGGCGCGAGTATAAGATGCTTCCGCATCTAAAATGTTTTGAGAATTCATTATACGAGATGGGAGGGCCACGGTTCTCCAATACATCAGCGCCGCGCCCCCCGATAGCTACGCGGTTTACTAGTCTTCGCGCAGCAATGTGGGCTGCCTCGTTGAGATCGGGCAGGGCTCCGCCAATGCGTCCCATATGAGCTCGGAACCAAACGAGTGTGTGTGTGGCTCGATGTCTTTGTACCGAAGAATTCGCAAAGCTACTTCCGATATTGTTCCCTTGGCAAATGCTCGGACCGCCGACTTTGAGTCGCTGTAAATTGTGGACCTCCTGTTATCCGGCAAGGATAACAGGAGGTCCACAATTTCAGCCACCGTCGTCCGGACCGTTGTCGTGTTGGTGATTCCAACCTCGAGGTTGATGCTCACTGCCGCATACGCCTTCCCCTCAGGATATCGGGCCGCATCGACGAAGGAGCAGTTCCCGGCATGTTCTTGAGCCCTTTGTAGAAGAGCCTTTGCCCTGGCCCGGCCCGTCTTCTACCCTCGTTGTGCTCGGGGTTGACATTTCGCGGGATGGAAACAACGGTGATTTGTTCTCGTTGCTGACGAGCAACGCTGCAGAAGTTAGACTTGATTTCCATCGGTGGAATCCCCAGCTCCCGCAGAATGTTTCTACCGGAACGCGTGGCGGAGAGCCTGGTGAATTGCGCCCTCTCCTGTGCCTCTGCAATTTCTTCCAGCGTGTTGTGCATGCCGAAACAAAACAGTCTATCCGTGCTTGTGTACATGGGAAGCCGGAGAGTTCTCTTGATGGTCTTTCTGGTTAATGTGTTGAGCTTATCCCGCTCCGACATCTGCCAGTAGCACATGGTTACAACGTACGTAAAATGGCACACCACAAAGGCGTGCACCAACCTTGTGAGGTTATCTTCTCCAAGTTCCTTTGAAGAAGAATGGCAACTTGGGCTAAGTTCCAAGCTCCTGTTGCCTGTTGGAAACCCTTCTTATTAGTCTGATGGCATTGTCAGTTTTTCTGGCGACACTCGTGACCGTCAGGTTATTGGAGCCGTTCGACAGAATGGTCATACCAAGAACCCGGAGGGAGTCCATTCTGGGGATCAAGCTGCCCTCACCTCTCCTAAGAGTGGTGTCAGTATCCTCTAATGGCTTCCACCTTCTTGTTTTGGGGCCGCTGTGCTTGGGCCTGTATAGAAGCAGTGCCGATTTCAGCGGCGAGCACCGTAAACTAGTCGATATAAGATAGTTTTCCGTGACCTCAATAGATTCTTGTAGTACAGCCTCTATTCGTTCGTCACTGCCATCGGTACACCATATGGTGATGTGGTCAGCATAGATGGTATAATTAATGCTGTCGACTTCGGAGAGTCTTCGAGACAGACCGATTATGGCGAGGTTAAAGAGGGTAGCGGATAGTACTGAGCCTTGTGGCGTACCTCTGAAGCCAAGCTTTACCGGATCTGAAACAAGATCACCCATCGTGAGTATAGCCTCTTTGTCAGTCAGGAATGGTTTTATGTTGTGGAAGCACTTGCCAAGTCCAAGGCTTGAGATCTAACTCAACACGAACTGGTGCAGAACGTTGCAAAATGCTCTCTCGAAGTCCAGTCCCGATATGGCTCCTATGTACCTTGTGTTCGTATCATTGACTTGATATTTGATTAGCTTCATGGCGTCTTGCGTCGAAAAGCCCACCCTGAAGCCTTTCATGTTGTGGGGATAAATGCCTTATTCCTCCAGTCATCGGGTAAACCTGTTCAGGATAAGATGTTCAGCCACCTTACCTACGCATGATGTCAGGAAGATGAACTGGAGGTTGTCGAGGATGGAAGGTTTGCCCATTTTGGGGATGAGGGTGTTAGTGGCCTTCATCACATCTCTGGGACACTGCCACTCTTCCACCCATGGTTGACGATATCCATGACGTACTCCATCGAGCTGTCATCCAGGTTTCTCAAAGCCTTGTTGGTGATCTTATCAGGACCTGGGGCTGACCTGCCGTTTAAGTCCTGCAGTGTCTGCCTGATCTCCTCGCTTCCTAATTCTCCGTCCAGTTCTGGGTTAGCCTCCCCTCGGTAAAAGGGAGCCGGAGATGGAGGGACGAAAGTGATCGGCAAGTACTTCCCAATCAGTTCTACCAGTACCCGATTGTCCGAGGATTCTTGCCTAGCTGCATGAAATGTGCAAGTCAGCGTGCACCTCTTGTTTGATTTGGTGTTGTGGTCATCCAACCAGTGCTTTAGAAGGTTCCATTGGCCTGACTTGCGCACGTTCTCGTCTACCCAGTTGCAAATATTGCCCCATTGTTTTTAGAGAGGACCTTACAGTATTCCTCAATGCTTCTGTTCACCTCGGCAATCTCCTTGCGAAGCCTGCGATATAGGCACTGCCCTTTCCACCTGGCCAGGAGGCACTGTTTGGCCCCGAGAAGATGAGCCAGACTGCTGTCCATCTTTATCACAGGCAGGTCCGTGGTGACTTCCTTAGTGGTAGCCAGGATTTCGTCTCTTATCTGCGCTGTTCAGTGTTCCAGGTGAAGCGTGTCCTCATCCTCAGACCTTTCCTCTCTTACTTTCCGGAACAAGTCCCAGTCGGTCACTATGAACTTATGTGGTTGTGCTGTGTGATGCGCGTTTGAAGTGCGTGCCTTTAAAACAGGGCGCGTCACAGACAAAAGCAAGAGATAACAGAGTGCACGCATGGTGCAGCTCAAACGAGAACGATAACATTGAAGAGTGTCGGGCACGAGGACGCGTGGCGTGACGCTGTTGTTGGGAACGTGCTAAAAGGGTAAGAAGGGTTAAGCGTTTTGTCTGCGACGCCATTACTTGAGTACCGTTTTTTCTTAACCGGTGGTTCTTCAAGGACTTTAGACTTGCGAAAGGAAACATCAATATTTTGTAAATAGCCATGCTTGTTGTGCACTGCTGTTTGATGCTTAGTCAGGTGATCGATGAAAATCTAGTGCCAGGTGTGATATGACATGAACAGACTCTAGGCAGATCAACTTGGTACAGTGAGTGAACAAAGCATTTGAGCCTTCGTTAAGCATGTGGATACACAACTGCACTGATACAGGTGTCAGAATATTTTTTTGTTGAAAGTGGCATGCATTGGGTACTCTCTGACTGTAGGTGAAGTTCGTCAATGTATGAAACTTGGTTTGGTGTCCAAACACCATAGTGATGTGTCTCGCGCACCAAGCGGCACTTTTACAATGTGAAAAAAAAATTGACGGCAGATCCACGAGGTGAATGATGATGAGATTGGGTGAAGCTCTTGGAAGTAATACCGTGAAATTTTCTTCCGTTGATTCACCAGGCAATATGCACACTTCCTCGCCGCTTCCCATTGTCGAACGTTTTCAAGATCTGCTTCCTGACGTTGACGTGCTGCCTCGGCCTCTCTTTCCCGTGAGGAAGGAACTTGCCGACGCTGACGTACCGCTTCAGCTTCTTGTTCACGTACGGTGGGGTCTTGCCGACGCTGCCTTGTTGATGTGGCTTCTTGTTCCAGTACAGCAGGATCTTGCCGACGCTGACACGCCGCTGCAGCTTCTTGTTCACGTACGGCGGGATCTCGCCGACGCTGCCATGCTGATGTGGCCTCTCGTTCCCGATTGACTTATATGTGGGATTGAACGTCCCGAAACCACCATATGACTATGAGAGACGCCGTAGTGGAGGGCTCCGGAAATTTCGACCACCTGGGGTTTTTTAACGTGCACCCAAATCTGAGCACATGGGCCTACAACAATCGCGCCTCCATCGGCAATGCAGCCGCTGCAGCTGGGATTCAAACCCGCGTCCTGCGGGTCAGCAGCCGAGTACCTTAGCCACTAGACCACCGCGGCGGGGCTAATTAGTATAGTTAATAAAGGGAGAAATCTAATTATTCAAATAAAGAAGCGCGGTACGAGTAAGCTGAACAGATACGAAGAACGCATGTGAAATTTTCGCCCGACGTTCGTCAAAATTTTCATCGAAATATTCGTTTGGATTAGGAGTATTGACAAATGCGTAACGTCTTTTTTTCATGACAAGTGTGTGGCAATATTGAAATTTCTGAAAGAAGAACAGAGCACGAAATAAGTAAAAGCTATTTGCGAATATGGAGTCGAATATCGATTATGACATCATCATCATCAGCCCAACGCGCTGTAACATAGATTCGTGTACTGCCCAACGAAGTCGTTGTCACTGATCACTCGCCCACCGAGTCCCACACCAGATAATTCCATTTTATGCCTACAGATTTCCGAATTGGTTTGATCCACATTATCGTTTTCCGTGCTTAGAAACGTGTGAATCGTGAAAATGTTGCGAAAAGAGAGGAACCGTCTTATCGCATTGCACCTTTAAAGTAAGTTATTGAAAATACTTGTCATTGGACTGTCGCACGTCGAGCATACTTTTGACAGTGCACTCATTACAAAGTTATACTGAAATAGAAACTGCTTGATATACTCAAAAGGTCCGAACTCCTAAAGAGGAGTAACAACAGGTCTGAAAATAAGAAAGACCCCCTTCGTTGAGGAATGGCGTGTTCGTCATTGTTATTGCTTTTTGAAAGCATATGAATATTGATTAGCTGGCATGATTGCCATTTATTTTGTCGTATTGCTTTACACAAAGCGAAAGTACAGCATGTATATGCAAACTTTTATATTAATATTTGGTGAAAAATATGCAATCTTTGTCACATGTTCCACGGACAGACTGCAATAGAGTACGAAAATCACGCGCGTCATGCTTATTTGCCACTGATTACAGTACAAGATAACCAATTGAGGGGACCGTAACATTCGCATAGATGTGCACCGAACGGCTGTGTGCAGTAACATTGAACTACAGCGCAACATATCTTGTACGTATTAGCAATGTTTCACTTTAAAATGATAAATTCGTAACATATATAACACTTCACGTGTTAGAATACGCAATTTTCGTCGAAATATTCACACCAATATTTGCATATTCGGCCGAGGCTCGATAGGCCAAAACATTTGAGAAAATTGTAATACGTAGTTGTTGAATACAATATTTCTTGAATTATTCGATTTCCTCGAGAGATTATTTTCCAATCCAAGTTATTGGATTCGCTTTGAAAATTTTGAACATTCGCGGAGCCCTGAAATGTATGAATTTATGACACATCGATAACACAAAAAGAAATAAAAGCCAACATATAGACTTATTCCGAAATACCACGAATTTCCTTTGCACATTTTATTTTTGTGGATAATACACAAGGTGGCGCACAATAAGCAATTGACAAAGAATATTACAAAGTGTAATTAAACAAGTTGACGCCTCTCTAATCTTTCAATGAATAAACAGGTATGACTGTTTGTATGACAGAAAAAATGAATAAATACATCAAACACTTAACAAATACTAGGTGAAAAAACAGGCATAAAAGCAATAATTGACAGTTAACCTCAGCGGTGCCAATACAAGTCATACAAAAACAATAACCATCACGTCATAAACTTTCATATGACGCCATCGTGACGTCCGAGATTGCTCGATTTCGTGACGTTAGTATTACTTTGCCATGACGTCACTATGACGTCACGTGATGGAGCACTCATCGAGCAATAATGCTTACACAAAGGCAGACCGATCACGTCGGCTATGCAAAAAAAAGCGTGGCTGATCTCTTATTTCAGGAATCGGTATAACACGAAAGTGAAACGTATCTTCACAGAGGTATTTGGTCGTTTATTTTGCATTGTTCCACCATAAGACAACAGAAATGACTGCTATAGCAACAAACTGCAATATAACGCGAAGAACGGCTACCAGCTAGAAGCTTGCAGCGTGCACCTAATGCAGAAAACACTCAAGAAATGAGCATGTACTAGACGAACGCGGACCAACAGGTGTCGCTGCTCTACAGTTAAGGGACGCTGCGCAAGCAGAAGGAAATACGCAGAAAACAAACACAGTATACCAAGATGAGTGCGAACATCTGTCACAATTCCATGTGTGTGAACAACGTGCTTCTTTCTTAAACGCAGCCGCGGCAGCAAGCGAAGTGGCTTTCGTGCTCTGCTTAACCACTGTTTCTTCAAAGCAAACTTGCGGGTAAGGCACAAGTGGTACAAAGCGCCCGAACACTGAGATAAGCGCACGTGCGAAAGTGTGACCACGCCAGAGAACATCAATACACAATGTGACCACGCCATCTGGAGGTGCGCATGCATAGCAACACGCCGGTGGCACAAGGCGATGACCTTTGGAGCACGTCACCCAACGCCCGCCCCTCGGTTTATCCAACGATTGTTGAATAAAATTCGCTGAAGTTTCTGAGCTCTTGAAACCGCACATGGTATATGGTGTGTATAAATGGCTCGCCATTAGCGTGTGTTTTGGGATCAAGTTTATTTAAATGCAAATGCATTTCTTAGTTTGGCTATGTCAGGCATCCGGCGTTGTCCGCGGTGGTGTCCGCGCACCGGCAGGTGTTATCTCTCCGCTATCACTTCCTCTCTCATAGCCACTGCTGCGGGCGCATGCGCTTATGCTCACCCCTAGCAACCAAACCATGTACTGTGAGAGAGTGTAGGAGAGGGTAGTGCACCTACCCTCTCCTACACTCTCTCGCTTCACCATACCATTTCTCGCTGTTTGCTCTCTCTTCTCTTTGCGGCCTACTCTCCCGTTCACTCGCGCCTCACTCTCGACCGTTCGCTGGCTGGGTGCCTCCCAAGAAAATTCGAAAATGCGTGCTCAAGACGCCGCTGCGAAACGCCAAAGTCGAGCCAAGAACGCTGGCGCCCCACTATCCCGTCCGCTCGATCCTCACTCTCGACCGTTCGCTGGCTTGGCGCCTCTCGAAGCGATGACAGAAGTCGGTGAAGGTGAATGCCTGACAGCAACGATACCCTCTCTCGGCGCAAAAAATGCATTCGTGATTCCTCAAGATTTCCTTGGGGGAGGTGGGGGCATTATTTTGGCGGCTTGCATCGTGCTCTGAGGAACGAGAGGCCACTGGTTCTACGCCTCACAATGAAACTATTTCTTTTTGTTTTTCATCGTAATCTGCTAGTGTTCATTTTTGAATGTCATATCCGTGACGGAAATACTTTAGGAAAAAACTTTCGTGGTAAAACAGGGGAGGAGCAGATAGCTGTCGGAGGGTGGTAGAGCAGGCTCAACATATGAACTTAAAAAGAGAAAATCGCTTACGCCTTCCAGTCGTCTTGGGTGAATATATAAAGACTATTCGTTTTTTAGTGTAGATGAGGTTTTTGATCACGTGACTCTAAACGCAAATAAGAAAAAAAAGATCAAGAAGAGAAGTGACACCGTCCTTGATTCGGGAGGTCGAAAAATCGACTGGCCTATAAAAACCCCAAAGACAACATATAGTCTTATGACTGAGTATGCGACCAGCTGTTGTTGTTCTTAGCTCCAACCTAAAAAGCTAGCAAAATGGATGAGGCAACACTGACTTTACCACGTGGATTCATATCACCCAGGTGGGCTGCAGTGTCGTAATAGCTTCCACGTAACTACGAAATCTAACATAGGATTCTTGTCAAAGATAAAAGTAATATGTCCTCATATATCCCTTCGTATGATTTACCTCACTCTCCCATTACGCAAGACCTTATATTGGCCTCCGTTCATCAAGTAACGGCCACCACGTGACACCGTTGCTGTGGTCCCCACTTTCGCGAGAACGACAAAGAAATTCTGCGTCCACATTATGTTACAGTTTCGTACGTCAGAGATTTATGTATACGCATTACCTAATGCGTCTCCGAAAGTCTTTATTGGTTTTTTCTTGTGTCAAATAACTCAACAAATATAGCTGTGCGTTGTCTATCATATAACCTGGCCAGCTGGTACTGTCCCGCCAGAGCTCTTATGTCTTGACAAATAACAGAAGCTCCCACGGCGAGCGGTCCCGATATATTTCCGCCAAAAAACATGGAGCGAGCCCACCCAGCCTGCCTTCGCGAGAGGGTTACCATCGCATTTCGATATTTCCAGTCGTGGGTGCGCGCTTCCTTATCTAAGTCATTTTTTGTTTAAATATTATTTTAGGAGTGGTGCAATCGTATACGATAGGCCTTCTGTAGGTTTGTGTCTTCTTGTAGCAGTGGCTGTATGGAAGAACATGTCATATGTCCTCGTAAACAACACACAAAGCACATTGCCGAGACTCGCACGTATATTGTAGCCTTCGTGTATGAACTAATAGTAGAAACAATAATTGTTTAAAGAGAACTTGTTCCCCTGGATAATTCTCGCTGACCCCATAGTTATATTGCAGTTATGAAGCTCTACTGCTCAGCCAAAGGTAGCGGGATCGAATTTTAGTAGCGGAGGCCACATTTGTTACGAATGCGACTGCTTGAAGTCTATGTGCCCAAATATAGGTGCACGTGCACACTGTAGGAGGTCGAAATGGCCAGAACCCCCGCTAAGACCTCCCTTATAATAATATCGTGGCATTGGGACATTAAATATCAACAAATATTATTTTTCACATGAAGGAGAGGAAGATCAAAAGGATTACTAATTTTAGCCTCCTACATAAGAAAGTTTGATGGTACATGCGTTAGCGACACCTCGACAGATGCAAAGCTGGGAGATCAGATTCTTTGCAAGATGGTTGCGCCGTTTGGCACGAATGTGTAATTCTGCGCATGCTTTGTTGCATGGACTAGTCTCCGTTTCAAGCCAGAAATAAATCTGCTGGAAGTGCCACCAATTTGGTCCTGTTCATGGTCCTGCCCTTCTTTTTTGTGTGTTCTTTTGCGGCAAATGTGTCTTGCGTTTTCTGCTGGCGTAGTATAATTCAAAATACCTGATCATAAGACATCTTTAGCAGACATCAGCAGCAGCTTGGGCCTGCTGGTACATCAGAATGAGGACTTACGAAATGGTGCAAGAACATAGGGAGAACGCAAGAATTTTTGCGCAAGAATCTAGAAACTTTCGTCGACCCAGTTTTATACGGCGCGACAAAAAGATCACCCTTTTGTAGTGTGTCAAAGTAAACTGGTTTGTAGCTGCACTTGTTGCTCTTAGAAACAACTATCAATTTCATAAGCAGTATTTCTCGATCAAAAATCTCTAGAGAAGGACGTAATGTTCCTACAGAAACGGCGAGAATTCGTCATAATAGCGATAGCTCCTCTTGCTATTTGCGAAAACTGCTGTCGTTCAGCTTTTGCAGGAGTTCCTGAATGCATTCTTAACTATCTTTACAATAGCCATTACAATAAAGCCATTACAATAGTATCATGTTGCTTTATACACTATCTGTTTTGACCTTTTCAACTATTTTTGCAAATAACAAGCGGTTACAGTAGTATCATGTCGTGTTATACACCTTTATTGTGTTTGTACGGCGTCATGTGCACCATGCGCCCAAGGTTGAATGCGCCTGTGTCATGGGTGGCTTGTCCCGGTATCATTCCTCTCCCGATACACGAGCCAAGGCAAGTAACCGAAAACATCACCACATATATGCATGGTCGTGCCCAGTAACAGCGTGTCATTTCTGAGATGACGTGTAGGTATAGCGAAACTATGTCGCTTCAATGTGTTAATGACCTGAAGACCACTTGCATGACTGAAAGAGCCCGCTGAAGTTGCTCAAGGTGCACTGACGAGCATGGGATTATTACGACGAACAAAGGCAGCACCAAATTATAGAATATTGCTAACGCAGGCCTATATGCAGATTTTTATAGTGTCATATCTTTTATTTTAAAGAAACGACCAATAATTATTTACTAACCAAGAAAACGCTGACCACGTACAGAAATTGACAGTCAGGTGATCGGATACATTGGATCTTCCTAGTTTTACACACCACAAGCGCCAAAGGTCATTTATGTCAAAGTTGTAAATTCACCTGCCCTGAAAAAAGACAGAGTTTAATATATTCAAAGTGACCGACAATACTAATAACAGCTGAGTCATCTCATTTAAAGTCAGAAAATGTTGAAGCGTGACAGCTCAGTAACAACTAGTTTAGTACGGCATCCGTGACTAGCCGATACTATGTATGTTCATGTTCCTGCAGTGTTATACTGTTATGTTGCGCATGAACAGTCCAGTAATCAAGCAAGCACAAGGTTTTATTTCGCGTGTCTCGCTTTTATATGTGCTGGGAGGTGTCATCGCACCAAGATCGGCGACACGCTTGCATGACGTATCACATCTCCGCATTTTACCAATTCAACTTTTCAGGTGGCTGCCGTAGCCTGCTGCACCGGCGAAGCGGCAGCGGTACATCAGGTTGTCTCTTGACACTTTTACGGTGGCTTCCGATGTCGTACCCCGCATCAGTATGACCTTCAGCCACTTGATTTCAGCATCTACGACCACCAGCAGCATATTTCCTTCGACGGGGCTTGCGTTGCGTTGTTTATTTCTTGTCCATTTCCGGCCCGTTTCTCGCCTTGGCGCCAGCGTCTGCGCAGGAGGCATCAGACTAGTTTGAACACATGTTTCACATTAGCGTACATCCTTTTAGTGTCGGCATCCAGCCCTGGACACAAAAAATGGTTTGCGCAAGGTTTTTCATTGCTACCTATTCTGGATGTTTCTTGTAGAAGCCCCGAAAGACTTCCAGTGACAGCTCATGGCACAAACATTCTGTGTCCCAATGAATGAGGTCCTGATTCAGAGTCGACTCACCCTTTTTTGGAAGAACGGCCGGATACGCTCCTCGGTCTTTGTCTGGTACTGCTACTAGCCCTGCAGGATCCACTTTCGCATGTGCTGTAACAAAGCACGGTGGAGGGTTAGAACTGCCAATTCTTCGGCCCTAATGAATGCCGTATTCACAGTCTGAGCGTATAATGCATACGCGAGAGCATCGTCTTTATCGTTGTCGGCCTCCAACAGAGGAGCAGGAATTCTGCTGAAGGCATCTGCGTTCGCGTTTTAGGAGACCTTACGATAGGTTAGGCTGTACTGATATCCCACAACAGCAGGGCGTAATGTTGAATCCGGGCAGCGGTTATCGGCTGAATTTTTTTGTCTGGACTGAACAGTCCCGTTAAAGGTTTGTGGTTGATTACCAGTTCGAAGTACATAGGTGTCATGCAGACAGTCTCTGAACCTAGTCACATGAAATACGAGGGCGAAAGCCTTCTTTTCCAGCATAGAAAAACTTTTCACGGCTTTCGTTAATATTCGTGACCTTAATGCGATGATATCCATTTCCTCCTATTAGATGCGACAACACTGTTCCCTAACGTGCACGGCACGCATACTTGCCCTCATGCTGGCCTCAAGGACCGGCACGCTTACTTTTAGACACATGGAGCTTGAAACGTCATCCAAGGCTCATATATGGGTCGTGGATGACTCAATGTATATATACATTGCATAACGCCTAAATTTTCAGCTTAGCGTGACAATAAGCGTGGTAGTTTTAAGAGTGTACTGCTGGCGCGTCGCACTCAGGCGAATGTGCTTGCTTGGGCCAAAATACACCAAAAGATTTGCATTCTTTACTGCCTGCTTGGCTGCTTCGAAAGCACTGCCTGCTTGTGTGCCCCAGACCCATTTTATGCCGTTTACCAACAATGCATATAGGGCGCTAGTAAAGTCGAAAAATTGGGCGAAAACGTGCTACAGTAATTAAACTGACCTAAAAAGGCTTTTAGGTCTCTCTCTGAGGTGGGCGGGGGGTGTCCAGTTGTGCCGTGATGTTGTGGTTTTCAGGCATGAGCCATTTTTGTGACAGCAGTGTCTGTGAAAGTGCCTGAAATTGCATTTCTCATGTCGTAGGGGCGGGCAGTGTTCCCTCAGGCACTGTACCACTTGCTACAGGATCTTGCAGTTGTCTCTCTTTTCCGATACACTTATGCCATTCAGATATACTTGCACGCCGGGATCCCTCGGAATCCGACTTCATGCGCCGATGGAAAACTGCTGGCGCTGACGACACTCCAAACGCCAGCCAGTTAAACAGTTAAGACCCTTGTGTGTGCTCAAAATGACTAGCCTCTTGAAGTCCTAAAAGAGAGAAAATAGGTTATAGGCGTTCCGCAAGTTGAATGAGCTGAACACTTCTCCGCCGTTGAGATTTGCAAAGATATTGTCACCCCGTGACAGCAGGTACAGTCTGCTGTGCGGAGCACTTGGGTGCTCATTTTATGCTACAATTTGTGTGGAATAAACATGAGAAAGAAGAACCGTTTCTGATAGTTCGTGATTTTGATTGTAGCGACGACTGTCATCGCCGCTATTGGAGTACAGCCTAATGGCTTACACCCTGACCCTCACTTCCTGGGTACAAGTTAGCCCAATTAGGAGTCTCATCCTTGGCAGCCAAACTGTCGCCATCTTCTCAGCCACGATCCTTATGCTGCACCATCTCTCATCTGCCGTTATTGCACCACATCGTAAAAATGTTGATGTTGACTCAGTCAAGCTGATCTTAACCTTTGCGTATTTCATCACCATGTCAAGCGAGCACACAACATGTCGATGGCTAAGCTTATTCTTAAGTAACGTACAAACTAAGGAAACACCAAGCTGAGGGTACAAGCGCTGGTCTAACAGCCTAAAGATTACGTGTACGATAAACATCACCAGAAGGTCATGATTTCCGGAGCCATCTACTATATATACGGCATCTCTCATAATCCCACTGTGGTTCTGGGACGTAAAATGCCAAATAATAGTATTCTGACTCACAGATGGAAGAATAATTCGGGAACGCCAAAAATTAGTACGAATCAAACAAAAACCCCTCGTATGCACGCGAGAGATCAATGAGCGGACTTCATCTCCTTCAGACAGTGCCGCTGACAGCCGACTAATATGACTGCTATCACACTTGGTCATGTAGCGTGTATGCTATGGCTTTTTATGTGTACAGCCACGGCCAAGTCTGTGTAGATGTAGGCCCGTGTACTGAGATTTGGGTGCAGCTTAAATAAACCAAGGTGGTTGAAATTTCTGGACCCCTCCACTGCGGCGTCTCTCATAATCACATGGTGGTTTCCGGACGTTAAACCCCACAAATCAATCAATCAATCAATCAATCAATCAATCAAGTCTGTGTAGGGTACATGAGCTGCTGGTTTGATTGATATGTGGGGTTTAACGTCCCAAAACCACCATATCATTATGAGAGACGCCGTAGTGGAGGGCTCCGGAAATTTCGACCACCTGGGGTTCTTTACCGTGCACCCAAATCTGAGCACACGGGCCTACAACATTTCCGCCTCCATCAGAAATGCAGCCGCCGCAGCCGGGATTCAAACCCGCGACCTGCGGGTCAGCAGCCGAGTACCTTAGCCACTAGACCGCCGCGGCGGGGCGACGTGAGCTGCTGGTTTCCGTCCGGCGGCGCGACAGCTTGAGGCACTTTCGGGCTCTGAAGTGGTTTATCAGGAGCATGTGTGGTCTAGTTGCCAGGCTGACCGTGTCAGAGCCAGATACTTCCTCAAGGCTTTGTGCCACAGAGCAAAAACAGACGGCTCGCGTGCTCTACACCAACGTGGCCATGGCTGTACGTTGATGGTTATGATGCGCCAATATCGACGCGTGTTCCAAGGGACTTAATGGCCAACGTGCCTTAGGCAGGCTTGATGCCGGGAAAGCAATCGCGTAATACAACTTCTAAAGCGTTTCAAAACAGCGAAAGAACAAGCAGTCGTTGCACAATGCGAATAGCGTAACGAGTGGGTCATACAATGCTCCAACCCATCAAAAAAGCTTGTTCTTGTTTCCCTATTAACTGTAGTGCATACCAACTTCAGCCATAATTCCTTATCGCCGTCACCTACTGCATTAGGAATTGGCGCAAAATTGCTTGCAAGTGTTTAGCGGATACCACGCTTCTCAGAAAAATGACGAATTATAGCATATAAAATGCTGCCCTACTACCCCAAAATTTTATTATTAATGCCCTAGTTGCTATCAAGCAAGTGTGCTTGCAGTAGATACCCAATGAGGGTTTTAAAAAGGCTCTGAAAGGCCGCTCTTCCAGCTTTTGCTGTGACTGTGCTGCGCCTTCCACGCAGGCCTGGCGTTTTTGCAAATGAATTCAGTTGTGAGTTCAGCGATATATGTTCTTTCTCTGTCAGTATGTAGCCCATTGCGCTGTAAAATATTCTATACGATGATTCGCCCCTCATCCTGCAGTTGCCGGAACTTCGTAGCCGGACAGTGCAATGGCCTTGTGCGATGACTGATTCGGATGACTGATCTCAGGGCACTCCAGATCCCGCACCTATGCCTGTCTTCCAACCTGGCACCTTCCAGCAGCGCGATCCACCCATGTTTTCGTAGTACAGACCACCAAGATGTGGACGCCCAGATTGTCGAGTACCAACGGGTGTGCGCTAACAATAAACGTAATACCACCGAAAAGCAAACAAAGTGAGCTTTTAACGTGGCCGACGTGGTGAAACTGTGGTACAGGAATCATCAAAGTGATTGGACTTCCTGGTTACCTGTAATTAGATAATAATACGTAATACATTACGTGTTATTATAATA
This sequence comes from Rhipicephalus annulatus, assembly GCA_013436015.1. NCBI lineage: Eukaryota > Metazoa > Arthropoda > Arachnida > Ixodida > Ixodidae > Rhipicephalus > Rhipicephalus annulatus. The sequence continues at coordinate 326,222 of WOVY01002311.1, read as the reverse complement.
GAAGAGATTACAAAGTAATATAGTCAAGGCGGATGATGTTAATATTTTCGTACATTTATTTATATTTACATTTACGTAATTTATATTTGGGTTATTGCGATTGTTCTGTTGCATTGGAAATTCAGGTGAGTGTTTTCGTTTACGTGTGGTAGAGATTTAATGTTTTTGTATATATGTATACCTGTTCTGTCATTGTGACATGTATTCGGTCATTCTAGCGACGTAGGTGGCATCACGTGACTTTCCGCCGAACCTGACACAAGGTGATAGGTCTGCGACGCAGTTTGGTCTCACGGTATTCATAAGCACTGATTCGCTTTCATTCAAATATTCGTGCGTCTTCTTAGCGAGAGAAGGTGTAGTCTGCCGCGAAACTAGAGAGCCTGACGAGCTTTGTAGCCTGAGACGCGCACCTCAGCACTATCTAGTACGTCATTTTGACCTACCGTCGTGCCGTATATAGCCGCTGGAATGATCGAATAGTTATGCCATCGGCCATACCATGCTGAATGCGCCGGTTCTCGTCCGAATAGTTATGTGCCTAATTTGTTTTGTACAGTGTGTCGTACCTTTTCTGTATTGACACTCAATAGAGGGTTGACAGTATTTCTAAATAAATAAAATAAATAAATAATATACTATAGAACAGAGAATTGGGATGATTCAAACGGTAAGGCTTGTGTTTGCACATCTCGTAGAAAAAACACGACGCGGACGCCTGTTTCCATGGCCTACAGATCGTAATAGCTGAAGTTCTGGTCACCGTCAAATGAGGAATGGCAATGTGACCTGCGGAGAAACAACACGTCTCATATCATTGGCAGAGTGGCACGTCACTGTTGACTCGGTTTCTGGCAATGGTGATAGTGGCAAAAGAGAGAGAACCACGTAGCGACATTGCGTATACATATGCAACCGGCCACCACGGGTCAACTCTTGGAACAGGCAAAAATAGCCACACTTACGCAACGTCAAGTGGAAACCTTCGTTGTTTCTCAAACTTTGGCGGCAGTATGACGTCACACATGGCGTTTAGACTCATGTGATGGTGATCGAAAATCACGCTATTGCACTCGCTGAGATACGGCAGAACGCGACGTGCACGCAGCTGCAGACAATCGCGGTCGTAACGTTGGCCTGATGCTATATGCCCCCTCGCGAATGCTTTGGTGTTCTGCCTTTTTGTGTGTTATCCGGATTTCGGCGAGCCACCTTTGACGCTACCTGTGTGCCCTGTGTCCGAGAAGTCTTAAATCCTGAGTGAATACGTTGACTGAAAGTAAAAGTGAGTTAAAACAACGGATAAATGTTCGCTTCAGCGGCCTTCGTTTGACTGTGGTCACAGAACGGACGATGCGCCTGGCCCTAACAGTGAATTCATTACTCTGCGTGGGAAGAAACGACGTTCCACAAATGAATGAAAGGATTTTTGTATGTATTATTTGAATTCTCTCTTCACTGTTCTACCACATTTCAATCAGCATTAGTGTACGCGCAGCCACTTGCGCGGTGAGTAAAGAACTGTGAATAGTAATCCTCGCCTCAAGGTTCACACGATTGTGTTTTTTTTTGTCGTGCTGAAAAAGTGTAGGTTCTACAGTTATTTTAGAAGGCACTTGAGGGAACATCATTGCTTGTAATAAATGTTTACCCTTACCACTGAAAAGAAAGCAGAACTATCGCCGGGACGGAACACTTCCTAATAATTAAATAAGACAAAAAAATGGCAGCATATCCATGGAGTGAATGATGGAGAGTGGAGCGAAGCATTCGTCCGTCCATGCGTCCGTTTGTGTGACCGTCCACGCGTCTGTTTGTGCGCCCGTCCCTGCGTTCTTTCATGCATCCGCCCCTGCGTCCGTTTATGCGTCCATCCATGCATCTGTTTGTTTGTCCGTTCGTTCATATATTCAACACTCCAAGTCCCACCATCTCGCATCTTTTTATCAAATATTCCCCATATAGAAGCACCGCCATCCAGCGGACATTCCAAGGACTAAACGAGAGGTGGCACACGCACACTTTCTTACGGCCTGCGCTTTGGGTCCACTTCCCACCTTTAACCACCTCGAGTTCATGGTATATTCTAGTTCACTGTATTCATGGCACTGCGACCAAACGCTCGCTAAACCTTTCGAAAACCAAGGAGGTTACGCCCAGCGAGTATAACGTAGCAACCTTTCCCTGTCAGATAGGGCTCAATTTACATGCCAATGGCTGCTAATGAGAAATGAGAGACAGGAGAATTCGGCTTTTACTTTCTTACGGCTTGCGCTTCGTATCTACTTCTCATTTTTAACCACCTTGAGTTCATTCATGGTATATACAAGTTCATTGTATTCATGGCACTGCGGCTCAATGCTCGCTAAACCTTTCTAAAGCTAAGGAGGTTACACCCAGCGAGTATAATGTAGCATCCCTTTCTTGTCCGATAGTGCTCAATGTACATGCCAATGGCTGCTAATGGAGATCGCAGCGTGCGCGTTGATTAAAAGCCGAATGCTCATGTCTCTCATTCCCCATTAGCAGCCATTGGCATGTACATTGGCACAGCACTATTTTTTATTGGTAAACAACACACAGAAGAAATCTCTCACTGGCACCACCTTGGAGGTCAAGTGTTATACCTATTTCAAGTATGTGCCACTGGTGGTTACATACGAGGGACGCCCAAGCCACGCCATAAGGAGCTTCGCCCCTAAAAGGTGAATCTGCAGCATCGCCACCATGAAGTTACCGTGACAATTCTCAATGAAGCCCTGTAATTTGACTGCTTTTACTAGACCCCACATAGTTTTCAATATAAAGATGAAGTATAGTGAACCGGGAAAGTTTACGTCCCAGGTGAGCGCGTGATTAGTAGCTTCTTCGCGAGATTTGTGCAAAGTTTGTGTCGAAAACAGCGCTACTAGCCCAAGACGTATTCCCCTATGCTGGCCAGGATAGTGCAGGGGCTTAGGCGCATGGTTGCTGAACAGAAAACCGCATTTTTGATCCCGGTTGCGGGAGTCACATTTTAATTGTTGTGGTAATTCTGGAGGCCGGTTTGGACCCTTGCAACTTTTTTTCTTCGAAAATCGTGGCTGTGTTGGCCATGTGACAAATGCCTATTATGCCCGTGAAGTAACAAGATTCGCCGTAGGAGGAGGAATAAACTTTATTATTCAGAAAGGGGAGGGGAAGTGGGGGAAACTATGTTTGACGGGGGCTAGGTTGGGGCCCAAGGGGCTGCAACACTTGCAGACGAGTCCGCGAGCTCTGCCTGTATATGCGAATTCGGGCACGTTAAGGACCTCTCCCAGGCTTCCGGTGAGGGAGATTTGCTGTACAATGCACAATTGCAGAAGCGCGCGTCGTCTGCTAGCTGTTAAGTAGGATGCATACAGTGTTAACATTAACTGTGCGAACGTGCGTTCAGAAAGTCAGTGCGAGAGGGATCATCGCATCGCAGATCTTGACGCTTCTCGCCGATTATACAATCTACCGTACCCTGGATTAAATACTCGCATGATAATATTATGTCACAAGGGTGTGCTCTACGATAAGTCCGCGTTGAACGGTGCCGCATGTTCAGACTCTCTGGGGCCTTCCACTACAAGTGCCTCGTAATGATGTGGAAATTTGGGCACGTAAAATATTAGACGAATTCCTCTCTTCCTCGTTGCGCTCTCAGTTTGATCACTGGGAACGAATATTTTTTGTCTGTCATGTGATGTTCGTTCTTTTATTGACATTACTGTATGGTTCGGTTTTTTTAGGAGTCAGTAAAATTGCTTGCATTTAAAACCAGTCACGCTAACTGAAATGTACCCGAACGCTACAGCGCTCAAACCCAGCAGTGTATGCTATGATGTCGCACTAAAAATAGAATTGCAATGGCTTTACGCCGGAGGACTGCTTAGAGTGAAAAGAGCGGGCTAAAATTGCGCTGTGCTGCCTGTGAATGCTGTGGTTAAGAGGTACAGTTAGTCACCATATAATACGTACCATTCGAGTTCACAGCGAATTGGCTGTCTACACTGGCTGTACTGGGGAGTGCTATTGTGCTGAGAGCATTGATCTAACAAGGGCTGCCAGAGCAGTGCTCTAGGCTTGGAATCACTCTCGTCAATCAGCCGGAGTAGTGCTTGACACCACACGGCAATGTGGTCAAACCCTAGAGGGGTGAATATAATTTTGTGACCAACTCTGCTTGCTTGCACGTAGGAAACTTGATTCTTTTTATTGCCTAATTTTGTAATTCAAAAGACCAGTTATTTATTTAGAGTTGGGGCCTTTCGTGTGAGTAAGGCAGCAGAAATGCTTCTTCGCCGTTTAGTTAATTATGAAATACCGTAAAATAATGCCTTGCTAAATTCTAATGGTTTCAGATATTTCAAGACCACGTAATTTGTCATCCAGAATAATTGAATAATTTACCTTTAGCTGTCTAACTGTGTTACGCCATAGAAACTTATGCACACTACTTCACCAATGACATGTATTTGCATGTGAGAAATCATCTGGCTTATATATAAGTAACGGAATCGATGGATATCTTCTAGAAATTTCCGTTCACTCTACAAGATTGACCATAATCCAAAAGGAAATTATATATATATATATATATATATATATATATATATATATATATATATATATATATATATATATATATATATATATATATATATATATATATATATATATATATATATATAGCACCTACAACGTAGGTGCTATACTAAATGAGGCCCAGCGTCATAGAGACAACGGTGCAAGTCTACTTTGCTGGACAGCTACAATGAAAACAGACATATGTAAAAGATGGATGTAGAATTGGCCAAGAAAATGTTATGTGAAATGTACGGCCGCGAAGATACGGTCTACAAGGAAAATGACACGAACGACGCGCTACTAGCAACTAAAACATTTTATTGAGGAAAATCATTTATTTATTTATTTATTTATTAGAATACCCTCAGGGCCCGTAGGGAATTACAGAGGGGGTGGGTACAACATTTATAACACACAAGAAAAAAAAAGACAAAATAAAGAAACAAGTGTCAGATGCGCAAATCAGGAAGGCAACATAAGTCAACTAAAAATGTATAAGTAAGAATTCAAGCACATACAAGACAAAGATAGATAATGAAAACTGCGTATAGTTACAAGCATTGCTGAGAAATTGCAGTCTTGAATAACAAAGGGTCTGTTATTGTTACAACGGAAGAGGGAAGGTGGTTCCAATCGACGGCTGTTTTCCGTAAGAAGGCTGCTGAAAAGAATTTGGTGCGGCAAAACGGAATGGCAACCTTATGCTGGTGATCAATGCGCGATGAGTGGTATGACGGTTGTGGAATGAGGTCTCGCTTCATTGATGGATTGTGAAAAAATATCTTATGAAAAAAATGCAGTCGCGCCAGTTTCCTCCGGACAGTTAAATTGGGCAGGTCAAGGTTAGATTTCATTTCTGATATGCTAGCAGTACGGGAATAATTAGAACAAATGAACCGAACTGAGCGGTTCTGAACAGATTCTAACGCGTTGATTAAATTTTGCTGCACGGGATCCCATATAGCGGACGCGTACTCAAGCATTGGGCGAATTAGTGATCGGTATAATAAAATTTTGAGGGACAGCGGAGCGCGAGAAAAGTTGCGGCGTAAGTATCCTAGCGTTCGGTTAGCGTTATTACAGATGTAGGTAACATGCGTGTGCCAAGATAGATTGTTGGTAATGTAAACGCCGAGGTACTTATATGAAGAGACATGCTGGAGGGGAACGGCGTTAATTCTGTAGGTACAGGGGGGAGAAATAGATCGCCGGGTTATTGACATGCATTTAGATTTGTTAGTGTTGAGAGTCATAAGCCATTTATTGCACCAGGTTGAGACAGTGTCAAGGTCTGACTGTAGAAATTGGTTATCAGATTCATTGTTTATTTTGCGGTAAATTACACAATCACAATTTAGACCATCATGCAATTTTATCGAACCCAACGAGTCGCCCAAGGACTAAAAACCTTTCGCTCAGCATACAAACGTCAACTGACGTTCTAGAAAGGTTCTGTCTCCCTACTGTCCCGCCACGGTAGTCTAGTGGCTAAGGTGCTCGGCTGCTGACCCGCAGGTTACGGGATCGAATCCCGGCTGCGGCTGCTGCATTTTGGATGGAGGCGAAAATGCTGTAGACCCGTGTGATCAGATTTGGGTGCACTCTAAAGAAACACAGGTGGTCAATTTCCCGAACCCTTCTCTATGGCGTCTCTCGTAATCATATGGTGGTTTGGCGACGTTCAACTCCACATATCAATCAATCAATCAATCAATCAATCAATCAATCAATCAATCAATCTGTCTCCCTGTTGCAAATCCATACAGAGGTGTCTGATTGATGTAGTCCAGCCCATTCCTCTGGACGACGAAGGGTGTTACAATCTTCCTCTTCATGAAGCCCTTGTGCTCGTAGATTATTGTTGCCTGATTGAAAAGCAGGCTTGTAACTACCTTGATAATACCCCTTTCAGTGTGGCGCCAGGTAGATGAACAGCCTTTCTATTAAAGAGTTGTTGCCCCGCCGCGATGGTATATAATGGCTAAGGTACTCGGAAGCTGACCCTAAAGTCGTGGGATCAAATCCCGGCTACGGCGGCTGCATTTTCGATGGAGGTGGAAATGGTGTAGGCCCGTGTGCTCAGATTTGGGTGCACGTTAAAGAACCCCAGGTGGTCAGTATTTCCGGAGCCCTCAAATACGGCGTCTCTCATAATCATATGATGGTTTTGTGACGTTAAACTCCACATATCAATCTATTAAAGGTCTGTTCTGCTCTCGCAGACACACATTGGGGGATCTTCTGAGTTGCACAATATTTGCCTTGACGCATGCCAGTGATGTTCTGTAAACACCACTACTTGTTCAAAGAACAAACAGCATTGCATGCTTTGGTACATCCTGCTTTTTTTCACACTGCTGGTGCTAGCACGTTTGCTTGCTGACTGCTGAGCAGATGCGACAAACGTTATTTTCCGTAGAGAATACGACATTAACCTTACATCGCGAGACCACTCCCTTTATGCGATATGGAGTCGTATTCTCTGCGAAAACTGACGTGGGCCACATCTTCTCAGCAGTTAGCAAAAAACGGGCAATCCACAACAGTTTGCGCAAAAAATAAGGTGTACCATCAAGCACGTGATGCACGTGATGCACTTTGTTTCTTGCGCAAGTGGTGTTGTTTACAGAATACCACTGGCGTGTGGGAAGGCATGTATCATGCAAACCAATAGATGCCGATGTGCGCCTCCGAGAGCACAAGAGCCTTTAAGTAGAAAAGCTGTTCAACCATCTGGCGCTGCCCTGCAAGTGATGTGAACAAGTTAGCGAGCTGCCGGCCTGCTCGTGATCAAACAACACTATTCTACAAGCACAAGGACTCCGTGCAGAGGGAGATTGTAAAAGCCTTTGTTATCTAAAGGGAGGGACTGGATTGCACCAGTTACCCCTTTGTGGGTGGGCACGTGAAGAGAGAACCTTTCTAGAACATCACTTGACGTTGACACGCTGAGCGAATGGTTTTTAGTTTTTTGTCGACTCGTTGGGTCTTGATAAAATTGCATGATTGGTGGCTAAATAAAATTGTTTCAGTTACTAGTAGCGGATAAAATGTGTCCTTTTTCATGTGTGATGCATTTTCGCGCCCCATTGTCATCATGAACCAACGCCAACTCTTCGAGCTTTTTACTTTACTCAGAAAAATTAGGAAGGCAAGAACAGCCTTGGGCATGCTCGAGCTTCGTTTTCAAGAGCAGAATGCAATAGCGTAATCAGGCCCTGTGCGCACCACCTTGGCAATTGCTGTCTTTGGTTCTCTGAGCATGCCTCAGCCGTGCCCCAAAGAAACGAACATCTCTACACGTAACACTGGCCTTTTCAATGTACCCGGTAATGTCTACTACAAGTACGGTTCTCAAGGGCTCACTATGCCATTCTTTTTCATTTTATGAGTCGGCGAAGGGCTGACGACGCGTTCGCAATGCAACATGTTGAACCTACGAAGCTGCTCACTTTGTTGAAGCTTTTGCTGCTGATGATGAATAATTACGTCTGAGTGCACTGTAGTAGGCAGGCATGTAAAAAACGCACTCATTTCGCCATTCACAGGTTTTGACATCTGGAGTGATTCTACGTGGTATTGGTCAATTACATGCCTTTAGGGGGCTCTTCCATATACATGACATTATTTTTTTTTCCGAAGTTCTTACAAGGAATGCCTAGACTCTGTGGTTAAGCACTTGGCACGCAGATGGCCTGGGTTTTATCTTCACTTCAACAAATGATTTCAAATGTTTTATATGCATCTTTCACAGTTTTTGTGTCACGCACAGTGCTGATTTTTTGCCAAAAACCAATAACATTGACTCTGGAATTTCAGAGAAACGAGCTCTTTTATGTTATAGTGTTAAAATCCCGCAGGAAGACTGAGGTTAATCTGTGGAAATGAGCCGAACATTAGACCAGCTTAACGACTGCCTAAATGCGTTCACTGAATTCCACACCTTACATTTCTTTTTCGTGCAAAGGACAATTACACAACTCGACACACCCAAACGACTGATCATAAAACTTCGTTTCAAGAACAATATTTCACAAAACTGCCTCCAGCCAGCACGACGACACCAAGCCAGAGAAGAAGAGTGGCGATGTGGGCGAGTTGGTCTATGCAGATTGTATAGAATCCC